>JAAALK010000082.1:6882796-7443853 GCA_019279435.1 Zizania palustris
AAACGCACTTCCAAACCATCCTCAAGAAGTTGCGACACAGAAATTAAGTTGAAGTTCAAATTTTTAACCAAAGCAACATTCTTTAAAGAGAAATGATCTGAAATGTGAATTGAGCCTATGCCACTTACTTTCCCTTGACCGCTGTTCTCGAAAGTGATGTACTCTTTGGAGCTCGGGGGAGTGAGACTGGAGAACCATCTGCGATGTCCCGTCAATAGGCGAGAGCATCCTGAGTCCATGATCCAAACATCCTCCAGTCCCCGGTCCTGCACAATCAGTGTCTGTAAGTGGGAGCAGATGGTCCGGCACCAGGTTTAGCAAAAGAGCTAAACCAGTGTCGAGCCATCTGCTCAAAAGATGGAAAGCGAAAACCATCAAAAGAGTTTGGACCAAAACGCGGCTCAAAGCGTGGTCCTCGGTTCTGCCTAATCCTGTGGCCACGAGGTCTAGGACCGTAGTCAACACGGTCTGGAACTCTGCCGGAACGGACACCACCAACTAGAGCACGGGCAAGAAAGTCATCTCCTCTACCACCACCTACACGACGCGGCCTAGCCTCCAGCCTCTCCCTGCGCCGAGGAACACGCAGTCTACCACCCTGCTGGTAGAACAACTCCTGATCACTACGAGCCCTCTCTGCTCTCTCAACCCGCTTCCTTTTGAAGCAAAACTCCGCAAGATGCCCGTCTCTCTAACATTACTCACAATGATAGGTAGGCTTCTTGGGATGTGGTTGAGGCTTGGGGTTCTTGGGCTTGGTGGTGATTGGTGTTGTCTTCTTAGGCTGAGAGGGTCCAGGAAGAGAGTCTAGAGAAGAGTGGAGGTGTTTGGGCTTCGGAACCCAGATAGGCTTCTTGGGTGGAGCTTTAGGTGGTTCATGGATCACTCCATCCTTGGGCTGACAAGCCTGGGAAGACTCAGTGGAGTGAGTCTTGGGATACCTCTGCTCTGGAGTCATTTTACTCCACTCCACTGCCCGGCTGATGGCACTCTCAAAGTCAACCTTGGTGTAGGTGTAACCTACCCCAAACCCATCCTGCCTCTTGAACTGCTGGATCATCATGCTAAGTTGTGGCTCTCTGGCACTGATCCAACTCAGGATAGAACGGAGGTAAAAGTTCTCATTCTGAGAATCTGCTAGCTCCTCTCTCAAGGAAGCTAGAACCTCCACCTGAGACAAGCAGGTCTCACACTCACTCTCTACTTGGACAGACTTCTCGGCTTTCAGCTTAATTAATTCCATTCTAAGAGACAGACAGTTCTCACAAACAGTGTGTGGAACTGATAGTGTCTCAAGCTCTAGCCTAGTCTGGGCAAGCTCGGCTCTCAACCTCTCCAAGTCACCCAAATGTTCATTACCCTTGGATTTCAGCTCAGCTAAGGCAGCTAGATGAGATGGGCAATCAACACAGGGTGCGACGACAGTGGCTTGAGCATCTTTCAGCTCCAGCTGAGCGCTTTCAAGCTCAGTGGCCAAAGCGTCCCTCTCATCAACCCTTTCTGTGTACCTGGACTTCAGAGTCGACAGGTCACACAGAAGCACCTCACACTTCGGGCACTCACTGCTATCACCCAAGCAAGGAGAAGAAGATAGACTCTCAATTCTGTCGTTGGCCACGGCAAGCTCACTTTCTAACTCATCTATCCTCTTCTTAGCCCCCCTAAGCAGTTTTTCCCGATATCTCAACTCCTGACGATTGCTCTCAAGTAAATCAACTATTTCGCGCTCGTATGATGATACCTTGTTGTCGTCGTCGGAGTCGTCAGAGGAGCTCTTTTCTTCTCTATCCCCAAGAGCCATTGAGCAGAAGCTCTTGCGGGATCTTCGGCGCTGGTGTGAGTGGCTCTTCGGCTTGTCTCCGAAAGCCATGAAGCAGAGGCCCGCCGGATCGTCCTTGTCCTTCCCCTTCCTGATGGCGATCTCCTCATCGCTTGAGCTTGATGAGGAGGAAGAAGATGTGGACTGCTTGGAGTAGCTCTTCTCCATCTCGGCGAAGAAGGCCTTGTCGCGCTTCCTGTTCTCTCGCCGGTAGTCCTTCAGGGCCTTCTTGAAGAATCGGGTCTTCAGCTTGCCCTTGTTGAAAGAAGAGTTCTCATGCTTGCCGGAGTCATGGAAGCTGCCACCGGTGCCCTTCTTGTATCCACTGCGCTTGGGGCAGTCGGCGATGAAGTGTCCTGGATCACCACATTCAAAGCATCCGGATTTTGTGCCGTGTCTTTTGAACATTCTCTTATCATAGACACGACACACCCGGTTGTTAAAGAGACACAAATCATCATCTCCCAACAACTCAAGCTGGTCCTCAGTGATAGACATCAAAGAGAACCCAGCACAGCTCACAGCAGAGGGATCAACAGAAGGTGTAGCAAGAGCCAGAGATTTTGATCCAGAACCAGTGAGATTTGATCTCAGCTGGATATCTACCTCACTGGCCTTCAGCTTGCTAAACAACTCAGAAATGGTCAAGGTATCATAAGAAGTACTCTCAACGATAGAGGATACCTTGATCTCCCAGATCTTTGGGTCCAAGGTATGGAGAACCTTGAGCGCCTGCTCATGATCTGAGACTAACTGAGCACCCTCAGCCTTGTTGTCCCGAAGCTTGTTAATGATCGACTGAAAGCGACCAAACAAAGCCTCAACAGATTCACCCGACTTCTGTGTGAAATTCTCATATTCATGCCGGTAGGTCTGATAGAGCCGAGCCTTGACCTGTGCTGTTCCCTCATGGTGTGCCTTGAGGGTAGTCCAGATCTCTCTCGCAGTGGAGAGATGACTCACACGCTCAAATTCAGTGGGACCTAAACCAGAAAACAAAATGTTCACAGCCTTACTGTTGCTCAGATGCTGAGCAATGATACCAGCAGTACCTTGCTCAGTAACTGGCAAAATGACAAACGTGGTGTGAACGCAAATGTCCCATATGTCCGAACCCTGGCTCATGAGATAGGCTCGCATGCGAGTCTTCCAATAATTATAGCCATAGGCTTCCAAGGACGGGACCTTGCCAGGAGACGTCATGGTCACTACTGGGGTTTAGAACCGGTTAAGGTATTGAAAAACCCTAACCTTGCTCTGATACCACTTGTAGGACCGAAAGTAGCGACCAGAGGGGGGTGAATGGGCGCCTTTAAAAATTCTTTCGAATCAATGGCATGTTCCCAATACCCAACGCACCTCAAAAGACTACGCAGCAGAACATAAACAGAAGGCCTAAGTCTAAAGGTTTCTAACCTAGAAGCAACTGATGATAAACAGTGTAAATCTAAAGTAGTGCAACTAGGCAGATGAACAAGGTATAACAAGCCTAAACTTCTCAATGAAATGACCTAAGAATGTGTAAGATGAAAAGAGAAGTTACTGTCCAAATTTGTCTCCTGTTCAGAACTTGGCGAAGCCCCCTTCGCACGATGAGGTCTGCTTCGGAGGTTGGTGACGGAGCCTGTCCGAGATGCCGAAAGTGACACGGTCTAGCCTAGTTCGAAGTGGCAAGTTGCGAAGTGTACTTCGGAGCGAAGTATGACAATGCCTGAGCCTGGTTCGAAGTATGTACTTCGAAGACAAGGCTTCGAACACAGCTTCGAACCACGAGCTTCGGAGCAAAGTGACAGAGTCGGAGCCTGCTTCGAAGTGTGCACTTCGAAGACAAAACTTCGAACACAACTTTGAACCGAAAGCTTCGAACACAACACTCAAAAGGACAACCTTCGAACAAAGAAGCGAAGTCTGTCACACGACAGAAAATCAACTCCGAAGCCTACACTCTATCTTCGAACAGGGAAAGCTTCGGAAGGAGAACCGAAGGTTGACACGCCACAAGGAAATCAAATCGAAGTCTATCAGAAATGACAAGCTTCGAACCCAACTTCGAAGCCTACCGAAGTGTGGACTTCGAACAGCTAGATTCGGAGAATGTTGTTCGAAGTATGCGATGCTGTCCGTTCAGAAAAATACTTCGAAGCTTATCAACACAGACCGCACACCGAAGATCGAAGATTTGAGCGAAGCCTTCGAAGATGTTAAGTCGAAGCCTGTCTCACGGAGCTGAGGGGCTTCGAACAGAGAAAGTCTTCGCCAGAGACACAGCCCGAAAAGGTAATAGACCCTGTCAGCTTCGATCAAAAAGCTGTGCAGTAGAAGGTGAAAAGCTGCACAGAACACTGTAGCTGCAGGGAAGTAGTACTACTTGCAACAGCAAGAACTAGTACTACTAGAATGAAGAACACACCCAGCCGAAGCCTCCAAAACCTCAAAAATCACAGGAAAACTTGCTATGCTAATGAAATGTCGCCATTTAAAAACTTTGCAGATGCAGCACACAATGAAATAGGGCATTTACTGCAACATTAAAAGCAAAGCAATAAACACAGGGCACAACTTCTTGGCGGCGCAAGCAGGGAACCAGAGAAGAGATAGGCAAGGCAAAAGACAAAAAGTGACCCAATAGAGAGGATTTGATTTCAGCCAAAAGGGTAGTCCAAACCCTAGGGATTAGGGTCCTATTTATAGGCAGCCCAACACTAGGAATATTCTACCAGCCCCTTAAGGTTTTTACAGACGCAATAATAAATGAAAAGACTCTACTGCCCTTAGGAATTTTTACAGACACGACTGACTGACTGTGGGCCTAGAGTTACAGATGACTTATCCGGAAGCTAAGTTTTCGTAGCGACTACGGCTTCTCTTCTGGACAGTCGGATACAAGATCAACGGTTGTCAGTTTTGCGCCGAAACTGACAAAGCCTCCACCAGCTTTGCACCAGGTACCCGGATTGGGCCGGCCTGACTCCGCAGCTCTCTCAGCCCGGCAATCACTCACCGCCCGTGTACCTGAGTCAGTCCTGGTCAACAGCCCAGTGGGTCTTCTACTGCTTCTGGCCCATGCACCCGGATTGGGCCAGCCCGACTTCGCAGCCTCCTCTGCCCGACAGTCGCTCGCTGCCCGTGTACCTGAGTCACACGCGGCCCATGAAATAGTAGATCTCCTCTCTTCTTCAGTCCTCTTTGACTATCGTTGACAATGACTCATCACTTCTGGAGCCATGAGGCCCACGCTATTCAGCATGGCTCCTCAAAGGTGCGCATGGAGGCTTACTTGGTAAGCCAAGGAAATGCACTTTGGGAGATTGTGGACTCACAATACTCCATCCCTGAAACTCGCACCTCTCAAACAGAGAAGGATCAGTATAATGCCAACTCCAATGCTAGAAATATAATGTTCATTGGTTTGAGTCGGAGTGAGTTTGATAGGGTGCAACACCTTAGGACAGCTAGGGAGATTTGCACTACGCTCACTATTTTTCATGAGGGCTCTACATAGATTAAGGCTAGGCACCAAAGCACATACAATCAACAGTATCAGCTGTTTGTGCAGGCACCTGGTGAATCTATAGATGCCATGTTTTCTCGCTTTGATGCGATAGTGAGTAACTTGCGGTCCAACGTGATGCTTGCTTCCAATGATCATGATAGGGCTATCAAGCTTCTCTATGCTCTTGATCGTAGCATATGGGAAGTGAAGATATCAAGCATTGAGGAGTCCGTAGGTTATGACACATTGACCTGTGATGAGCTCTTCAGCAAGCTGAAGTCCACAGAGATTGCCAAGGCATCTCTTACAGTTAATAGGAACTCTTTGCCATAGCCATTCGCACTAGTTTCTATCACTAGCCGTGGCACCACTGCAGAACCAAGCACATTAGGCACTTGTGTTTTTGCATATGGTTTTGCTTTGTCCTCCCTAGTCTCCGTCACTAAGGAGCAGGTGGATACTCTGGATGATGATGAGCTTGCTCTCATTGCTAGAAGGTTCACCCGTTTTCATCATTAGAGACGGAATCAGAGGAGAAGTGTTTTTAGTGGTTGTTTTGAGTGTGGCGACACTTCTCACATCAAGGCCAATTGCCCTAAACTCAAGAAGGGAGATGATAGTGAGTGCCCCAAATACCACAAAAAGGAGAGCAAGCCCTTTGTGAAGGGCAAGCGCGGCAAGGTGGCTAAGAGAGTAGCCAAAGCCACTTCCAGAGCGTTTGTTGCTGCTCTCAGTGACATCGACACTTCCTCAACTGAGGAGTCAAGCTCTGATGAGGACAAGTCTCCAAGGAAGAAGGAGAAGAAGGACAAGAAGGGACGAGATTTCACTGGCCATTGCTTCATGGCCGACAGCGATCACAGCGGCGATGAGCTTGACTCATCTAAGGTACCTCTATCCTATGACCAGCTTGTAATTAAATTAGATGAACTGAATGAAGTAGTTCTTGGTCAGGATAGATTACTTGTGCAAGCTGCCAGAGATAGAAAAGACCTTAGACTTAGGCTATAATCTGTTTCTACTGATTATGTCATGCTTAAGTCTAGGGTTAATGATGCTAAATGTGAATCTTGCACTGTTGTCATGAGTGAGCTTGCTCAGTTGTGTTCTGTGCATGCTCAAACTCTTTCTGAGCTTGAGACTGCACAAAAGCAGCTTTTGATGGTTGATTCTAGTTCTCATGATATAAATGAATGCATGAACTGTTCTTTATTACGTGAGAGCATTGATTTACGTGATAAGCATGTTCATGATTTAGAGGCTAGATTGGAGAGGGTCGGTAGTTCTAAGGATGTGCAATCTGTGTGTGACACTTGCATAACCCTTAAGGACCAGCTAGGCACTGTTAGACAGCGAGCTGAGAACCTCATGACTGAAAATGAATACCTTCTTTCTATGGTTAACAAATGCACTGAGGGAAAGGGTAGGATGGATTTGCTCTTTCCAAGACCAAGATGTGTGCTGACAGGGCAGGGTTAGCTCTAGGATTGGGTTTTGAGAGGACTCCCTCAGACAGTGAGAACAAAATTGTTTTTATCTCACCCACTACCTTAGAGAACGAAAGAGCCCTGTTAGACACTCCATCAACCAAAAAGCCTACCCGAACTCCAAAGAAAACAACTCCTCCTACCAAGAAAATTCCTCCCAAGAAAATCACTCAGCAAAAGCCCAAGGAGCCAGTGAGAGTTGCTCCTATGACCCATGAGAGTGCCCCTAGGATAGTTTTTCATTGTTCCTTCTGTCAGCGGGTGGGTCATCTGGTTGGGTTCTATTTTCGTCGCATCAAGGATGAGCGACGCTCTCAGGCGATGAGTTTCCAGGACATGCATTACCCATCTCAAGGTATGCTTGAGTCTAAGTTTTACTCACGTCCTGTTTTTGAGGCTCCTCGTACTTCTAAGAGAGGTTTTGCTCCTCGTGGTGTTCACCATGTTCCATATGATGGTCGACCCCGTGTGAGTAGCTTTGTACCTCGTAATAGTAGGAGACCTCGTCATGCTTTTAGATCACAGCATGTAGGTAGACTTCACACTTTGCATCATTCTGATTATCCCGTGCATAGACAGTCTACTTTTACTATGCCTACTACTCGTATCACACAGTGCTGGATGCCTCGTCATATTTTCACTCACCCCAGCACTGAGCGATCGAGATTTTCTTATCATGTGTAGGAGCCAGATCGAGGCTTGGAGGGTACGTGGATCATGGACTCCGGTTGTTCACGCCACATGACCGGAGATGCAGCATGGTTCTCCATCCTCACCACAACCAAGCAAAGGGAACATATCACCTTTGGGAACAATCAAAGGAGTAGAGTGAAAGGTAAAGGTGTGGTAAGAATCAACTCGAATTTCACTCTCAAAGATGTTGCATTGGTTGAAAACTTGGGATACAATTTGCTTTCTGTATCTCAATTGCTTGATGAGGGCTTCAAAGTGCGATTCTATCGCGATACTTCGCAAGTACTCAATTCTGATGGCGTTGTCGTCTGTAAGATCTTTAGAGTTGGGAGAGTTTTTGGAGCTGATTTTTCTGAGTCATCTGGTTCTTCTCATTGTCTTGTTGCACATTCGACTTCTGAGCTTTGGAAGTGGCATAGGAGACTAGGGCATATGAGCTTTGAGTTGCTTGCTCATCTGAGTGCCCTAGGTCTGATCCGAGGATTACCCAAGCTCAAGTTTGAGAAGAATTTAGTTTGCGCTCCATGTCGACATGGAAAAATGATTGCTGCTTCACACTCGCTAGTCACCACAGTGATGACTGAACAACCCGGAGAACTTCTCCACATGGACACTGTAGGTCCTTCTCGGGTTAGTTCTTTAGGTGGCAAGTGGTATGTATTAGTCATTGTCGACAATTTCTCTCGCTACTCTTGGGTCTTCTTTCTTGCCAGCAAGGATGAAGTGTTTTCACACTTTCGAAGCTTGGCTTTGAGACTTTTCACTGAACTCCCTGGTGCATTAAAACTCATTTGAAGTGATAATGGCACTGAGTTCAAGAATAGTCTCTTTGTTGACTATTGCAAGGAGCATGGTATAGAACATCAATTCTCTGCTCCGCGGGTTCCTCAACAGAACGGTGTTGTTGAGAGAAAGAACCGCACTTTGGTTGAGATTGCTAGGAAGATGCTTGATGAGCACATGACTCCTAGGAAATTTTGGGTTGAGGCCATGAACACTGCTTGTTACATCTCAAACCGAATCTTCTTGCGCTCAATTTTGAACTTAACATCTTATGAGCTACGTTTTGGGAGACAGCCCAAGGTTACTCATCTTCAAGTTTTTGGCTATCGTTGCTTTATCCTAAAACGTGGTAATTTGGACAAATTTGAGTCGCGCTCTTCTGACGGGATCTTTTTGGGTTACACTACACATGGTCATTCTTATCGTGTTTATAATTTGGAAACTAACACTGTCATCGAGTCTTGTGATGTGACTTTTGATGAATCAACCCCCTATGTTAGTTCTACATTTGAACAGGCAAATGAACACGACATGGAGCAGACCATCTTTGAAGGAGAAGACCCTGGAGATTTCAAGGATGAACCTCTACTACCCTCGACATCGACCCCCTAAGCCGACCCCGCTTCGACCACTTCAGCACAAGGTCCCAAAGCAACTACCTCGACATCGGTAATCTTAGACCACTCCAATACACATGCTGAGGGGGAGACTGCATCCCACCGCGAGGCTCCACATCATGTTCAAAGAATGCATCCTCCCGAGAAGATCATTGGTGAGCTTGATCAAAGGGTAACACGTTCTCATGCAAATTTCATTGATTCTGCTTTTGTTGCTTCTTTTGAGCCCTTAGATGTTAGTCATGCACTTTCTGATTCTAGTTGGACTTTAGTTGATCCTCCACCAAATGTTCATTTCATTGGAACAAAATGGATTTTCAAAAACAAACAAGGGGAGGATGGGACTGTAGTTAGAAACAAGGCTAGACTTGTAGCTCAGGGTTATTCTCAGTTAGAAGGGATTGATTTTACTGAAACTTTTGCACCTGTTGCTCGTCTCGAGGCCATTAGGATTTTACTTGCATTTGCGACATCCCGGGGATTCAAACTCTATCAAATGGATGTCAAAAGTGCTTTTCTTAATGGCTTCATAGGTGAAGATGTTTATGTAAAACAACCCCCTAGTTTTGAAAACCCCAAATACCCACATAAAGTCCTTAAACTTCATAAGGGTCTTTATGGACTCAAGCAGGCCCCTCGGGCATGGTATGATAGACTTAAGTCTTTTCTGCTTGAGCGGGGGTATTTGATGGGATCTGTTGATAAAACCTTGTTCACTATCAAGCATGGCAAATATTTCCTTCTAGTTTAGATATATGTGGATGATATCATCTTTGGTGGCTCTTCTCATGCTTTGGTTGCTGAGTTTGCAGATTCCATGAGCAGGGAGTTCAAGATGTCCATGATGGGTGAACTCACATTTTTTCTTGGTTTGCAAATCAAGCAAAGCAAACAAGGTACCTTCATTCACCAGACAAAATACACCAAGGACCAGCTCAAGAAGTTCGACATGGATGATGCGAAGCCCCTCACTACTCCGATGGCTCCTTCGATAGCATTGGATCTTGATGAGGAAGGAGAAGTCATAGATCAGAAGGAGTTCCGAAGCATGATCGGCTCCCTCCTCTACTTGACTGCTACGAGGCCGGACATACACTTTGCAGTGTGTCTGTGCGCTCGTTTTCAGGCTTCACCACGAGCTTCGCACCGCCAAGCGGTAAAGCGCATTCTTAGGTATGTCAAACATACCCTTGAATTTGGCATTAGGTATTCTGCGTCTTCCTCTTTGTGTCTTCGAGGTTATTCCGATGCGGATTTTGCTGGGTGTAGGATTGATAGGAAAAGTACCTTTGGTACTTGTCATTTTTTGGGTACTTCGCTGGCTTGCTGGTCTTCTCGCAAATAGTCTAGTGTTGCACAATCGACGACTTAGGCTGAATATGTTGCTGCAGCTAGCTGTTGCTCTCAGATTTTGTGGATGGTTTCCACTTTGCGGGATTTCGGGTTAGATTATAAGAGTGTTTCACTTTTCTGTGATAACACTAGTGCTATTTGTATTGCAAACAACCCAGTTCAGCATTCCAGAATCAAATACATTGATGTCCGATATCATTTTCTTAGAGATCATAATGAGAAGGGTGATATTGAGCTTCAATATGTTGATACCCAACACTAGCTAGCCGATATTTTCACAAAACCCCTCGATGCTTCTTGTTTTGCCTACTTGCGGGGGGAACTTGGTGTTTGTCACCCTTACGGCATTTTGTGAGGGGGAGCAGATTTTGATTGTCTTGCATATGCTCATTGTGTGTGAAATTGCATTTACATCTTTTGCACTTATATACCTGATTTTAATTAATGAAATCATGTCAACTCAGCTCTATTTAATATGTCTGAAACATTATGTGCATGATTCTTCTTTCCAAAATCAAATCATGCTCACTGCTTAGTCTTGAATCTAGCATGTTTAGGCAGGACTGCTTTAGCTATCTTTTATCTGCTTGATAGCAAGACTCCTTTTCTCTGGATGCTAAACATTGCAACTTGAAAAATTGTTCTACATACTCATGGATATTCATCAAGTGCTAAACAATTTGTTCACTTAATCAAAATTCCAAAAATCCATGATTTGCATGCTTCAAAGCAAAAAGATCCAGGTGGGTTTGTTTGTCGCACTTCTCTATTCTAGACTGCTTACCATTGCACATTGGTCTGAACTGGGATAGTGTAGTGTATGCCAAAATCACCGCCTTAAGCTTCTGATGGCTTTCATGCCTAGGCTTGGCTTGATTGGAAAGTATAAGGTAGACAAACAAATAACCCCTGGCATTATGAAAAGAACAACAAATTAATTGATCATCAAGTTTGCTTTCAATGCTCCACTTGAGCTGGACTTGTCTGTCTAGAGTAGAAATTGACTAGCTTTGCGTAGTCCCTACTTTTACTTGTCTAGTTACCTTGATTGAGTGGTGATGCTTTTATTTCAAAATGATAAAATCACATGCTTTCATCATGTTTTTTAGAGAATGTTAAATTGAGCTGAGCACACGATTATTGGTATTAAAGTTGGCATATTTTTGCTTTATATGTCCTTGCAATTCTACCCATTTCGAAGCTTTGCATGTTCTGAATGCTCCTTGATGCTTGCATTGCCAAAGGGGAGAAATTTTTGAATTCTCTGTAGCAAGGAGTAAAATAACTCTTTTGAAAAAGGGGGAGGAAAATACTTTTGTCAAGTGACATGATTTGACTCGTTTCTGAGTTTTTATGGTCACTTGTGTGCTGAAATCTTTCAAATTTTCGTGAACTTGAATTTGGTTGTCAATGCACTCATCAAGGGGGAGATTGAGAAACCAAGGGTTGGTTTCGGAGGTTGTTTCACCGAATGGTTCGATGTGCTCTGTTTGCTGCAGCTGTTGCAGCGGAGTGTGCCTGTCGGAGGCGTCCGACAGTACACGATGACTTGGTCGTACCAAAGGTCTCAGTACTTTGGGCGGTACACCGGAGTGTGTATCAGAGGTTGCTTACTCGGAGAGGTCTCCGGTGTATTGGATACGCTTGTCTGTTTGTCTGAGGTGCGCAGGTGACTTCAGAGGCGACGAACGGTTCGTAGCAAGTGAACCTGGGTAAAGTGGGAGGCTTGATGCTAGGGGAGCAGGGAGCTCCGTCACGAAGGCTACGAAGGGGTCGAGGTCGGACCTTGCGTCAAGGTGCGCCAGGAGAAGGCAGTAAGTGTGGAGTGTGGCTCTGGCTGAAGGTACTCCGAGACGAAGTCCTCGGAGGCGAGGCACTTCGAAGGGTACTCCAAATGGAGTGACTTCGGAGTATGGTGGACCATGTCCTCAGCAATGAGGCAAGGCATTCGAAGTGTGCTCCGGAGGTAGCCACTCGAAGGTATACCCAACGAAGGTCTCAGAAGTCGAGATGCATCGAAGGCATGGTCCGAGTGAGGATCGTCGAGGAGTGTGCTCGGGGAGAGACACTGCGATGAAGTGCTCATGGAATGCTTCATGCGGAGGCCTTGGACGAAGGAGCGACTTCGAAGGGTGGTACTCCGAAGGTGGGGCTTCGGAGTGAGGCTGGCTCGGGAGTGAAGCTGACTTTGGAGTGAGGCTGGCTTCGGAGTGAAGCTGGCTTCAGAGTGAAGCTGACTTCGGAGTGAGGTTGACTCTGGAGTGAAGCTGACTTCAGACTGAGGCTGGCTCTGGAGTGAACTTGACTTCGAAGTGAGGCTGGCTTTGGAGTGATGCTGACTTCGGAGTGAGGCTAGCTCCGGAGTGAAGCTGACTTGAGGTACTTCGGCCATGCATGGCTTCGGTACACGGGCTGACGGAGTTCGAGCTGGGAGTAGCTGCGAAGCCGTGGTTGTCCACTCAAAAGGTGTTGGTGCGAAGGCCCAAGGGCTTTGACGGCGTCGGCTTAAAACCATCTTTGTATCGAAGGCTGACTTTGGTGAAGCGAAGGCCGTCAGGCTCAAGGCTTCTCACCGAAGCTACCGCACCCCTCTCGTGCGAAGGGGGGCTTCAAAAGGGTCCAAAACTGCAAAGGCTGACCGCGTCTGCTCTGCAAAAGCTTGTGCTGTCCCCTCTGCGAAGCTTACAAAAGAAGCCTCCAAATAAAGTAGACTACCAGTTGTACCCCCTGTTCCGATGAGACAAAACCGGTGTAAACCATAGGGGTAAAGTAGTCTATTCACAAGGCTGAATAGTGCCTATAAATAGTGGAAGCTACCTATGTCACATTAACACTTTCAGCAGTCATTTTTGAGCTCTTGTGCTAGCCGCCACACACGTTGTATTCTGTCTGTGAGTTCATTTTGTGTTCCCTGTTTATGCAATGAAGTATTGATTATGTTCTTCTTTCACTACTTGAACTTGTATTGTGTGTTGCACTTCACGTTTTGATTTCTCTGTGCACCATTTTTCTGGGTTGAGTTTGTGCACTGGATCTCGTCTGGAGAAGTGTGTGAGAAGTTTGTTCTTGTGAAGTGTGTGTTTTTCAGTGTCTGTTCGCTCTGTGTAAATTGTAGGCTAGACCTCTCTGATTACTAGCGAAGCACTGTCTGACTTGAGTTGAAGCCCGTTTTTCTTCCCTTGTCGAAGTCCTAGGAGAAATCTGTTCAGTGTGCGTTTAGACCTTTGAAGTACGAAGCCTAGCACCAGTTGTTGTCGCTGAGTATTTGGTCGAAGTCCGCAGAGGGAAGTCTGCTCTTGCGAAGGGTGTAGTGCGAAGCC
Source organism: Zizania palustris (assembly GCA_019279435.1). Classification (NCBI taxonomy): domain Eukaryota; kingdom Viridiplantae; phylum Streptophyta; class Magnoliopsida; order Poales; family Poaceae; genus Zizania; species Zizania palustris. The sequence continues at coordinate 6,896,362 of JAAALK010000082.1, forward strand.
TGCTCGAAGGCACCCAGTGTGCTGAGCCTGCACTGACTTAGCAGAGCTGATCGAAGTCCTTAGAGGGAAGTCCGCTCTTGCGAAGGGTGAAGTGCGAAGCCTGCTCGAAGTCACACATGTGTGGAGCCTACACTGACTTAGCAGAGCTGAATTTTCGGGGTTGTGGGTGGAGCGAAGTCTTCTTGGGTTCGAACTTTTGCTCCTTGCGAAGCCTGATTTCGGAGCTGTGAAATACCTCCGAACCAGAACTTCGAAGGGTGTGTTCGAAGCCTATTCCGCAGAAGACAGAAGTAAAACATAAGGCTATTTTTAGTCTGAAATTTTAAAAGCTCCCATTCATCCCCCTCTGGTCGCCATTTTTGGTCCAACACCAATCATAATACTCCGTAGGAAAACATGTGGCAACGTTATATTGCGAAGGGTACTCTAGTGGCGAGGTGTAGTTTGGAACCCACGGGGAGCCTACCCAATAGTATGGCAGATGCATCGGAGGCTCCAGTGGCTGCACCCACTACGAGTCGAACCCATTGCCCGCAGGGGGGTTTGGCCACGTCGAAGGTATCTCAGACCATATCAACGAGGGGACCTGCCAAGCCAGAGTTATTTTCAGCCATTGTGAGGTGAAGCCTCCCATCGAGGGGTTCGCCTAGAGGGGATTAGGTTCAGCCATTGGGATCCGATCTCACTGTGCAGAGGGTTCGGCCATTGGGGTACGATGTCATCATGCGAAGGGTTCGCCCACTAGGGTCCGAATCCACCATGCGAAGGGTTCAACCACTAGGGTCCGAACTCACCCTTCAGGGGGGTTTGACTATCGGGTTGCGAACTCACCCTTTGGCTGTCTTGGCCCCTTCGATTGTCTTAGCATTTTTGGCCAGGGCCTGTTTCCTTGGCTTTCTTCTAGTGTTTGCCCAACAACATCTGGTATGTTACTTTTGGCTTCTTATGATCCCTAGCTGAAGGAGATGTATTGATGTTCTTTTTCCACACTCCTACTTCAGGGTTCTTTGGTATGAGTGTGCTCGTGTGTGATTCTCCAATAATGACCGCTTTCCCCTTAGCTGACTCGGCCTAATCTGGCCGAACCAGCACCTTCTTCTCATCGAGGTCGACGGTGTTCACATGAAAGGGGTCTTTGTCCAACTTTATCTTTGGACTCGAATCTATTTTCAATTGTCCTTCTTCTATGGCCGATTGAACCTACCGATGAAAAACATTGCAGTCATTAGTATAATGAGAATGTGAATCATGCCACTTATAGTAGGGGCGCTTCTTCAGCTTGTCGGTGGTCAGGATGACCTAGCCCTTGGGCAACCTAAGAAGCTGGCTCTTCAAGAGGAAATCAAATATTTTATCGCACTTAGTTATATCAAACGAATATTTAACTTCGCTAGGCCGACTCTTAGTAGGAGATGACCGTAGCTCAGAACAAGTGATGGGCTTGCTCTTAGCATTCCAAACCCATTCAGCCGCATACATGTCAGCCGAATCCTCCACTTCCTCTGACTCTTCCTCGTCGGAGTGTTCCATGATGTGGACTTCATCCCTAGGCTTGTTGAACGTTGTAATGAAATTTTTATCTTTCCCTCAGTCTTCTTGGACCAGAGCCTGCTGTAGGACTTGGCTGACTTCTAAAAAGTTATGGTTGTCTAGCCTCTCTTTAATCTCGGAATGCAACCCATTAAAATCTAAATCTGCCAAATCCCTTTCTGAAATATAGAGACTGAAACATCGCTTTCTGGTATCTCTAAAGCGCTCGATGTACTAAGAAACACTCTCGCTAGATTTCTATTTGACCGACGTCAAGTGTGAAAGCCTAAGTTATGTCTCACCCATATAAAAATAATAATGGAACCTTTGTTTTAATTGGGCCCACATTTGGACAGAGTTCGGCGAGAGTGCCAAAAACCATGTGAAAGTGGTGCCGGATAGTGAGAGAGAAAATAGTCTAAGTTTTAATGCGTTTGACCCACTACCTTCCCCACGTTGTGCTAAGAACTGGCTGATATGCTCTAGTGTGATCTTGCTGACCTCACCGTTGAATTTGGTGAATTCAGGAACTCTATAGCCGCGAGGGTATGGTATGGTGTCAAAGTGATCAGGGTGTGGCTTTCAGTAAACTCTAGCCCGGTCCCTAGGCGTTAAGCCGGTGCACTACATAAACATTGCGCGGATACGATCTTCAATGTTGTCCTGGCCTCTTTCCTGTGAACATCTCTAATGCGGGGGCGCGACACGCGGCGGTATGTCGGCGTGTTGGCCGTGGGCATCTTCCTCACGTGCTGGCTCGGGATACATTATGTGCTTAGGTCTATGCGTTTGTTTAGGAGCATGCGGCGCAGGCAGCGTGGGAAAAGCTGGCACAGGCGTAGGTTGAGGTGGCGCATAATAAGCAATGTTAGTTTGGCCGTAGGCATGGTGACTGGTCTTGGCCGTAGATGTTGAGGCCGGAGATGCAATAGCTTTGCCGGTACTACTGTCAGTTCTGCTAAAAAAGTGATTCATCGGGGCTACTCTAGCAATTGGATCTAGAGGTACGGCCTCGATAAAGCCGAACCTTCTAATCATCGCCTCTACCTGGGAGCTAACTGCCGAATCTAAACGGCTGGCTAGCGAAGAGCTAACGGCCTGATCTACTGATGCGATACTTGTGTTACGTGAGTTCGGGCGAGGTCGGGGATGTTGACGTACCGCTTGATGAAGCCCGTGCGTGTCTTGACGTAGCTTCCAAGCATGAGATCTTGTAGCTCTTTCATATTTTCCTCGATCTCCGCCCGACCTTCTTTGGGAATATTTTTGAGGGTGGGCGTCATGATGTTGCGGTTGTCGATTTTTGCTCCACCCACGGGATCCATCGGCGTCGTAGACGCAGTAGTTGTTGTAGAGGTACTTGCAGCCGATGTAGATGTACTTGTCATGGTTGCGTAGCCTTCCCCAACAGAGTCGCCAAAAAGTTTGTTGACATGAAAATCGTGTGGATACTTAGGGATGGACCTAAGCGTAACACAACACTGACGTCACGTTCCGACTACCCTTAACAGTGGCAAGGGGATGGAGTCGTCAGGTAATCAGACCACACAATAAATAATCTAATTAGCCAAAATATATATATAAAATAATCCAATCGGCCGAACAGATCCTGATTGGTACAACCTATACCGTGCGAAGGGTCCCCGAAGGAGGCCTTCAGCGTCTAGTGCGAAGAGTGCACTAAAGATAGCATTCAACGTTCGGATCAATCTGACCGAAGACAGGCTCTGAACAAATCGTGGCACGTGATCACCTCCGAACGACAGGATTCGGTGTGAAGCCTTTTGACACGATGAAGCCCAACGCAGAGAGCTAGCGTAACGAGGCCCGATGCAGAGTGCCGGCGCGACGAAGTCCGATGCAGAGCATTCTAGCGTGACTCCAGTATGCGGGACTCGACCAGACCGACAACATCGTGACAGATCCGACACTGGGGGATGAAGTAGGGACTCACTGAAGGGTGTTTTGTCAGCCTCCGAAACCATCTTCCTAGCTCCAGAAACCTTCGGCGAAGGGGGCTCTGAACGTGAAACCTGCAACAAAGTTCAGATCAAGTGCCAATTCGACCAGTAGACCGAATTACTAAGTGTTGTAGTAGATAAACGAAGGTAGAAATCTATTACATAGATTAACGGATGGTTCATAGGTGAGCCAACAAGGTGATAGCAATCTGTTACACAGATTAATGGAGAGTTCACAAGCGAACCAACAAGGCTTACCACTGTTACGGCATGCCCGGTGGAGGGCTTTCAGGCAAACCCACGAAGGTTGTACGAAAGGTAAAGAAAAGTAAAGTACGGCTCAATGCTAGGTCTTTGTGATTGATTTGTTATCGGGGGTTTATGAACCGGCCTCACCCCTGTATTTATAGGGGCTAGTCTTCTTATCTCTAATTTTAATATGATAAGATTCGGCCTAATCAAGTTTAGGGATAAAACAACCAGAATCAGCACCTAAACATGGAAACAAGCTCATTAGTAGAACCACCAAAAATAATATCATCAACATAAATTTGAGCAACCAACAAGTCTGCCCCATCTCTAAGCAAGAAAAGAGTCTTGTCCGCAGAACCCATCACAAAACCTTTCTGCAACAAGAACTGCTTCAGGCGATCATACCAAGCCCTGGGGGCCCTTTTCAGACCGTATAAAGCCTTCTGCAACTTGTAAACATGTTGTGGAAATTTAGGGTTCTCGAAACTGGGGGGTTGCTTAACATATACCTCTTCCTCTATATACCCGTTTAGAAAAGCACTCTTGACATCCATTTGATGAAGCTTAACATGTCAATTTTTGCTCCACCCACGGGATCCATCTGCGTCGTAGACGCGGTAGTTGTTGTAGAGGTACTTGCAGCCGATGTAGATGTACCTGTCATGTTGGCGTAGCCTTCCCCAACGGAGTCACCAAAAAGTGTGTTGACATGAAAATATGCCCCGCACTTGGGTTAGTTCGACGATCCAAAATTGTGTGGATACTTAGGGATGTACCTAAGCGTAACACAACACTGACGTTGCATTCCGACTACCCTTAACAGTGGCAAGGGGATGGAGTCACCACGTAATCAGATCACACAATAAATAATCCAATTAGCCAAAATATATAGATAAAATAATCCAATCGGCCGAACGGAGCCTGATTGGTACAGACTATACCATGCGAAGGGTCACCGAAGTAGGCCTTCACCGTCTAGTGCGAAGAGTGCACTGAAGATAGCATTCAAAGTTCTGATCAATCTGACCGAAGACAGGCTCTGAACAGATCATGGCACGTGATCACCTCCGAACGACAGGATTCAGTGTGAAGACTTTTGACACGACGAAGTCCAATGCACAGAGCTAGCGTGATGAGGCCCGATGCAGAGTGTCAGCGCGACGAAGTCCGATGCAGAGCATTCTAGCGTGACTCCGGTATGCGGGACTCGACCAGACCGACAACATCGTGACAGATCCGGCACTGGCAGACGAAGTAGGGACTCACTGAAGGGTGTTTTGGCAGCCTCCGTAACCAGCTTCCTAGCTCTAGAAACCTTCAGCGAAGTGGGCTCTGAACGTGAAACCTGCAGCGAAGTTCAGATCAAGTGCCAATTCGGCCTGTAGACCGAATTACTAAGTGTTGTAGTAGATAAACGAAGGTAGCAATCTATTACATAGATTAACGGATGGTTCACAAGCGAGCCAACAAGGTGATAGCAATCTGTTACACAGATTAATGGAGAGTTCACAAGCGAACCAACAAGGCTTACCACTGTTACGGCATGCCCGGTGGAGGGCTTCCAAGCAAACCCATAAAGGTTGTACGAAAGGTAAAGAAAAGTAAAGTACGGTTCAAAGCTAGGTGTTTGTGATTGATTTGTTATCGGGGGTTGATGAACCGGCCTCACCCCTGTATTTATAGGGGCTAGTCTTCTTATCTCTATATTTAATCTGATAAGATTCGACCTAATCAAGTTTAGGGATAAAAACAACCATAATCTATATCGAACTCTACTTCTAGAGCCAGCCCTAAGTGGGCCTTCGGTAGGCCCGCCGAAGCCTGCTCCTTGGGCCGAAGATTCGGAAGGGCATGCCTCTAAAGGGCCTTCGGGCCGAAGCTAGCAGGCCGCAAAAGGGCTTTCGAGGCCTCATGAAGATGGGCCTCTAGCACTATAAGGCTTCGGCCTGCACTAGGACTTGTGTATTTTCACCCAAATTACCAAAATTTATATTTTGACAATCTTGACCATTAATGCCATTTTTGCTATCAACAACTTCCATCTTAGAGTCTACTACGGCCTCTACGCGCTTCGCAAAGGGAGCGCAAATGTCCTAGTCTACCGATGTGGCTATCTTTTTCTCGATGTCTTGTGAGGACAGACGAGGGGACACTGGTGTTACCTTGCTCCAAGGGAGATCAGGGATGCCGATGTCATGCTTGACGAAGCACCCACGGGTTTTGGTAAAGCTCCCTCATCTTATTCTTGAGTTCTGCTCTATCCCCCTTGGAGAGGTCATTGAGGGTGGGGACGATGATGTTGCCGTCGTCAATCTATGCGCTTCCCACTAGATCAATCGGCGTCAAGGGTCCCGTTGACGTAGATGTATCTGGTGTACTCGTCGCCGATGTGGAAGTGCTTGGCATGTTCCCCTCAGTGGAGTCGCTAAAAAGTGTGTTAACGCTAAAATCTGACGACGAAGTGCCAAACACACAGACGCCGATCCTATGATCCAAAAGCGTGTAGTTACTTAGGAACAACCCTAAGCATAAAACAACGCCAGGCAATCAAATAATATCAATTAAAATTATTCAACTAATCGATGTGTGAGAAAAAGTAATTAAACCTAACCGGCCAAAACAGGGACAGTTAGATCAAAGCAACTAGCAGTCGAACCGGCCAAGACAGGCCGGTCGGACCGAGGATACACAACCGGTCAGACTGGTGGTGTAGAGGGTTCGCCGAAGGGGCCTCCGGTGCTCGGGTGCGAAGGGATACGAAGGGATCCCGAAGGAGCCTTTAGCCTTTCAGCCGGTCGAACGTGAGGCATAACCCCGGTCAGACCGAGGGGTCCTCGTGGCTTTGGGAACCGATGTGAAGATTGTCACTGGCGCAAAGAAACCCCAAGTGCGAAGGTGGTCGGTCGGACCGACCTCGGGGCACCGGTCAGACCGAGGTGTGTCGGCACGCCTGACGACAGCACGACACGGGCCGGTCAAACCCGACAATTGCCACTGGTCAGACTGACTAGTCCTAGATAGTGGCCTCCAGACTCTGGCGGCCAACTTAGTTGGATTGGATGGATCTAAAACTTCTTGTTGAAGAAGATAAAAACCAATAGATCAAAGCAATTCAGCGAGGAGACTGAATTACTAATAGGAACTCATAAAAATGATAAAAATCTGTTACGTGGATGAAATAGACGATTCACGAGTGAATCGACAAGGACTTACCGTGATTACGATGCAGCAGACAGATGGTTTAGACCGCAAACCAACAAAGATGGACATTACTTGGCTAATCCTAGGGCAAGAAAAGTAGATTGAATGTAAATGTGATTCATGGTAAATAATAGATTGGATTTATTAGGGTTTTAGGAGGGTCTCCTTCAATCGCCTTGGCTCTTTTTATAGAGGTTGGACATGAGTACCTAGGGTCTAATCTGAGTTTGATTCGAGTCCAAGTCATTAAATATTAATTAGGGATAAAAATACCATGAAATCAGCTAATTGGACCCGGACTCAGGTTGGGGCCAGTCCGACCGAGCCCATATGGCCGGTCTGGCTTGGCCTACATGGCCGGTTGGACTAGCATTTGTCAGGTCTTGGTATATTTCGGTCCAATTTACTAAAATTGATATTTTGACAAATTTAACTATTAATGCCATTTTTTGCTATCAACAAAAATATTCTCCTCCACGATTAGATCGTAGAAATTTAACTGTCTTGCCCATATGATTTTGCACTTCATTTTTGAACTCCTTAAACTTTTCGAAGGACTACCACTTATGCCTCATCAACTAGACATAACCATATGTACTAAAGTCGTCAGTAAAAGTGATATAGTACTGAAAACAATTCATAGCCATGTTACTCATTGGACCACACACATCAGTATATATTATTGCCAATAGCTCACTCGCCCTCTCACTAACATCTTTGTAATTTTGCCAAGTAAGCAAGACTTTCATGTGTCATATGATTCAAAATTGAATGACTCTAAAAGTACATCACTATGGAGATTCTACACGCGCTTCTCATTTATATGACCCAAATGATAATGCCAGACGTAGGTAGGATTTAAATCATTGAGTCGTTGTTTCTTAATACTAATGTTATAAACGTGTGCATCTTCATGACTTAGAATATATAATCCATTCACTAAAGGACAAACACCATAGAGCATGCTATTCGAAAATATTGAACACCACTTGTTCTTTATTACGAATTCAAAACCATCTTCCTCTGAACATGAAGAACAAATAATGTTTCTACCTATGGCAGGAATGAAATAACTATTATTTAACTCCAAAACTAGTCTTGAAGGTAGTGACAGTGAATAAACGCCGACAGCCAACACTGCAACCTTTGCACAATTCCTGACGTGGACATCCAACTCACCACTAGCACACTTTCTTGTTCTAATCAGCCCCTGTAACGATTTGCAAGAATGAATCATCGATCCGGTATCAAATACCCATGAATTATTTGGACGAGTAGCAAGATTAATTGCAATAACATAAGTACCTGAAGTGAAAGTCAAACTTCCCTTCTTGTTCTTATGCTCTTACAGGTACACCTTTCAATTACGATTCCAATGCCTAGGCTTGTGGCAGTGGTGGCACTCATTACAGTTAGGAGGACTCGTCTTGAACTTTCCATTCGGTTTAGACTTCGCACTAGAGATTAAATCTGTAGTCTTACCCTTGCCCATCCTCTTTCTCTTTTTGCTCTCCTTCTGAACCATCATCACATGATTTGGATATTTCCTGATACCCTCCTCATTAGTATTGAGCATCCCACGTAACTCAGCCCGTGTTTTCTCTAGTGAAACCATGTTGTAATTCATGATTAACGACTCAAAGCTTAGTGGGAGCGACTGGAGAATGACATCAAGAGTCTCAATGTAACCAATCATCCTGAGCACATAAGGACTTACTAGGCTCCCACCAGCCAGCCAACTCCAAAACAAGGCTTTAGACACATTGTATCTCTTAGTCTAGCCTGGTTCTGAAATATGCCCTTAAGACCTATGATCATATCGTTTCTAAAACACAAAGGACATGCAGGCAAACATCAGTCAGCTTACATCCACAGAATCACTAGCATGCTTCTCATATGCATACTTGTCTGCTGCAGAAGCATCCTCTCCTATATCATCGAGGTGAGGTTCCTCTAGAACATAATATTTTTTCTGTTGCTTAAGAACAATTCTCAAGTTTCGCTACCAATCCATAAAGTTTGTTCCAGATAATTTCTCACGTTCTGGAATAGATCGTAAATTAAAAACTAGAGTGCTCTTAACAGAAGTAGTAGTAGGTGCCATGATCTACAAAAAGATTAAATGCAAGTTTCAACACTATACAATGTTTATCTTCTATCCAGTAAAAGATGTTCCACTATTTTAAAATATTAACATTCCCTCTAATGACTAATAGTGGTGCAATATCCATATTCATTCTAATTCCTAGTGAGCTTTTACATCACTGCTAGAAGCTAGGTGACATAGGTAAGCAACGCTCTGCTAATCACATCGTATGTGACACTAGTCATTGGAGAAGCATCAAAAGCTCTATGCCAACTCTATGCCCCAAGGCCCAAAACCGTTTTGATATCCTCGTTAAGCAAACTAATACTATGCGTGCAGAAGTCTGACTTTCGCCCCAACTGGTCAAGATAAAAGATAGTATTCTGCTTTGGCAGACCCACTATCGATCATCGATATCCTTGGTGGGTGCAGCTATTGGAAAGAGCATCAATACTTTTTTTGAGGGAAAACTATTCTAGTAAGGTAACTTCCCTAGCGCGCATGAAACATGCAAGCATAGTGTTGGAACAGTTGCTTTAGTTCCAGCAGGTTTCTGTGTGGTGGAGTATGATGTGGAGAAGGAGCCTCGAAGGACTCTAACAGAGGGAGAAAAGGGTTTATACTGGTTCGGGCCTCTCCTGGGAGATAATAACCCTACGTCCAGTTGTGGTGGATTTAGCATGGTATGCCCTAATATGAAGTAATAATACCAGGGTCTCTCGGCCCCCTGGAGCGTGTGTCTCTGTTACAAAGGCTTGGCCCTGCTTTTATAGGCGCACAGGCCAAAGGAAAGGACCGGGATGCCCTTTATGAGCCCCAGGCTTACAAGGGCAGAGAGGGGAAAAAGGGCTAGCTATGGTACAAAGGTACTTTGCAGCTTTACAGCCTTACAGGCGCGTCAGACTGCGCCAGACTTTGACCAGCTAAACGACATACCAGGGGCGGCGGGGCCCCCGGTACGGCCTGTACTTAGATATTTCCTGAGCACGAAGTAGGGGCCGGAGCTCTTCTGGCAGAGGCTGCGAAGAGGGCTTCGAAGTGCATCCCGAAGGGGGGCTTCGAAGCATGCTCCGAGCAAGGCTCCGAACTGGGGTCTCGGAGCCTTGGCCTCGAACTGGGCTCCGAATTGGGGTCTCGGAGCCTTGGCCTCGAACAGTCTTGACAGGGTCCGAAGGCTGGTGTCGGGAGGAAGGCTTCGAAGTGCACCCCGAAGGGGGGCTTCGAAGCATGCTCCGGAGGGCAGCCTCCAGGTTGGGCTCCCGGAGGGTGGCCTCCGGACTTGGCCTCCGGAGGGTGGCCTCCGAACTTGGCTCCCGGAGGGTGGCCTCCGTGCTTGGCTCCCGGAGGGCGGCCTCCGGCGCCCTGCGCCAGGGCCCGAATCGGGGGCTCTGGACCGGACCTCCGGGTCTGAGGGCTCCGAAGCTACGGACCCCGAAAGGCACCTTGGGACCTGGAAACAATACTTAGAGAGAAAAACAGGCTCCGACAGTGCTGGGCTCTGGGCCGAAGACTGTCGGAGGCTGACGTCATTTGGCCCCTGTTCAAGGGAAATATATTCCCCCAACAGTAGCCCCTCGCGTGTAGGCCTTCGAGACGAAGGGCTGCACGCGCCCTTAGGACAAATGACTTGAAAACACAACTTCAGAGAAAACATACCTTCGGAGCCTGGACCGAAGGTGACCTCGCTACCCGGGGGTAATAAATGCCCACGCTAGTTACCAGAACGGCCTCGGGGAGGCCGAACGGCTCCGCAACGGTCAAAAAAGTTACCGTTACCTTGTTCTGGGCCGGTTCGCCTTCGCTGGAGGCCCACCTGGCGGTGGGTTCGGCCCACGACGGTTGGAATTCTTACCGCGCCTATAAATAGAGACTTACCGCGTGCGGCTTCGGCTCACCTTCAGTCGCTTTCTTCTTGTTGCCTTGCAACCCTCGCTCTCCTCTTCTTCTAGCTTCGCTTCGAGCCCCCTTCGCTAGTTTTAGCCCTTCGCGGCGAGGTCCCATCAACATGCCGAAGAAGGCGGTGGCGAAGCCTCTAGCCTTGGGCTCGAGCTCGGGCTCCGCCCAAGTGCAGGCAGCGGCGGCTGCGGCGGCGAAGACTGCGCCCAGGCGGCTGGGGCCGAGGGACCTTCGGACGCCCTCCGACAAGTTCGAGCAGACCCTGGAGATGAGGGCCTCGATCTCCATGGAGGAGTCAGTCCAGAGGGCCTGCGAAGGGAAGATTGCGGCGAAGATCCAACTTCGGGTCCCGGAGAAGTAGGAGGCTGAGCCGAGGCCTCGTGCAGACGAGGTGGTGGTGTTCGAGGCCTTCTTCGAAGCTGGCCTCGGACTGCCTGCAGTGGGGATGCTGAGCGATGTCCTCAAGTCTTACAACCTCGAGCTCCCTCAGCTTTCGCCCAACGTCATGGCGAGGTTAGCCGTCTTTGAGTGGGCCATGAGGGCTGAGGGCTGCGAGGGCCGCGCGGACGTCTTCATCGCCCTCCACGACACCAACTACCAACCGAAGCCGAGGGAGGGGACGGACCGCGTCAAGAGGGCGCTGGCCTTCAGCAGCGCCAATTTCCAGCTCCGGAAGGAGTACCAAGACGCCTTCCCGGCGAGGGCAGTAAACAACAAGTGGTACTCGAGGTGGGACCAAGAGTGGTTCTATGCCTCCGTCGGTGCCAACTCTCCCCTTCGGAGTACCAACGCCCATATTTTGTACCGGCGCGAAGGGGTGGTGAAGACCAGCGAAGACATCCTTCGCTCGAGGATCTCGCTGCTTTGGAGAGTGGCGGCGAAGATGAGCATGAGGGACCTCGCGGAGGAGTTCATCACCCTCCGGCTCAGCCCCCTCGCGCGCTCCTGGCCGGAGGGGCTCTTTCAGGCTTCGGGCCGAGGTGAACTTAGCGAGTTGGCCTTCGACCGCTTCTGTAAGGCTTCGTAATCTCTTTGCTTTTAATACTTCGTAGACTTCACTTCTAACTCAAATTTTCCATGAAGCTGACCTCGAAATGAGGACCCCGGAGGAGGCCATCGCGGCGGCGGATCGAGTCGTCGGGACTCCGACCCCCGAGGAGCAGGCCCAGCGCCTTGCACTGGTAGGGTCCTGGTAGCGCTGGAACAGGGTATGGACCACGCTCGACCTCGGAGGGCTCCCTACTCTGCCGGACTTCGCCCACCTGGCTACCTCGTCGGCCGGAGCCAAGAGGAAGAGGGGGGACGAGGACGAAGCGGATGCCTCGGGGGAGGTTGCGGCGAAGCCCGCAGCTACTCCGACCTCCAAGAAGGCAGCGAAGCCCCTGGCGGCGAGGCCTTCGGCGGCAGAGGCTGACGCGCACACTCCGGCTGCTAAGGAGGCCACGGGTGCTCTGGAGGAACCGGCTTCGGGCGCGGAGGTGGATGCGCCAGCTTCGCAGTGAGGGAGCTGGAGGGCGCACTTAGCCCCACCTGCCTTCCAAGAAATCTCTGACGAAGGTAAACCTTTTTTGCAAGCTTTGCTCCAATATGCGGATTTTGACTTGGCTCCCTGCAGAGGACGAGGATGATGCGAGGCCCACTAAAGCAAAGCCGACAGGCGAGGGTGGATCGAAGTCTGCCGAGGCGAAGCCCACGGAAGCTTGAGTAGCAGCGGCAGCAGCAGCAGCAACGGCAGCGACTCGGAGTCCGAGAGTACTTCGTCCGACGACGAAGGCAGCGGAGGCCGCGAAGTCCCTCGAGGCGAAGAAGAGGTGGACGTGGTGGGCTTGAGCCCCGCTTCGCCGAAGCCCGCGGAGGGGACCGTGGCCGTGATTCACCCTTTCAAGCCGAGGGGAGGTGTGACGGTGGCGGCGATCCGCGGTTTCCGCGAGGCTTGTGCTTCTGCGAAGGAGGGGGACTTGGTGGCCCAGCTTAGCCACCAGGACCCCGCGGATCTCTTCGTCAGTTCGAACGAAGTCCTCCTGCGGGTGAGCGAAGCCCCTTGCAGCTTCGAACTATACTTTGTCCCTTGGTTAATACTTAAGGTTTCTTGAATTTCTGTAGGCCTTCGCACTGAACGCGGCAGCTTCGACTGCTGCTGACAGGCGGATGGAGCGCCTTGCAGAGGAGAAGGAGGCCCTTCGCCGCGAGGTCTCGGAGGAAGCTGAGAGATGGAGGCAGGCCGAGGCTTCGGCTGCTGAGGCGAAGGAGGCCTTGGCTTTGGAGACGGCCCGGCTCCGCGCGGAGCTCCAAGCTTCGAAAGATGCCGAGGCCGACAAGCGAAGGAGAACGAGGAGATCCGCCAACGGGCGCGGGATCTTGAGAGCTTTGTCGTGGCTAATCTTGGCGAGTGTAGGACCGAAAGAAGCGACCAGAGGGGGGGTGAATGGGCGCCTTAAAAATTCTTTCTAATCAATGGCCTGTTCCCAATACCCAACGCACCTCAGAAAAGACTACGCAGCAGAAAATAAACAAAAGGCCTAAGTCTAAAGGTTTCTAACCTAGAAGCAACTGATGATAACCAAGATTTATTAAAGTAGTGCAACTAGGCAGATGAACAAGGTGTAACAGGCGTATACTTCTCAATGAAATGATCTAAGTATGTGTAAGATGAAAAGAGAAGTTACTGTCCAAATTTGTCTCCTGTTCGGAACTTGGCGAAGCCCCCTTCGCACGTCGAGGTCTGCTTCGGAGGTTGGTGACGGAGCCTGTCCGAGATGCCGAAGGTGTCACGGTCTAGTCTAGTTCGAAGTGGCAGGTAGCGGAGTATATTTCGGAGCGAAGTATGACAGTGCCGGAGCCTGGTTCGAAGTATGCACTTCGAAGACAACACTTCGAACACAGCTTCGAACCGAATGCTTCGAAGCAAAACCTTCGAACAGAAAGCTTCGGACACAACACACAAATGGACAACCTTCGAACAAAGAAGTGAAGCCTGTCACACGACAAAAAACCAAGTCCGAAGCCTATACTCTACCTCCGAAACGAGTTAGCTTCGAAAAGAGAAGCGAAGGGTGACACATCACACAAAAGGCAGTGCGAGGTCTAGCGGAGCTACAAGCTTCGAACCCAACTTCGAAACCTGTCGAAGTATGGACTTCGAACAGATAGAGCCAAAGCTCCTTCGCACTATCGTTCGAAGTATGCGATACTGACGTTCAGAAAAATGCTTCAAAACTTAGCAACACAGAACGCAAACCAAAAACCGAAGATCGAACGAAGCCTTCGAAGGAGATAGATCGAAGCCTGCCTCACGATACTGAGGGGCTTCGAACAAAGAGTGGCTTCGCTCGAAACATAGCCAAAAAGGTGACAGAGCTTGTCAGCCTCGATCTAAAAGCAGAGTAGTAGAAGGTGAAAAGCTGCACAGCACACTGTAGCTACAGGAAAGTAGTACTACTTGCACCAGCAAGAACTAGTACTCGGTTTGTGAAGAACAGAAGCAAAAAGAGAAGCTTCCTCTCACGAAATAAATTCAGGCAGCCTGTAGCCGAAGCAATAACTCCCCAAACCAAACAATGTGCACCAAGTAAAATCAACAGGAACCAAGGCTTTAATGCATCCAAAAGATTAGAGCAAATGCAAGGCAAAAACAGGAACGAGCAAGAGCCTGGCGGCGCACACAGGAGAGAGAAGGAGAGACAAAATGACCCAATAGAGTGGATGTGATTTCAGCCAAAAGGGTAGTCCAAACCCTAGGGATTGGGGTCCTATTTATAGGCTCCCAACACTAGGAATATTCTACCAGCCCCTTAGGGTTTTTACAGACTCAAAAATAAAGAAAAAGACTCTACTGCCCTTAGGAATTTTTTACAGACACGACTGACTGATTGTGGGCCTAGAGTTACAGATGACTTATTCGGAAGCTAATTTTTCGTAGCGACTACGGCTTCTCTTCTGGACAGTCGGATACAGAATCAACGGTTGTCAGTTTTGCGCCGAAACTAACAAAACCTCCACCAGCTTTGCACCAGGTACCCGGATTGGGCCGGCCTGACTCCGCAGCTCTCTCAGCCCGGCAATCACTCACCGCCCGTGTACCTGAGTCAGTCTTGGTCAACAGCCCATTGGGTCTTCCACTGCTTCTGGCCCATGCACCCGGATTGGGCCAGCCCGACTTCGCAGCCTCCTCTGCCCGACAGTCGCTTGCTGCCCGTGTACCTGAGTCACACGTGGCCCATGAAACAGCAGATCTCCTCTCTTCTTCTGTCCTCTTTGACTATCGTTGACAATGACTCATCACTTCTAGAGCCATGAGGCCCACGCTATTCAGCATGACTCCTCAATCTCCCCCTTGATGAGTGCATTGTCAACATTCCTCTTCTTCAGCTCTTCAGCACCTGTGAACAAATGTGGAAACATGAAAACAAAACACAAGAAAACAAAGAAGGAGAAAAATAAGGTAAAAAGTTTAACCCTAATGACCAAAAGCCGAACAAAAGCAAGAAGCGGTCATTATGGTTAACCAAAACATAAAAGCTCTAAATGAGTGCGATTTCAGAACAACAAGGATATCAACAAAGTAAGAACTCCCCCTTAAACTCTGATCCCAAATTTTCTCCCCCTTGTTGACAAGTGAACTCATCAAGCACTCAAGAGATACATAGACTCCCCCTGAAATGCAACTCCCCCTCAAAATATGCAGTGAATGCACCTGGAGTGCATAAGGAGTGATTTCAAAGCATGCTTCTCAAATATGATTGACTGCAATTACAGCATCTAACAAGTATAGCAAAAGAGATACTGTCTAAGACACATGTCATAATCAGTGCAACAGATGATATCTAAAGAAAGTCATTTGCACGGAATTTTTTAGTTTTGGCAAACAAAAACATCACCACGTGTTCCAATAAACAAGCAAGGTAAAGCATGAGATGTAGAAGCTAACTGAAATCTACCAAGATAAGCATCGTCCAAAACAAAGTGCGTTAGCAAAACTTGTTATCTTTTAAATTTCAAGCTTTTTCTCTTTCCTTTTTCATTTTTGCCAGGGGTTATTTGCATGTCAAACCTTATGCTGACCGACCAAGTCAAGCCTAGGCCAGATTTGGACCATCAGAAGCTTAAGACATTGGTCTCGGCATACACTACACTGTCCTAGTTCATACCAATGTGCTATGATATGCAGTCCAGAACAAATGTAGTGCGACAAAGCAAACCCACCTGGATCTTTTCAAGTTATGCACAAAAAGGCATGGAATTTTCAGTTTTCTCGAATTTTCATCATTTTTATAGCACATTTCCATGTTTAAAGCATATAGATATCCAAGTTGCATATTTGCATCAAAGTCAGAAACTAGCTACATGGCATGTAACAGATAGCAAGAGCACTCAGCCTACACATGCTAGTCACCAGAAGCAATGATGATCATTTTTTAATTTTAAAGAATAAAAGCCATGCATATGACAGATATCAGCATATCATTTGAACTGAAGCAAAGGATGATCATCGACAAGTAATCAAAAGCATGTACCAGCTAGAATAAGTAAAGCAGTTCAATCATATAACAGAAGCATCTCTAAAGTGTGATATGTGAATATGCAAGGTATGAACACACACAAAAAGACTCAAGAAAAGAGTAAAGAAGAAAGAAAACAGACGCAAAATATCCTAAAAAGGATACACAATACCCAAATCCCCTTGTAAACGCTCAAATGTAGACTGATCTAGGGGTTTGGTAAAGATATCAGCTAACTGATGATGGGTATCAACATGAACAAGGTCAATGACACCTTTCTCATATTGATCCCGCAAGAAGTGAAAGCGCACATCAATATGTTTGGTTTTTGAATGGAGACACGGGTTTTTCCCTACACTAATAGCACTAGTGCTGTCGCAAAACAATGGGACTCTGGTAGGAATGAACAACCCAAAATCTCGTAGAGTGGAAATCATCCAAACCAACTGTGAGCAGCAGCTAGCAGCAGCTACGTACTCAGCCTCTGTGGTCGAAAGAGCAACTCCAGATTGCTTTCGTGATGACCAAGACACAAGAGAAGAACCAAGAAACTGGCAAGTACCGGAAGTCGACTTGCGATCCAACCGGCACCCACCAAAGTCGGCATCCGAAAAGCCAGATAGATCAAGAGATGATGATGCTGAATAGTAAAGACCGAGATCAGGCGCATAAGTGAGATACCTGAAGATGCGCTTGACAGCCTGCCGATGAGACGCGCGTGGTGAAGACTGAAAACGCGCGCAAAGTCCCACAGCGAACTGAATGTCTTGTCTTGTTGTCGTCAAGTACAACAGCGAACCGATCATCCCTCGAAACTCCCTTTCATTGACCTTGACGCCGCTCTCATCCTTGTCCAGACCCCCAGAAGTACCCATCGGGGTCATCTGCGGCTTCAATTCACCACCAAAGTCAAATTTCTTAAGCATATCACGAGTGTACTTACCTTGGTGGATGAAGGTGCCATCCTTGGTCTGCTTGATCTCGAGCCCTAAGAAGTACTTGAGCACACCCATGAGGCTCATCTCAAACTCACTGTGCATCTGCTCAGAAAACTTGGACACAAGATCATTAGTAGTACCGCCAAAGATAATATCGTCCACGTAAATCTGAGCGACTAAGAAATCTGAAGCATCTCTGAGCAAGAAAAGAGTTTTGTCCACAGAACCCATCACAAAGCCCTTCCCCAACAAAAATTGCTTTAACCGGTCATACCAAGCCCTGGGGGCTTGCTTCAACCCGTATAAAGCTTTGTGCAATTTAAAAACATGTCGAGGAAACTTAGGGTTCTCAAAGCCAGGGGGTTGCCTAACATAAACCTCCTCTTCTATGTACCCGTTCAGAAAAGCACTCTTAACATCCATTTGAAAAAGCTTAAAACCCTTCGAAACGGCAAAAGCTAGAAGAATACGAATGGACTCAAGACGGGCAACAGGAGCGAAGGTTTCTTCAAAGTCAATACCTTCCTTCTGGCAATAACCCTGGGCAACTAATCGAGCCTTGTTGCGCACCACAACCCCATCTTCACCTTGTTTGTTCCTGAATACCCATTTGGTGCCTATGGGGTTGCATCCTGGTGGCGGCTCAACTAGCGTCCAAACCCGATTGCGGACAAAATTCTCAAGCTCTTCTTGCATAGCATTAATCCAATTAGAATCAGAGAGAGCATGAGAAACATCTCTGGGCTCAAAAGATGCAACAAACGTAGATTCAGCAAACACAGCGAGAGAGGCAGAAGAACGCAAAGTCCTCTCAGTCAAATCACCTATGATGAGCTCTGAGGGATGGTCACGCTGAACTGCTCGGGTTCCCTGGTGATCTGAAGTCACCTCACCGGAGTCAGCAGCAGGCACCTCTGGACTCGACTGAGGGGGCTCGATCGAAGTGGAAGAAGTGATCAGAGGTCTGCCCTCATCATCAGTCGAAGTCTCAGAAGGTGTGGGCTCTGTGGGGGATGCAGAAGGCCCACCCTCATCAGCAGCTGGAGTATCCTCATCTTCCTCGAAGATGGACTCTCCGAGCTCATCATCACCAGAAAGCTCAAAAGAAGGAGTCAAAGAAGGCAAGGACTCATCAAATGAAACTTCACAAGTCTCGACAAGCAACTGGGATTCGAGGTTCCAAACACGGAAGCCTCGAGAATGCAATGCATAACCAAGAAAAACACCATCCCAGCAACGAGACTCAAACTTGTCCAAATGCCCTCCCTTCTTGAGCACAAAGCACTTGCAGCCAAACGCTCGCAAGTGGCTCACCTTGGGCTGTCTGCCAAACCGCAACTCATATGATGTCTTACCAAGGTAAGCTCTAAGAAAAATGCGGTTGGCCAGATAGCAAGCCGTGTTCATGGCTTCAGCCCAAAAATGCCTAGGAGTTCTGTGCTCATTGAGCATCGTCCTGGCCATCTCAACTAGCGTGCAGTTCTTTCGTTCCACAACGCCGTTCTGTGGGGGAGTGGAAGGAGAAGAAAACTGATGGTCCAGACCCTGATCACTATAGAAGCTGACGAACTGAGAGTTCTTGAACTCAGAGTCGTTGTCAGAGCGAATTGCTCGCATCCGACCATTGTTCTCATTCTTCAGCTTCAAAATCAGGTCATGAACAAATTGAAAAGTTTCATCTTTAGACTCCAAAAAGAAAACCCACGAGAATCGAGAAAAGTCGTCAACAATCACAAGAGCATACCACTTCCCACCGACTGAACGTACCCGAGCTGGACCAACAGTGTCCAAGTGTAAAAGCTTGCCCGGATACGAGGTCATCACCTGAGTCACAGGTGAGTGAGAAGCGGCAACCATTTTCCCATGACGACAGGGATGACAAACTAGATCCTTCTCCATCTTAAGCTTGGGCAATCCACGGATGAGGTCCATAGAGCTTAACCTGACTAGCAGATCAAAACTCAAGTGACCTAACCTCCTATGCCACTTCCAGAGCTCGGAAGAAGATCCAGCAATCAAACAGCGAGAAGGGCCAAAAGAACTAGAGAAGTCAATTCGAAAAACTTTACCGAAAGGTAAAATCTAACAAACCAAAGACCCTCTAGAATCAACCACAGAAGAATTACCCTTCTTAAAACGCACTTCCAATCCATCCTCAAGAAGTTGCGACACAGAAATCAAGTTGAAGTTCAAATTTTTAACCAAAGCAACATTCTTTAAGGAGAAATGATCTGAAATGCGAATTGAGCCAATGCCACTTACTTTCCCTTGACCACTGTTCCCGAAAGTGATGTACTCTTTGGAGCTCGGGGGAGTGAGACTGGAGAACCATCTGCGATGTCCTGTCATGTGGCGAGAGCATCCTGAGTCCATGATCCAAACATCCTCTAGTCCCCGGTCCTGCACAATCAGTGGCTGTAAGTGGGAGCAAATGGTCCGGCACCAGGTTTAGCAAAAGAGCTAAACCAGTGTCGAGCCATCTGCTCAAAAGATGGAAAGCGAAAACCATCAAAAGAGTTTGGACCAAAGCCCGGCTCAAAGCGCGGTCCATGGTTCTTCCTAACCCTGCGGCCACGAGGTCCAGAACTGTAGCCAACACGGTCTGGAAATCTGCCGGAACGGACACCACCAACTGGAGTACGGGCAAGAAAGCCGTCTCCTCTACCACCACCTACACGACGCGGCCTGGCCTCCAGCCTCTCCCTGCGCCGAGGAACACGCAGTCTACCACCCTGCTGGTAGAACTGCTCCTGATCACTACGAGCCCTCTCTGCTCTCTCAACCTGCTTCCTCCTGAAGCAGAACTCCGCAAGATGCCCGTCTCTCTGACAGTACTCACAATGATAGGTAGGCTTCTTGGGATTTGGTTGAGGCTTGGGGTTCTTGGGCTTGGTGGTGATTGGTGTTGTCTTCTTAGGCTGAGAGGGTCCAGGAAGAGAGTCAAGAGAAGTGTGGAGATTTTTGGGCTTCGGAACCCAGATAGGTTTCTTGGGTGGAGCTTTAGATGGTTCATGGATCACTCCATCCTTGGGCTAACAGGCCTGGGAAGACTCAGTGGAGTGAGTCTTGGGATACCTCTGCTCTGGAGTCATTTTACTCCACTCCACTGCCCGGCTAATGGCACTCTCAAAGTCAGCCTTGGTGTAGGTGTAACCTACCCCAAACCCATCCTGCCTCTTGAACTGCTGGATCATCATGCCAAGCTGTGGCTCTCTGGCACTGATCCAACTCAGGATAGAACGGAGGTAAAAGTTCTCATTCTGAGAATCTGCTAGCTCCTCTCTCAAGGAAGCTAGAACCTCCACCTGAGACAAGCAGGTCTCACACTCACTCTCTACTTGGACAGACTTTTCGGCTTTAAGCTTAATCAACTCCATTCTAAGAGACAGGCAGTTCTCACAGACAGTGGGTGGAACTGACAGTGTCTCAAGCTCTAGCCTAGTCTGGGCAAGCTCAGCTCTCAACCTCTCCAAGTCACCCAAATGTTCATTACCCTTGGATTTCAGCTCAGCTAAGGCAGCTAGATGAGATGGGCAATCAACACAGGGTGCGACGACAGTGGCTTGAGCATCTTTCAGCTCCAGCTGAGCGCTTTCAAGCTCAGTGGCCAAAGCGTCCCTCTCATCAACCCTTTCTGTGTACCTGGACTTCAGAGTCGACAGGTCACACAGAAGCACCTCACACTTCGGGCACTCACTGCTATCACCCAAGCAAGGAGAAGAAAATAGACTCTCAATTCTGCCGTTGGCCACGGCAAGCTCACTTTCTAACTCATCTATCCTCTTCTTAGCCCCCCTAAGCAGTTTTTCCCGATATTTCAACTCCTGACGATTGCTCTCAAGTAAATCAACAATTTCGCGCTCGTAGGATGATACCTTGTTGTCGTCGTCGTCAGAGTCGTTGGAGGAGCTCTTTTCTTCTCTATCCCCAAGAGCCATAGAACAGAAGCTCTTGCGGGATCTTCGGCGCTGGTGTGAGCGGCTCTTCGGCTTGTCTCCGAAGGCCATGAAGCAAAGGCCCGCCGGATCGTCCTTGTCCTTCCCCTTCCTGATGGCGATCTCCTCATCGCTTGAGCTCGATGAAGAGTAAGAAGACGTGGACTGCTTGGAGTAACTTTTCTCCATTTCGGCGAAGAAGGCCTTGTCGCGCTTCTTGTTCTCTCGCCGGTAGTCCTTCAGGGCCTTCTTGAAGAAACGAGTCTTCGGCTTGCCCTTGTTGAAAGAGGGGCTCTCATGCTTGCCGGAGTCGTGGAAGCTGCCACCGGTGCCCTTCTTGTATCCATTGCGCTTGGGGCAGTCGGCGATGAAGTGTCCTGGATCACCACATTCAAAGCATCCGGATTTTGTGCCGTGTCTTTTGAACATTCTCTTATCATAGACACGACGCACCCGGTTGTTAAAGAGACACAAATCATCATCTCCCAACAACTCAAGCTGGTCCTCAGTGATAGACATCAAAGAGAACCCAGCACAGCTCACAGCAGAGGGATCAACAAAAGGTGTAGCAAGGGCCAGGGATTTTGATCCAGAACCAGTGAGATTTGATCTCAACTGGATATCTACCTCAGTGGCCTTCAGCTTGCTAAATAACTCAGAAATGGTCAAGGTATCGTAAGAAGTGCTCTCAACGATAGAAGATACCTTGATCTCCCAGATCTTTGGGTCCAAGGTATGGAGAACCTTGAGCGCCTGCTCGTGATCTGAGACTAACTGAGCACCCTCAGCCTTGTTGTCCCGAAGCTTGTTTATGATCGACTGAAAACGACCAAACAAAGCCTCAACAGATTCACCCGGCTTCTGTGTGAAATTCTCATATTCACGCCGGTAGGTCTGATAGAGCCGAGCCTTGACCTGTGCTGTTCCCTCATGGTGTGCCTTGAGGGTAGCCCAGATCTCTCTCGCAGTGGAGAGATGGCTCACACGCTCAAACTCAGTGGGACCTAAGCCAGAAAACAAATGTTCACAGCCTTACTATTGCTCAGATGCTGAGCAATGATACCAGCAGTACCTTGCTCAGTAACTGGCAAAATGACAAACGTGGTGTGAACGCAAATGTCCCATATGTCCGAACCCTGGCTCATGAGATAGGCTCGCATGCGAGTCTTCCAATAGTTATAGCCATAGGCTTCCAAGGACGGGACCTTGCCAGGAGACGTCATGGTCACTACCGGGGTTTAGAACCGGTTAAGGTATGGAAAAACCCTAACCAAGCTCTGATACCACTTGTAGGACCGAAAGAAGCGACCAGAGGGGGGGTGAATGGGCGCCTTAAAAATTCTTTCGAATCAATGGCCTGTTCCCAATACCCAACGCACCTCAGAAAAGACTACGCAGCAGAAAATAAACAAAAGGCCTAAGTCTAAAGGTTTCTAACCTAGAAGCAACTGATGATAACCAAGATTTATTAAAGTAGTGCAACTAGGCAGATGAACAAGGTGTAACAGGCCTATACTTCTCAATGAAATGATCTAAGTATGTGTAAGATGAAAAGAGAAGTTACTGTACAAATTTGTCTCCTGTTAGGAACTTGGCGAAGCCCCCTTCGCACGTCGAGGTCTGCTTCGGAGGTTGGTGACGGAGCCTGTCCGAGATGCCGAAGGTGTCACGGTCTAGTCTAGTTCGAAGTGGCAGGTAGCGGAGTATATTTCGGAGCGAAGTATGACAGTGCCGGAGCCTGGTTCGAAGTATGCACTTCGAAGACAACACTTCGAACACAGCTTCGAACCGAATGCTTCGAAGCAAAACGTTCGAACAGAAAGCTTCGGACACAACACACAAACGGACAACCTTCGAACAAAGAATCGAAGCCTGTCACACGACAGAAAACCAAGTCTGAAGCCTATACTCTACCTCCGAAACGAGTTAGCTTTGAAAAGAGAAGCGAAGGGTGACACATCACACAAAAGGCAGTGCGAGGTCTAGCGGAGCTACAAGCTTCTAACCCAACTTCGAAACCTGTCGAAGTTTGGACTTCGAACAGATAGAGCCAAAGCTCCTTCGCACTATCGTTCGAAGTATGCGATACTGACGTTCAGAAAAATGCTTCGAAACTTAGCAACACAGAACGCAAACCAAAAACCGAAGATCGAACGAAGCCTTCGAAGGAGATAGATCAAAGCCTGCCTCACGATACTGAGGGGCTTCGAACAAAGAGTGGCTTCGCTCCAAACACAGCCAAAAAGGTGACAGAGCCTGTCAGCCTCGATCTAAAAGCAGAGCAGTAGAAGGTGAAAAGCTGCACAGCACACTGTAGCTACAGGAAAGTAGTACTACTTGCACCAGCAAGAACTAGTACTCGGTTTGTGAAGAACAGAAGCAAAAAGAGAAGCTTCCTCTCACGAAATAAATTCAGGCAGCCTGTAGCCGAAGCAATAACTCCCCAAACCAAACAATGTGCACCAAGTAAAATCAACAGGAACCAAGGCTTTAATGCATCCAAAAGATTAGAGCAAATGCAAGGCAAAAACAGGAATGAGCAAGAGCCTGGCGGCGCACACAGGAGAGAGAAGGAGAGACAAAATGACCCAATAGAGTGGATGTGATTTCAGCCAAAAGGGTAGTCAGAACCCTAGGGATTGGGGTCCTATTTATAGGCTCCCAACACTAGGAATATTGTACCAGCCCCTTAGGGTTTTTACAGACTAAAAAATAAAGAAAAAGACTCTACTGCCCTTAGGAATTTTTTACAGACACGACTGACTGACTGTGGGCCTAGAGTTACAGATGACTTATCCGGAAGCTAATTTTTCGTAGCGACTACGGCTTCTCTTCTGGACAGTCGGATACAGAATCAACGGTTGTCAGTTTTGCGCCGAAACTGACAAAACCTCCACCAGCTTTGCACCAGGTACTCGGATTGGGCCGACCTGACTCCGCAGCTCTCTCAGCCCGGCAATCACTCACCGCCTGTGTACCTGAGTCAGTCCTGGTCAACAGCCCAGTGGGTCTTCCACTGCTTCTGGCCCATGCACCCGGATTGGGCTAGCCCGACTTCGCAGCCTCCTCTGCCCGACAGTCGCTTGCTGCCCGTGTACCTGAGTCACACGCGGCCCATGAAACAGCAGATCTCCTCTCTTCTTCTGTCCTCTTTGACTATCGTTGACAATGACTCATCACTTCTAGAGCCATGAGGCCCACGCTATTCAGCATGGCTCCTCAGCGAGGCCACCCAGAGCCTAACCGAGGTCCTTGAGAAGATAGGGACCGAGTGCCGGACTCCGGATTTTGGCGATCGGGACCGGATTGGGGACCGCGCCGATTTTTTGAAGACTGCAGCCTCGATAGCAGACGAAGCGCTGACGGGCTTCGCTCTTATGGCCGGTGTGACCACCTTTGGGCGGCAACCTCCGTGACCCCAGTAGCCTTCGGGGGTCCGCACTTGGTGACGCCTCCGGCCGAAGTTCGCGGAGCCTGGCGGCGGCTGCAGGACCCCTGGAAGGAACAAGGCTGCGAAGCAGTCCTCGACCTCCAGAAGGCCCTTCGACATCGCCGAGCCAAAGCGCCTGCTGTGCCTAATCAGCCTTCGACTTCGGCACCTCCACCTCCGAAGGTGTAGATCTCCTTAGGCCTTTTGTAATACTTAGCTGCAGGCTTGTAAAAACTCAATCAGCTTATTAATATGAATGCGGGGTTTTTTTATACCTGCCCAGGCTCAGACTTCGAGCGTAGACCTCGAAGTCCTCGAGGACTCTGAAGAGCTTCAACAGTTGTGGGCAATCCTCGAAGTAGCTAGGTCCGAAGGCCCCCCTCGGTTTAAGCTTCCGAGGGGGCCTAACGGCGAAGCCATCTCCGAAGTAGCTCAGGATTTATTAGCTGCTGTGAAGATGGAGTCCCTTCAGGGCCCTTTTTCTTTGCCTTCGCGAACGGCCTTAGCAGGCGACGAAGCCCTAGATTTTTCTGCCTTCGATATGGCACCGCCCGCTTCGCTAACTTGGAGCGACCTGCAATGTGGAAGACGGAGCTTACGGGCTTCGGAGCCTGGACGGGCTAGTCGAGGGAGAGCGGGATCCGACGAGGCAACGTCCAGCCGAGGTGGCCCTGGCCGAAGAAGGGGCAAGCGAGGGTTGGGGCCTCGCACACGGTTCTTCTTAGGTTTAGATACAGATTATACGTAGTTTTGCTTCCGAAGTATGTTTGTAACACCTCAATATACAATGAATAGAGTTTGTTATC
The DNA here is from genome assembly GCA_019279435.1 of Zizania palustris. Classification (NCBI taxonomy): domain Eukaryota; kingdom Viridiplantae; phylum Streptophyta; class Magnoliopsida; order Poales; family Poaceae; genus Zizania; species Zizania palustris. The sequence continues at coordinate 6,921,895 of JAAALK010000082.1, forward strand.
TTTGCACACTTCGTCTGTATGCTTCGTGTTGTTTGGCTTCGAACGTTTTAGCTTGTTACGCTCGTACTGCGTATTACATTCGCACACCTCGCATACATGCTTCCCCCCCTTTGCTCGTGGCAGCTAGGGACTTAGCCGTTGCTGGCGCGGGCAAAAAATAAACGATGCGAAGGGTGCGCCTTTCGGCGGCTTCGACGCATGAATTTTATTTAAGCGAAGGCCTCTTTCGGGCTTCGAATGCCTTAAGTTGGTCTGAAGCGAGGCTTCGGCTGCTCGCAATTTTCACTGAGAGATGTCCTCTTTTGGGCTTCGAACGCGCTAACTTGGTGCGGAGCAAGGCTTCGGCACGACCAAGCTTAGCGGGGCATGCTTCGGCATGCTAGGATTTGGATGCTGTGCGTGAGCGAGGCTCCGAAACGCACTTAGATTTTTTAGCGAAGTATGACTTCGACAGGCTTTAATCTTTAGCTTAGATCACGTCACATGAAGCGAGGCTTCAGTGCGTGTTTAGATAGCGAAGCAAGGCTTCTGGAGCTTGGTATTTGGTGTGGATTCACCGAACCTGGGATAGTTGAGCCACCTTCGACTCTGAGCCACCTTCGACTCTGGGCCACCTTCGACCCTAGGCCACCTTCGACCCGGGGATGCATCAAGCCGGAGCCTGGAATCCCGGACTTGCCGAGCCGTCGCTCGGAAGTCTCAAAGCCCACTGCTACGGGCCCGGAGGCGCTGTGTATCCTTCGGAGGGGTGCTCCGGATTTTATAAAGCGAAGCAAGGCTTTGGTTTTAAATAAGGCGAAGCGTGGCTTCGGTTTTGAACAAGGCGAAGCAAGGCTTCGGTTTTGAATAAGGCAAAGCAAGGCTTCGGTTTTAAATAAGGCGAAGCATGGCTTCGGTTTTGAATAAGGCGAAGCAAGGCTTCGGTTTTAAATAAGGCGAAGCATGGCTTCGGTTTTGAATAAGGCGAAGCATGGCTTCGGTTTTAAATAAGGCGAAGCATGGCTTCGGTTTTGAATAAGGCGAAGCATGGCTTCGGTTTTGAATAAGGCGAAGCAAGGCTTCGGTTTTAAATAAGGCGAAGCATGGCTTCGGTTTTGAATAAGGCGAAGCATGGCTTCGGTTTTAAATAAGGCGAAGCATGGCTTCGGTTTTGAATAAGGCGAAGCATGGCTTCGGTTTTGAATAAGGCGAAGCATGGCTTCGGTTTTGAATAAGGCGAAGCATGGCTTCGAGCTTATATTAATGTAACTGCAGATTGGTGCATCGAAGTAAGGCTTCGGACTGTACATACCTTGTAGCCCTCGGGGCTTCGATGGCCTTTGAAGCGTGGAGCGGAGCCCCTTGCCGGAGAGTGGGCTCCGGTATGTGAAGGATGGAGGAAGGCGAAGGTGGCCTTCGATCTGCACCCGAAGCCCCTTGCCGGAGGGTACGCGAAGCGAGAAAGCCTCGAAGCTCCCCCCTCAGGCGCACTTCGGGTTGCAGGCAGTGGTAGAGAACTTAGCTTCTAGGACTAAGATCCCCACGGACAGCGCCAACTGTTGGAACAGTTGCTTTAGTTCCAGCAGGTTTCTGTGTGGTGGAGTATGATGTGGAGAAGGAGCCTCGAAGGACTCTAACAGAGGGAGAAAAGGGTTTATACTGGTTCGGGCCTCTCCTGGGAGATAATAACCCTACGTCCAGTTGTGGTGGATTTAGCATGGTATGCCCTAATATGAAGTAATAATACCAGGGTCTTTCGGCCCCCTAGAGCGTGTGTCTCTGTTACAAAGGCTTGGCCCTGCTTTTATAGGCGCATAGGCCAAAGGAAAGGATCGGGATGCCCTCTATGAGCCCTAGGCTTACAAGGGCAGAGAGGGGAAAAAGGGCTAGCTATGGTACAAAGGTACTTTGCAGCTTTACAGCCTTACAGGCGCGTCAGACTGCGCCAGGCTTTGACCAGCTAAACGACATACCAGGGGCGGCGGGGCCCCCGGTACGGCCTGTACTTAGATATTTCCTGAGCCCGAAGTAGGGGCCGGAGCTCTTCTGGCAGAGGCTGCGAAGAGGGGTTCGAAGTGCATCCCGAAGGGGGGCTTCGAAGCATGCTCCGAGCAAGGCTCCGAACTGGGGTCTCGGAGCCTTGGCCTCGAACTGGGCTCCGAACTGGGGTCTCGGAGCCTTGGCCTCGAACAGTCTTGACAGGGTCCGAAGGCTGGTGTCGGTAGGAAGGCTTCGAAGTGCACCCCGGAGGGGGGCTTCGAAGCATGCTCCGGAGGGCAGCCTCCAGGTTGGGCTCCCGGAGGGTGGCCTCTGGACTTGGCTCCCGGAGGGTGGCCTCCGAACTTGGCTCCCGGAGGGTGGCCTCCGTGCTTGGCTCCCGGAGGGCGGCCTCCGGCGCCCTGCGCCAGGGCCCGAATCGGGGGCTCTGGACCGGACCTTCGGGTCTGAGGGCTCCGAAGCTACGGACCCCGAAAGGCACCTTGGGACCTGGAAACAATACTTAGAGAGAAAAACAGGCTCCGACAGTGCTGGGCTCTGGGCCGAAGACTGTCGGAGGCTGACATCATTTGGCCCCTGTTCAAGGGAAATATATTCCCCCAACACATAGTATAACAGGAACATAAGAAACACCACATGCAATCATATTAAATGTGACATAGCATGGCTCTTTTCACATGGCAATCTCTATCTCCATGGCTCCCATCATTGAGTGCGTTCTCCTGGTCTCCATGAAGTATATATTCTAGTCTATATCACATAGCCTATACTAGTTATATGAGCCGAAGCACCGTGGAAACGACATGCAAGCCGTATATAATTTACATCAGCCTTGGGCTATAAATAACCATGACATGCAGGGCATATTTAATTTACATTCATTGCATGTATCTCACACATAACATTTATCCAAGGCCATGCCAGTCACAATTTTCTATACAAAACAAAGTTAGGCGAAGAATCTACAAGTGACTAAAATCTAGATCTAAAAAACCCAGCTCATCAGGATCGGAATTTCAAATTTGAGTTGGTCAGAACTTTCGATCTGGAATCGGAACTTCCGATCCACCTGAACTTCCGATCAGTATCGGAATTCCTGGTAGCAAAAATTGCTCTTTGTATTGAATCATTATTCGACATCGGAACGTCCAATCAGTATCAGAACTTCCAATCCGCCATTGAAACTTTCGATTAGTATCAGAACTTTTGATTTGCCATGGACAAAAACACATCTAATATGTTTTCCCACAATATATCCCCATACATGAGGGATCCAGATTGAACACTACGCACGTAGGTTCTAATACCACTATTGAGGAAAGGGGAAGCTACGCTAGCCAGAAATTTCAAAAATTTGCCCCAAAACACAAGAAGCATGCACGTGCAAAATCATAGATTAGTACCTTCTAGAATAAGACATGCTAGGTGCAGTGGAAGAAGATGTCGGGGAGCGCGTCCTCACTGATACTCACCTCATTTTGGCCATTCCGTGGTGTTCCAAATCGACGAAGACAACGTAGTTGTTCATGTGATAAAGTCCACGAGCATCACTGTTGGAGAAACAACTCCACGATATCCACACAACTAGGGATGAGATTCATCCCACATTGGCGTGCTAGCATAGGTCGTGAGAAAATGGGAGATTCCTCAATCTCAAATTTTGAGATCAAGAAACGGAGGAAAGGAGTTCTTGGTGGCTAGGTCTAAACTATCAATAGCTTGTCCTTCAAGACCTCCTCCTCTCTTTATATAGAGGTGAGAGCCCCTGGTCACCAGCAATTTGAAACCAACAAATCAGTTACAACCGATTTGTGCTATAACAGATCAAATCTGTTTTCGCCCATGTTGGATCTTTCGATCTTGGATCGGAACATCCGATCGGGTATTTTTTGGTCTCTCAATCCAGCACATTATCATAATAGATCCAATCTGTTTTCTCCCACTTCAGAACTTCCGATACACCTACCAAAACTTACAATCACTACAATTTTCCCAATTCCAAATTGGAACTTCCAGTTCATCATAACTTTTGATACCATATCGAAACTTCCGAAGAAACTTTTTCTTTCTGACTCGAGTATAGAAATAATCGGAACATCCGATTCCAAATAGGAATTTTTTATTCAAATCGTGAATTCAACATCGGAACTTCCGATACCATATCGAAACTTCCGAAGTTGGTTGTGCTCTCTAACTCAGGTCCCAAAAATAATCAGAACTTCCGATACACCTATTGGAACATGCGATCCCCAAAATTTTCTTGGGTATAATTCCTTCATGAAGCCCCTACTCCGAGTGAGAAGAAAAGACAGTTTGAACTCATCAGGACCTAGGAACGCTTCAACCGGGTATGGGGCAGACTAAATATTACGCCCCATGTGCTCCCGAACCTAGATGCCCTAGATCCGGCTCCAAAGAAGAGGAATACTAACAAGGGTCCGCAAGGAACCTCGAAGCCTACCCACAAAAAAGGCCTCGCATATCGAAGGCTCTTCCATGACCAAGATCTCCACTGGTCCCGACAGTAGCATTGCCACCTTCAGAGCCCCGTATCGAGACTATGGTGGTCGGGATGACCGTGGTAGTCATAAAACTAGTCCTACCGGCCAGTAGGACCTCCCCAGTTGGGTCCCCTGAAGATATCATGGAAGAGTTCCTCTCGATGTTCGAGCAAGCGGGGAGCTAGTGTCATCGCCACTCGGCCCTAGTTAAGGTATATTTCCGATGCCTTAGAATCATTGAGGCCAGAGGTAAGGCTATTATCCCTAAAGGAGGCCTAAACCAGTGTAAAAACACTCTCACCATGTGAGCCCTTAGAGGTTCACACTCTTTCATATATATACTACCTTCTTCTTGGTATTCACATTACAGAAACATGTTTCCAGCTAAAGCAATTGCTAGAATAGTTAGCGCCGCCCGTGGGGATCCTAGTACTAAAAACTAGCATCTCTACCACTACCTACATCTTAGACTGCACCTACAAAGTCATACAGACTCCACGCACTCTTCGGCAAGGGGCTTCAAGTACACGCTAAAGGCCTCCATGTCTTCGCTTCGAGTCTCGAAAGCCCCAGAGGCTACAAGGCAATCTTCTGACTCCACTTCGAAGCCCGTGGTCTCTAGACCTTGTTAGGCCTCTCAAGGTATGCTTTAGATTTTCTTCTACCTAAAACTGAAGCATTATTTCATCTTATGAAAAAACCAAAGCCTTGCTTCATCTTATGAAAAAACTGAATCCTTGCTTCGTCTTATGAAAAAACCGAATCCTTGCTTTGTCTTATGAAAAAACCGAAGCCTCGCTTCATCTTATGGAAAAAATCCAAAGACTTGCTTCGTCTTGTGAAAAAATCGAAGCCCTACGATTTGAGGCTACAAAACTCCCCTAGGCATGCAGCAATGAAACATGATTCAGAGCTTGCAACTTGAAGCGTCCTTGAACTCCAAGCTTGCAACTCGAAGCATCAAAAACGAGTCTAAGGTGGCTCGAATAGTCGAAGGTGACTCAATACTCTAGTGTGATCCACACCATATTAGCATAAGCTTGAAGCCTTGCTTTGCATTCTAAATAAACTCTGAATACTTTCTTCGACTACTTATCTCTAAGCCCAGCTTCATACTAAGTAAACTCCGAAGGCTTGCTTCGACAGTCTATCTCCAAGCCCAACTTCGTATGAAATAAAGCTTCGAAGCCCTGCTTCGCTAATAAAACAAAACCCCGAAGCCAATCTTCAGGTACCAATTTACACATTCCATTCCTTGGTTCCACTCGAATGTGGTTCGAAGGCCAGCTTCGCTCCCAGTAAAGCCCGAAGCAAGGCTTCGATCAATATATTCAAAACTAAACCAGTCTTTTCATATTAGATGCCGAAGTAAAACTTGTCGATTTATTCCAAGTCAAGCGATCGAAGCACCCATACAGATTAAAAAGCGATCTAAAGTTCAAAGCCCATAAGACGAATGCACCCCTCCGCATTCTATGCTACGTTGAGCCACCACATGATTACATGCACCAACTATGCTGAAGTCCCTAGCTGCTATGTGCAAGGGGGGACCGATAACCATGCATATGGAGCATGTTTCGTTTATTCATTTATTGAAAGTACGAATAAAAATGAATTTCATTAATGGCAATATGCGAAGTGCATTAAATTTTCAAAGTACATTACAATTGCGAAGTGCATTACAGTTGCGAAGTCCATTAGTAGTTGCGAAGTATATGACATACTTATAAACTAGAATTCTATGAATAAGCGCTATCAAAACCTAAGTAATAGTGGGCCTGAGACCTGGAAAAAGTCAACCCCTACTTGCTCCATTTTCAACGAGGACCCCCTCGGTTGGACGAACCCTCGCCGGAGCTAGAGCTACCATGGCCGGACCACCCATGCCTCAAAGCCCGAAGTGCTCTTCTTTCCTCTTATAGGTCAGCTCAAGTTCGAAGTGCAGGGGGTTCCATATCAAAAGTGGAAAAAACCAAGACTTCGTTAAAGTCTTTCAAAGGCGCATTCGAAGGTTGGATCCCTTCGCTATCTGTAGCTACATCAAAGCCGCTCAAGTCTAGTTAAGACGAAGAGCTCTAAAGGGCTTAATTTTTTCGGACGCTAGTAGTTCTTGGGCTACCTAGGGTATGACTTTACCCCTAGGACCCCGCGGTATTTTTAATCGAGGGGGGCCTTCAGACCTAGCTAATTCAAGCACTACCCGATGTTGGCAAAGCGTCTTCGAATCCTCGAGCACTTCGACATCAACATTCAAATGCTGAGCCTGGGCAGGTACAAAAACACCCCACATTCCATTAATAAACTGATAAAGTTTTCTTATAGGCCTATGGCTAAGTACTACAAAGTGAAGCCTAAAAAGATCTACACCTTCGAAGGAAGATGAGTCAACCCTGAAGTAGGGGTTCGCTGCCCCACTAGGCGCGAGCGGCTGGCCCTCTGAAGCTCGAGGGCCACTTCGCGCGCCTATGCCTTCTAGGGCTCGTGAAGCCGGCGCAAAGCTTTGATGATTTCGAGAGCTGGCGAAGTCAGGCGCTACCCTCTAAAGGCCACCGGGTTGATGATCGTCGCCGCTTCGAGGTGCTGGCACCTCGCTTCGTGGAGCAACTGCAACACTCCTTGGCCAGCCACCTGCCATTCAGTCCACGTAAAGCCCACCAAGGTGTCCTCTGTTATAAGGGCAGTCGTTTGAAGAAACCCAGGTCAATCCCCAACCAAGCCCTGGGCGCCAAAATTTGGAGCCTGGCAGCTGGTCCCCAAGCGTCCCAAGACTCAGGTGATGACAGAGGTGGCTTCATCAACTCCTTGAATCACTTCGTCCCTTTCAGCCTCAAAGAATAGTTTGGTCGCGCGGAGCTCAGTGTTGTCCATCACCAGCTTCGTGTTGCCTTTCTTCGAAGCCTAGAGCGCATGCCGGACGTCTTCGGGATCCGAGGCCATCTTCGTCAGAGCTTCGCTCACCTTCTCTAACACCCTGAATTTTCTAAATTAAATAAATTGGATAAAATAATTTTTTTAAATGAATAAATTAATTTTGGATAATAAAATGTTGAATTAAATAGAAAACTTTAAAGAAGAATAAAGTAAAGTAAAATAAAAAATTTACTTGGTTAAGGTCAATTAATTTGGGTTTAACAAAAAGAGGCAACTAAATAAAAATTTTGAGAAATTTTATTTTTCCAGGAAAAGGATTATTTTAGATTTTTGAATAAGCTGAAAATATCCAAATAAATAAGAATAGGGAGAAATAATTCAAATCTTGAGCTGAGAAAATTATGTTGGATTCATAAGACCAAAATATATTTTTGAGAATTTTTATGAATTTTTAGGAGCTCAGCTGCTAGCTCTTATTTTATAAATGATTTTCTGCAATTAATTTTATCAGAAAAATAGTTTTAAATGCTATTGGCTGCCTCCTACTTTCTCTCTCCAGCCCGGCCTAACCCACACCCACAGTCATTAACACTCGGGCCCCACCTATCAACCCCACCTATCGGCACCAAAGTCCCTCGCTCGCTAACGCCTCCTCCCACTACCCTGTGGCCCCCACCTATCGGCGTCGTTGCCCCACACCCATGCTAAATTCCTGGTGGACCCCACGCGTCAGGTTCATCTTCTCCATTGATATCGTCCCGAAATCCCACGCCGACGAACCCTAATCTTCCAATCTGCCACTTTCATGCGCAATCCCTTGATTTAAGGCCGCCATCCCACTCTCCAAACTCCGATGACTACTTTCCCTGTTTCACCCGACCCGATTCTGTCTCGGTTCATCGAATCATGGTATACGGAAACCTCACAAGCATAAACTTGGACTCTCCCTCGTTTTTCTTCCCTCCACCTTCCAATTTTGACACCGGCAACCGCCTATAAATTCCCCTGCCTCCACCACGCGCCGAATAATTGACAATCTTCGTAGTCCTCGCAGTCTAGAACTCCCGCAGTGAAACTTTGCCCCGATGCCCTGTTCCGTCTCCATCCACCGTTTGAATTCGTCGGAGGTCCCGGCAACCCCCGCCGATGATGCCTTCGTGATCACCAGCGCATGCCCATCCCCGACCACCGGAGGACCGCCGTCATCATCGACCCGAGAGTACCCTGTCGCCCCCGCTCACCGCCAGCCTCCACCGTGCACCTCTGAGCCTCAATCTCGGTATAAAAATGATCAGTGCCTTATTCCCTTTCCATTTCCCTGTTCAGTTGTGGCTTTAGACCACCGCACTGTTCGCCGTCATCGCCGTCGTGTGTGACCATCGTCGGGGACGACAACTAGAGACCGCCCCTGCGTGTCGCGTGTCAGACACCACCTGTGCTGCCCGAACAAAGATGAGCGGCCAGGATTAGATCGCGTAACTGAGTGCCCAGATCCCCTCTGACTACCGTTGACCGGTATCAGATGGTCTTAGCCATTCATTGTCACTTAACGCTCCCGCATCGCCCGCGCGCGTCCGATCGTGATACAACAACTACGATGGATCTAGTGCGCATCACAGTACTCAGGTTCACTGTAGACCTGGCTCACCGTGGATCATAGTTTGTTTAAACTTCAAATATTCATGTGTTCTTTAAATTAACTCCAAATTTGACCATTCAAATTTTAGAAAGTTTATGTTTTTATTCTCTTCATATTCATCCAATAAAATTTATATTTTTACACTAAACCTTTATATTATTTTAATTGGAATTCAAATAAAATTTGAAAAATCATTTCAAACTTCAAAAAATTGATAACTCCTTGGAATTAACTCTAAAATTTACCATTCAAATTTCATAAAATTCATCTATTTATTTTGCACATTTTAAACCAATTTAATTGATATGCTTGCACTCTTTATTATTCAAAATAAAACCAAGAAAATTGTTTTAAACAATAAAAATCTGCATCTTATCAATGTTTACTCTAAAATACACCATTTCAATTCCAGAAAATCCCTCTTTTCATTCTTTACAACTTTAACCAATTTAAGTAAAATGCTTGTACTATTTATTTTATTGTTTTAATTGTTTATTGTTCTTGTTTTGTGTGCCTAGATGATTTCGACACCATCAAGGAGCCAGAATATTTTCTCCAGGTTCCTCCATCTCCGTTCACTAATCAAGAGAAGTCACCACACTAAATTTTGAGCGTATTGAACCTAGTTTTCTTAAAATATCACTAAAACTCATAGGTTATAAATGCATTAGTCAAATTAAAATCCTTATATTATATTTATTTAAATCCCTAATCTTGAAGTGCAAATCCAAGCCATGCTATTAAGCTTAAAACTCCTTGTCACCATAATAGTATTATTATTAGATAGTGTCCAATGTATCGATAGAACCACTATAGGTTAACAACGAGTCGTCAAGATTTTGATTCTATTATATGATCCCTATGATTTCTCTCACCCCTGGAATTCTTTTGGATATGGAGTTATTCTTTTGGATATGAAGTTTTGGTTTAGTATTTTAGCATGATGGGTTCCGGGTGCAAGCGAGGGCATTGGTTAGTCACACCCGCGGCACAATAAGGACCAGTCCATGGAATCTGTTGCAAAGCACTTCCGTACTAACCACAAGTATAGTGGGTAAGTCCTAACTAGAGGTATGGAACATTCCAACTTGAGGCACAAGTTGGTGGGGTCAAGTAGCACATGTGGGTGACTTGTAATGAGGAGGCACAAAACTGGGCGCGACGTTGGTCTAGTGCGCTGGCGCGCCGACAAAACATAGAGTGGGTGTTATCGAATTGGTTTCATGGTGATGGTTTTGGCATGAGTTCCTATGACTTGGCTGATCTAAACACACTGTGGTGTGCAAGGATTTGTGCCTTGTGGGTACAATAGTACACCTCTGATCAGAGTTTAAATATTTTCATAAAGTTGAGCCCACGGTCAAGGGCGGGTTGCGTGACATCCCATAGTTAGTTTACAATTATGAGTGTAGCATGATGTTATGACATGTAAGGACTGTTAAGCGAGGAGGGATTTACTCCTCGAGTTAGAAGATGATGCATTTTAATGATTTAATTTCTGTATGAATAACCTGATCACAGTAAATTCTTAACATTAAAAATGTACTCTTCCGCACTTTAAGCCATTACCTTCCTTTGATATTGCCCTACATTATTATTACATCCTAGGTGGCATGATATTTAAAGCATTTAAATTGACAAAAATAAATGCTGAAAATAAACAGTGATCTCAAATATATCAATGAATATTCGCGATGCAATCTGAAATAAGAATGAGAAAATCATAGAATATTTAGAGAAATTATATATTAGTGCACGTGAAACAAGGAATAAAAAATATTGTTTTGGTTGTATCCTGTTCACATTTGGCCAAACAACTTCGTGACTGCCGCTACTCGCGGAGCTGTGCGGCGCCCCTGGTTGAAGCTTCTCAACGCTAAACAAAAAGAAACAATAGCAAGCAAACAAGAATCCATAGAAAACTAATCATGGAAGTGAAAATCTGGAAGCAAAGTATGCACGGTTCCCGGTGATGTGTCTTGTCGTCAACAATAAATTACAGAGAGTTAGAAACCCTAGGGGGATACAAACCCATTTTATAGGTAGCCCATTAAATGGGAAAAGACAGATTTACCCCTATGGTAATTTACACAGACGCAAAAAAAACTAGAAAAGACTAAAATGTCCTTAGAATTTTTATAGACTCGACTAACACGGACTATGGGCCTAAAAGGAAAAATAGTAAAATCCTAACTAAAGGTAACTTGTCCTGATGCGGAGCTTTCGTAGCAGCTACGACTTTGGTTCAGAACAGTCGGATCCCCGATCGGTGGTCTTGGATGGTTGCGTCGGTTTTATGCCCAAACCGACAAAGCGTCCGATGTATTTGCACTAGGTACCCGGATTGGGCCGGCCCGATTCCACGACTCCCTCAGCCCGGCAATCGCTCGCCGCCCGTTTACCTGGGTCAAAGCCGATCGACAAACTCAAACTCCCCCTGAAATGCAGCTCCCCCTCAAAATATGCAGTGAATGCAACTATGGTGCAAGTTGATGAGGACATCCCAGCACATGGTCCGATCATCGTTCATAGAGATCCGATCGCTATCACTGGTATAAAGGTCCGATCACTCGCAGTCGCTCAAAGACGCTACACCATCAGGTTAATTCGCTCCTTCACACTGTTGATGTAACTAATGAGAATTGTTTACTATCTAAATCATGTACTTTGGTCTTGGTCAGGTTCACACATGAAGCTATGAAGCACCAAGACCTGATTGAAGAGCACGGAGCACAGCAAGAGCCGATCGGAGATCCAGGCTGATAGAAGGCCCCACTTGCGAGCTCCACCACGGTTAGAATACTGAGAGACGGGGGATCTATGTCCTATGGTTGGAAAGGCCATCAAGTCAGCTTTCACACCCAACAAACCGTTCGTCTTTTGGAGTTCCCAAGCTTAAGTTATGGCTAAAACATTGAAGAGTGGTCCAGCAGTCAAACAGACGCGCGAGTTCACAAGACAGCCTCTTGAATACTCCACCAGCTGGTTTCACACCCTCCCTGCGTGGAGATCACGACTCATACTCATCTAGGAGGGTTTTTCCTAGTATAAATACCCCCCTAGGCCTCTCAAACTCAACTTTTGATCATTTGATAAACCTACCTCTATGGTATATTGCAGCCGAGCTGCTTGTGTGTCTTCTCACCCTTGTTCTTGCAAGTTCATCGTGCGCTTGTGAGAAAGATCTCTCTGAGATCCCCCATTTCGTGCTTACGGCTTCCGGTTCGGCCACATCGTATTGTGTGGATTGGTCCCGGCTTGTGGTTCTGCAATCGTTCGGTGATCGAGTCGAAGTCCTCGTGGTTTCGGTACAAATCTCCCCGTCGCTTGACTGCAACCAAACCTTGAGACAGGTATAAAGCTTCCCTAATCCATGCTTGTTGGCTTCCAGTTTGGCTGCACTGGCATGTTGGATTAGTTCCCCGCTGTTCGCAGCAAGTTACCCGCTATTCGCAGCAAGTTACCGTGTTCGAGATTCTACTGCCGTGAAGATTGGGCCACCCCAAGGTCGAGTCCTCACCATTTGGTATCAGAGCTTCAGTTGTCATGGTAGGATCTTTTCCCTTAATTATCTCTGATTTGATTTATCCATCACTTGTTCGCTTGTTTTTTTCCCATCCTAGAGTCCACAAAACGGCCACACAAAAAAATTCGATCCCTTGTTGGTACAGCTTTCTTGTGTTGCTTGCACTCATCTTATTGTTGGTCACCATCGTGTTTTCTAGCACTGTGTTCTTGTCTGTTCATCTTCCGCACCCCCATAGTTATCATCTTGTGTTTGCTGAAAAAAGGAAAAAAAAAAGAGAGATTAAAGAAAAAGAGTTAAAAAAAGAGGACGCTGAAAGGGGCTAGATTGCGGATCGTGTTGCTGAAAAATTTCAGATCTAAAGGTGCAAGTTTGTGGTAATTGTGACAACAATGTTTCGCATCTTTTGAGTGTTCGCACACTAGCATTTTCTGTACCAAAAGCAGTCCTTGAACAGCCACCTATAGCTCCACAAAAACCAAAAACAGGACTTGTGTCTTGTAATTCTTTTAATCGCTTAATCACAGCTGTGTTATAACCACTTGAGCACACTCACAGGCCTCGTGAATGTGTAAGAACATTGGGTAAGTAGGAGGTGAGGTTGTGTGATTCCACGAATTTTACCTATTCCACTTTACAATTGTACAAACATGGTAGGATCTGAATCAAGTGTTCACGGTAGCAATAGTGGAGATGAAGAACCCCCTATTGCACGTGCAGAGTTGCGGCAGTTGGGAGACACCCTTTTGCAGGCTATGGAGCGGATGCTTAATGAACGTCTCCCTGCAGAAGGTCAAAGCCATTTGGTGAGTTAGAAACCCTAGGGGGGATACAAGCCCATTTTATAGGTAGCCCATTAAATGGGAAAAGACAGATTTACCCCTAGGGTAATTAACACAGACACAAAAAAACTAAAAAAGACCAAAATGCTCTTAGAATTTTTATAGACTCACTAACACCGACTATTGGCCTAAAAGGAAAAATAGTAAAATCTAAACTAAAAGTAACTTGTCTTGATGCGGAGCTTTCGTAGCAGCTACATCTTTGGTTCAGAACAGTCGGATCCCCGATGGGTGGTCTTGGATGGTTGCGTCGGTTTTATGCCCAAACCGACAAAGCGTCCACTGTCTTTGCACCAGGTACCCGGATTGGGCCGGCCTGATTCCACGACTCCCTCAGCCCGGCAATCGCTCGCCGCCCGTTTACCTGGGTGAAAGCCGATCAACAGACCAGCAGATCCATATCGGTCCTTGCCCATGTACCCGGATTGGGCCGGCCCGACTACGCGGTTTCTCTGCCCGGCAGTCGCTCGCCGCCCGTGTACCTGAGTCACACTCGGCCCAAGACACGATAGGTCTCATCTCATCTTCATCTCCTCTTCGTTGACTTCCGTTGACACTCACTCATCACTTCTGAAGCCATGAGGCCCATGATCTTCAACATAACTCCTCAATCTCCCCCTTCATGAGTGCATTGTCAACACTCTATTCATCGTCGCTTTAGAACCTGCAAAACATGTGGAAATACGAAAACAAAACACAAGAAGACAGAAAGAAGAAAATAAAAGGTTTAACCCTAATGACCAAAAGCCGAACAAAAGCCAGAAAACGGTCATTATGGTTAAACAAAAATAAAAACCCAAACAAGTGCAATCTCAGAATTATCAACAAGGATATTCAAAGAGTAAAGGCAAAAGAGACTAAAACTCCCCCTGAAACAAATCCCAGAGAAAGCCAAAACTCCCCCTAAACTCTTCTAAAAGATCAGGTAACCCAAAATTTCTCCCCCTTGTTGACAATTGGACTCATCAAGTGAGGCTAAATGCACTCAAATGAGACACAAACTCAAACTCCCCCTGAAATGCAGCTCCCACTCAAAATATGCAGTGAATGCAACTAGGGTGCAAGTGGAGTGCAAAAAGCATGCTTCTCAGATATGATTGACTGCAATTACAACATCTAGCAAGTATAGCACAAAATATTGTCTAAGACACATAGAATGATTAGTGCAATAGATGATATCCAAAGAAAGACATTAGCGCACATTTTTAGATTTTTGCAAATAAAACATCACCACATTTTCTAGTCGACAAGCAAGGTAAAACATGAGATGCAAAGGTTAGCTGATATATACCAAAATAAGCATTGTCCAAAACAAAGAGCTTCAACAAAATTGTTATCTTTTTAATTTTCAGGCTTTTTCTTTTCCTTTTTCATTTTTTCTAGGGGTTATTTGCATGTCAACCTTATGCTAACCGACCAAGTCAAGCCTAGGCCAGAAGAGGACCATCAGAAGCTTAAGACATTGGTCTTGCCATTCATTACACTGTCCAAGTTCATACCAAAGTGCTATGGTAAGCAGTCGAGAACAATGCAATGCGACACATCAAACCCACCTAGATCTTTTCAATTAAGCATAAAAGACATGGATTTTTCATTTTTCTGATTTTTTATTATTTTATAGCATACAGATGTCCAAGTTGCATATCTGCATCTAAGTAAGGAACTAGCTACCAGGCATGTAAAAGATAGCAAAAGCATTCAGCCTACACATGCTAGTTACCAGAAGCAATGGTGATCATTTTTCATTTTTAAAGCATAAAAACCATGCATATGACAGATATCAGATATACCATGTGAACTAAAGCAAAGCATGATCATCGACGGGTATTCACAAGCATATATTAGCTAGAATAAGTAAAGAAATTCAATCATATAACAGAAGCGAGCTCAAAGTGTGATATATGAATATGCATGATATGAACTCACACGAAAAGACTCAATAAAAGAGTAAAGAAGAAAGAAAAGAGTCAAAATATCCTAAAAAGGATACACAACTCCCAAATTCCCTCGCAAACACTCAAATGTCCTTCACATACCTGGAGGGTAGCCCTTTCAAGGGCAATGTCGAGCTCCGATCCACTAGCTTCACTCAGTGCGGAGACCAGCTCTGAGTTGCCAACCTCTTGGCTCTTTTGAGCCAAGGGCCGTAGGAGAGTTCGAAGCCCTGTCCGCTCCTCCAAGAATAGAGCTAATAGCGAAAGATAGGATAGGGCCCTCAAATCATCTTCGGTGGGATCCTCCTCCGAAGCCTCCACCAAAGGATCGTTCATCGACCCCGATGATGTCATCAGTAAGGAAGGGAGAGGCCTAGGCCAAAACATGCCTTTACCTCTCCCCATTGTTGGAGACACCGGAGCTACCTCTTCCATCAGAGTGTCGCTCTCCGTTAGAGTGGACCCCTCCACAGGAGTGACCGCCTTTGCTAAAGAAACTACAATGGAAGTAGCCTCCGCTGCCGAAGCCTCGACCCCAACTGGAGCCAAGTCCTCCATCAAAGCTCCATCTTGGGGTCAGAGCCATGTTGCTCCCCGAAGCATCTACAGACATAAGGTATTTGTTAGTCATCTAAAAGATATTGCCAATACAATGAAATTATTTTAGGTATGATTAATCAATAAGTAAAGACCGAAGGCTTACCTCCAACTAAATTTTGGGGAAGAATTATGGGATCCCCTAGATACTCGTACAATCTGAGGTACTCCTCGATGTCCTCCCGTGAAGTTTGGGTTGGAGTGACGGACATAGAGTCCCTTACCTCCGTTACCACCATTCCGGTCACGGGCGAATCAGAGCCCTCCAGCTCCGCTCCTTGAGCCCCTGTGGGCTCAGCTAGGACTGCCTCCTCCCCTTCAGCCACCGGCACCGCCTCGACATCAAGCAAGGGTGGATCCTTAGTTTCAGTCCGAGAATCCCCGTCACCACCCTCCATGAGTAAAGCTTCAAGCTCCCTCCCGATTCGTGCCTCTGAAGTCTCCTCCTCTTCGGACTCCTCTGAAGAAGAGCTCCGACTATCTAACGAAGGTGGAGACACTGGAAGGGAAAGGGGCTTAGCCTTTCGCGCCACCTTTTTTGTCGGAGTCTTCATGGCCTTGGAGGTCCCAGCAGCTTTCCTCTTTTGAGGAACCGGTCCCACTGCGTTGAAGCTTGGAAGAGGAGAGGCTTCAATCCCGAGTGCACTCCATACTCGGTTGGAGTGTTCCCAGCTCCCGACTAGCTCCACCCTCCGTTGCTTGTCCACTGTGGTAGGGGCTCCAAGCACCCTCTCCACTGCCTGAGATATTTGCTTCGGATCCAATGCCAATGGAGCCGCTGAAACAAGGTATCAATCTGTTAAGAAAAATTACAGATATTTTATAAAACTAACTTAAGTGCAGGAGATATCGAAGTATTACCTAGAGAGTTCGAAGCGATCTCTCGAAGCTCCCCCTCCGAAGTGTTGTGGAAAATAACGGGCCAAACAGTCCCAAGCGGAGGTATCTGGAGGGCGATGGATTCCTCCGCCAAGTCTCGCATGCTCATGCGCTTGGCCACCGAAGATAGCTACCCAATTCGTGTTGAAAGCAGACTTGAGTCTAAGGTCACCTTCGCTTTCCTCCTATACCAGATCTCTTGCAGGGGCCCCGTAAGGCCGGAGTCTTCACCAACTTCAGCATAGAACCACCAGAGTGTCCAATCAGAGTACCATCAGTCATTGACACTCTCGAAGGCCGCCAGCAGCTTGGAGTCTCCTGGCCCATCGTGTGGCTTGGGTTGGCAAGAAGGTTCGTGGGTCACCGCGAACACTTCGGACCTTCCTTCACACCCTTCGGCTAAAAGGGCCCATTCAAACACCACCAACCTAGCTATGGTGTTCGAAGATAGTTGTGGTAAGGTGACATGGAACATCTCTAATACCACTATTAAGAAATTTATTGAAGGGAGCCAAAGTCCAGCTTCAAATATGACAACTTCTCCGCTCCTCGATGTAGGTATCACTTCTTCTCCTAGTATCCAAGTCATCATCCCCAGTCCCAGTCTTCTGCTTAGTGCCTCCGCTATGGACTCAGCCGTACAAGTTGATCGCCTGAGGATGAAGGATTGCTTCAGCAGCTTCTTCGATGGTGGGCGGAGTTCCCGTGTATCCTTGGGCCGGGAGCCCCCTAAAGCTCCCGTCATTTATGCCACCGTAGATGTGGCCTAAGCTTGCCGCTGTGCCAAGGTTGCTGCCGCCACCGACACTCTTGCACATGTTTTCTCCATTGGTGGAGCACTTGAGAGTTTCGGAGAGTAAGGGCAAAAGAGGAAAGTATAGAATTGTCGAAGCGCAAAAGCTCTGTAAAAACTTTTCACCGCTGATCACTTTCCTCTTTTATAACCACTCTGTCCTTGTTTGGCATGATTCGCGCATATTTTCACCCTTGTAGATTCAACCCGCGGTAAACTTTTGTGGTTGTTGCTTTCTCAAAAGTCCTAATGGCTATTTGAGGGATAACGATACAAAATTAATGGCTCTTTGCGGTTTACTGCTATTATAACGGTTCAGTTTCCTTCGGAGGAATCATAAGGAGGTCCAGGTTCAAAGTACGGATTTGATGTATCTCCGATGCCAAAGATGCTTCGAACGGTTATAATACCTTGCATTCTTTCTAAGGTCCTGAACATGGAAATATTTCTTGTGTATACTGCTCTCCCTGCTATACATGCTACTCGGAGAAGCGTATTCGAGGGGCTACTATTGGTGGAAAATTCTTTATCCCCATGATCCTCCAAGATTCCAAGCAAATTCAATATACAACGAAGATGAAGGCAAGTCTTAATCTCGGAGCCCAAGACCTCCGAACTGAAGGGCTCGAAGCCGAATGGTTCGTCCAGGCTCCGGTCCGAAGAGACCCTATAAGGGATACTGAAATAGTATCCACTATGTCGGTTGTAATTAAGGAGTAAAAATGTCTTTTCATTAAAGATTTTACCTATAAATACCCGCCTTCTCATCCTGTAAGAGGCATAGAATATTCAGATATTAAATACACACTTCGAACTATTCCAAGCTATTGTCCTATTCGGAGGCTTGAGATAGTTTGTATTCACAAACACTTCGTTTGTCAGTTCTTAGTCTTATAGAACCTATTAGCGTAATCCGTTGCGCCAACACTCGGGTTTTTCAAAAATGGCATCTCCTGGGACGAGCTTTAGTTGAGCGACCTTTGCCTCGTCTCGTGGTAGTGCAAACTCAGCGGGAAGCATGATGATGTTGATGTCCATCGCATGGGTGTGGGCCCCTCAGAGATGGTCATGTAGTCCTCATCGAGCATGTCATCGTCGTCGTCGCTCGGAACAGGAGCCAGGTTGTTCGTCTCAACCGGCTTGGGCTTCCATACTTGTTTCGCAGCTGGCCGAGGGCGGATTTCCACAAAGATGGCATCTCACTCATCTTCGGCCTTCTTCTCGCGTATATCCTATGACCGCAAGTGTTGCAGATGCCTCTTCTGTGATTTGGTTATACTCGGAGGTGCTCAAGATGGTTGTGGCTTAGTACCAGGCGCCACTAACGTGTTTTTGTGATCTCTGGCGGAATGGGTGTCACCCGGGTCGGCCTTGCATTTTTATGCTCAGTAGGGGCCTCTCTACGGACCCTGTCGGTCAGACCGGCCTTGACAGGCCGATTGGACCGGGCTCTAATAATGGCCTCCACTGGACTAGGGGACTTACATCAATTAGGCTTCAGCGAGGGGGCCTTTGTGATTGGGACTTCCTGAGACCCTACCCTGACTGTGATGGCTTCGTACTCCCTCTTCTTCCCCTCTTCGCGCCCATATTCCTTGGCTTCGTCCTATGCGAGTCGATTCGGAGGTACCACGGATAGCCTGTGGAAGTCGTACCCCTTTTCCATGTCTGTTCGTCCCTACCAATCATAATACTCCGCAGGAAAACAGGTGGCAACGTTATATTGCGAAGGGTACTCCAGTGGCGAGGTGTAGTTTGGAACCCATGGGGACCCTGACCAATAGTATGGCGGAGGCATCGGAGGCTCTAGTGGCTGCACCCACTACGAGCTGAACCCATTGCCCGGAGGGGGGTTCGGCCACGTCGAAGGTATCTCAGACCATATCAATGAGGGGTCCTGCCAAGCCGGAGTTATTTTCAGCCATTGTGGGCCGAAGCCTCCCATCGAGGGGTTCGCCTAGAGGTGGGTTAGGTTCGGCCATTGGGATCTGAACTCGCTGTGCGGAGGGTTCTACCATTGGGGTACGAACTCATCATGCAAAGGGTTCGCCCACTGGGGTTCGAATCCACCGTGCGAAGGGTTCGGCCACTTGGGTCCGAACTCACCCTTTAGGGGGTTTGACTATCGGGGTCCGAACTCACCCTTCAGTTGTCTTTGCCCCTCCGGTTGTCTTAGCATTTTTGGCCGGGGGCATGTTTCCTTGGCTTTCTTCTGGTGTTTGCCCAACAACATCTGGTATGTTACATTTGGCTTCTTATGAGCCCTAGCCGAAGGAGACGTATTGATGTTCTTTTTCCACACTCCTACTTCAGGGTTCTTTGCTATGAGTGTGCGTGTGCGTGTTTCTCCAATAATGACCGCTTTCCCCTTAGCTGACTCGGCCTGATCTGGCCGAATCAGCAACTTCATCTCGTCGAGGTCGACAGTGTTCACAGGAAAGGGGTCTTTGTCCAACATTATCTTTGGACTGGATCTATTTTCAATTGTCCTTCTTCTATGGCCGATTGAACCTACCGACAAAAACATTGCAATCATTAGTATAATGAGAATGTGAATCGTGCCACTTATAGTAGGGGCGCTTCTTCAGCTCATCGGCGGTCGGGATGACCTGGCCCTTGGGAAACCTAAGAAGATGTCTCTTCAAAAGGAAATCAAATATTTTATCGCAGTTAGTTATATCAAACGAATATTTAACTTCGCTAGGCCGATTCTTAGTGGGAGACGACCGTAGCTCAAAACAATTGATGGGCTTGCTCTTGGCATTCCAAACCCATTCGGCCGCATACATGTCAGCCGAATCCTCCTCTACCTCGTCAGAGTGTTCCATGATGTGGACTTCAGCCCTAGGCTTGTTGAACGTTGCAATGAACTTTTTATCTTTCGCTCGGCCTTCTTGGACCAGAGCCTGTTGTAGGACATGGCTGACATCTAAAAAGTTATGGTTGTCTAGCCTCTCTTTGATCTCGGAATGCAACCCATTAAAAGCTAAATCCACCAAATACCTTTCTGAAATATTGAGACCGAAACATCGGTTTCTGGTATCTCTAAAGCGCTTGACGTGCTAAGAAAGACTCTCGCTAGATTTCTGTTTGACCGACGTCAAGTGTGAAAGCCTGAGTTCTGTCTCACCCGTATAAAAATAATCATGGAACCTTTGTTTTAATTAGGCCCACGTTTGGACAGAGTTCGGCGAGAGTGCCAAAAACCATGTGAAAGCAGTGCTGCATAGTGAGAGAGAAAATAGTCTAAGTTTTAATGCATTTGACCCACTAGCTTCCCCACATCGTGCTAAGAATTGACTGATATGCTCTAGTGTGATCTTGCTGCCCTCACCGCTGAATTTGGTGAATTTAGGAACACTATAGTCGTGAGGGTACGGTATGGTGTCAAAGTGATCAGGGTATGGCTTTCGGTAAACTCTAGCCCGATCACTAGGCGTGAAGCTGGTGTACTCCCTAAACATCGCGCAGATACGATCTTCAATGTCATCTTGGCCTCTTGCCTGTGCTATCTCTCATGCGGGGGCGCGACACGTGGTGGTATGTCGGCGTGTTGGCCGTGGGGATCTTCCTCACGTGCTGGCTCGGGATACATTATGTGCTCTGGTCTATGCGTTTGTTTAGGAGCATGCGGCGCAGACAGCGTGTGAAAAGCTGGCGCAGGCGTAGGTGGAGGTGGCGCATAATAAGTAGTGTTAGTTTGGCCATAGGCATGGTGACTAGTCTCGGCCTTAGATGTCGAGCCCGGAGATGCAATAGCTTTGCCGGTACTACTGTCAGTTCCACTGAAAATGTGATTCATCGGGGCTACGCTAGCAATCGGAGCTGGAGGTATGGCCTCGATAAAGCCAAACCTTCTAATCATCACCTCTACCTGGGAGCTAATTGCCGAATCTAAATGGTTGGCTAGCGAAGCACTAACGGCTTAATCTACTTATGCGGCTATCTTTTGCTCAATCTCTAGAGAAGATAAAGTAGGCGAGACTTGTGTTACCAGAGTTTGGGCGAGGTCGGGGATGTTGACGTAGCGCTTGATGAAGCCCGTGCGTGTGTTGACGTAGCTTCCAAGCATGAGATCTTGTAGCTCTTTCATATTTTCTTCAATATATGCCTAACCTTCTTCGGGAATATCTTTGAGGGTGGACATCATGATGTTGCGGTTGTCGATTTCTGCGCCACCGACGAGATCCATCGGTGTCGTAGATGCAGTAGTTGTTGTAGAAGTACTTGTAGCCGATGTAGATGTACTTGTTATGTTGGCGTAGCCTTCCCCAGTGGTAATGGGGGATTGGTCCCGATCTTCCGCTAGGTAAGGATAACTTGGATTGGTGGAGAATCTCGACGTTGATGATCCAAGGCTCCGGTCCGACGGATCAAAACCTTGCAATCGCTACACCACTGTCTCCGTTGGTTATCAACCTCTCTGGGCATGATTGACCTCGCCATGAAGGCTAGTTCCTGCAAGCGAACCCAAGAACACAAGCAAGAACAGGAAGAACACAAGTCGAATGCCAAATCACAGATGAACTATGATGAGGAGAGGTTTCACAAACGCTGATGCAGCAGCCAATCGGTCCGGTGCAGGAGCGGGATCTAAACACACAAGTGTAGATCCAAACAAAGCAAAACCTAACCCTAAACGCGGCTGGCGTGAGTATATATAGGGTGTGGGCAGCCTGTAGGAGGTGCACACGACCTGGACTATGGGCCAACACGGCCTCCAACTCAGTATAAGATCCAACTCGGCCCAGTTCTGTCACGCAGGACTATTTCAGTCACACAGGATGACTCGAGACTCCAAATGAACGCCAAAAGATATGTCTTCTCCTTAGCTTTCCAAAAAGTCCAAGAACGTGCCAATCGGACTTCGTATGAGGAAGTTACGCCCATTTTTGTGCATGGTGGTTGATGTAGTCCGAACCAGCGAAATCTCGACTCCAAATCATCCGTGCGACTCCGTCTTCAACTCCAACTCTCCTATTCCATCTCCCATGTTCCTAAGCAACAAAATATCACTAGTATTCAGTAGCATCCCGTCCAAACAAATATTAACATAGTTGCTAAGGAAAGAATTAACCTCATGGTTCAAGCGATGGGCACGGGCGCGTGTGATTGGTCCCTGTAATTGAATTGTAGGTTGATGGTGCATGTGTGTATCATGCTGGTGCATGTGTGTATCATGCTGGTGCATCTGGGTATCATGCTGGTGCATGTGTGTATCTTGCTGGTGCATCTGTGTATCATGCTGGTGCATGTGTGTATCATGTGAAGTGATGTCCTCATCAAGCGGAGTCGCCAAAAAGTGTGTTGACACGAAAACGTGTGGATACTTAGGGATGGACCTAAGCATAACACAACAATGACGTCACGTTCTGACTACCCTTAACAAAGTAATCAGATCACAAAGTAAATAATCCAATTAGCTGAAATATATAGATAAAATAATCCAATCGGCCGAACAGAGCCTGATTGGTACAGACTATACCGTGCGAAGGGTCACCGAAGGAGGCCTTCAGCATCTTGTGGGAAGGGTGCACCGAAGATAGCATTCGGCGTTCGGATCAATCTGACCAAAGACAGACTCCGAACAGATCGTGGCACATGATCACCTCCGAACGATAGGATTCAGTGTGAAGCCTTTTGACACGACAAAGTCCAACACGGAGAGCTAGCACGATGAGGCCCGATGCAAAGCGTCAGCGTGATGAAGTCTGATGCAGAGCGTCCTAGCGTGACTTCGGTATGCGGGACTCGACCAAACCGACAACAGTGTGACAGATCCGGCACGGGCGGATGAAGTAGGGACTCACCGAAGGGTGTTTTGGCAGCCTCCGTAACCAGCTTCCTAGCTCTAGAAACCTTCGGCGAAGGGGGCTCTGAACGTGAAACATGTAGCAAAGTTCAGATCAAGTGCCAATTCGGCCTTTAGACCGAATTACTAAGTGTTGTAGTATATAAACAAAGGTAGCAATCTATTACATAGATTAACGGATGGTTCACAGGCGAGCCAACAAGGTGATAGCAATCTGTTACACAGATTAATGGAGAGTTCACAAGCAAACCAACAAGGCTTACCACTATTATGGCGTGGCCGGCGGAGGGCTTTCAGGCAAACCCATGAAGGATGTACGGAAAGGTAAAGAAAAGTAATGTACGGTTCAAAGCTAGGGCTTTGTGATTGATTTGTTGTCGGGGGTTGATGAACTGGCCTCACCCCTATATTTATAGGGGCTAGTCTTCTTATCTCTAATTTTAATCTGATATGATTCGACCTAATCATGTTTAGGGATAAAACAACCAGAATCTATATCAAACTCTACCTCCAAAGCCAGCCTGAAGTGGGCCTTTGGCAGGCCCATCAAAGCCTGCTCCTTCGGCTGAAGCTTCGGTGGGACAGGCCTCTGAAGGGCCTTCAGGCCGAAGCTAGCATGCCGCAAAAGGGCTTCATAGGCCTCATGAAGATGGGCCTCCATTGATATTTTGACAATCTTGACCATTAATGCCATTTTTTGCTATCAACAGCTTCCATCTTAGAGTATACTATGGCCTCTACGCGCTTCACAAAGGGAGCGCAAATGGCCTAGTCTACTAATGTGGCTATCTTTTTCTCGATGTCCTGTGAGGACAGTCGAGGGGACACTGGTGTTACCTTGCTCCCCGGGAGATCGGGGATGTTGATGTCGTGCCTGACGAAGCACCCGCGTGATTTGGTGAAGCGCCCAAGAAAGAGAGTGTGTAGCTCCCTCGTCTTATTCTCGAGTTCTGCTCTGTCCTCCTTGGAGAGGTCATCTAGGGTGGGGACAATGATGTTGCCATCGTCAATCTCTATTCTTCCCAATAGATCTATCGGCGTCGAGGGTCCCATTGACGTAGATGTAGTCGGTGTACCCGTCACCAATGTTGAAGTGCTTGCCATGTTCCCATTAACGCTAAAATCTGACCATGAAGTGCCAAACACATGGAATTCGATCCTACGATCCAAAAGCGTGTAGATACTTAGGAACAACCCTAAGCGTAACACAATGCCGACGTCGCATTCTGACGAACCTTAAACAATGATAAGGGAATAACGTAGTCGCCAGGCAATCAAATAATATCAATTAAAATTATTCAACTAATCGATGTGTGAGAAAAAAGTAATTAAACCTAACTGGCCAAAACAAGGTCGGTAAGATAAAATCAACTAGCAGTCGAACTGGCTAAGGCAGGCTGGTCGGATCGAGGATACACAACCAGTTGGACCGGCGGTGCAGAGGGTTCGCCGAAGGGGCCTCCAGCACTCGGGTGCGAAGGGATCCAAAGGGATCTCGAAGGAGCCTTCGGCCTTTCAGCCGGTTGGACATAAGGTATAACCCCGGTCAGACCAAGGGGTCCTTGTGGCTCTGGGAACCGATGTGAAGATGGTCACCAGCGCGAAGAAACCCTAGGTGTGAAGGTGGTCGGTTTGACCGACCTCGGGGCACCAGTCAGACCGAGGTGTGTCAGCATGGCTGACGATAGTACAACACGGGCCGGTCAGACCCGGCAATTGCCACCGGTCAGACTGACTGGTCCTGGATAGCGGCCTCCGGACTTCGGCGGCCAACTTAGTTGGATTGGATGGATCTAAAACTTCTTGGTGAAGAAGATAGGATGAAAATATTGCAAAAAACCAAGAGATCAAAGCAATTCGGCTAGGAGACTAAATTACTAATAGGAACCGACAAAAATGATTAAAATCCATTACGTCGATGAAACAAACGATTCATGAGCGAATCGACAAGGACTTACCGTGATTACGGTGCGGCAGACAGATGGTTTACAACACAAACCAACAAATATGGATGTTACTTGGCTAATCCTAGGGCAAGGAAAGTAGATTGAATGTAAATGCGATTCAAGGTAAATAATAGATTGAATCTATTAGGGTTTTAGGGGGGTCTCCTTCAATCGCCTTGCCTCTATTTATAGCGGTTGGACATGAGTACCTAGGGTCTAATCTGAGTTTGATTCGAGTCCAAGTCATTAAAAATTAATTAGGGATAAAAATACCCCGAAATCAGCTAATTGGACCAAGACTTAGGTTGGGGCCGATCCGACCGAGCCCTTATGGCCGGTCCGACCTAGCCTACATGGATGGTTGGACTGGCATTTGTCAGGTCTTAGTATATTTTTAGTCCAATTTACCAAAATTGATATTTTGACAAATTTAACTATTAATGCCATTTTTTCTATCAACACAAATATTCTCCTCCACGATTAAATCGTAGAAATTTAATTGTCTTGCCGTATGATTTTGTACATCATTTTTGAACTCCTTAAACTTTTCGAAGGACTACCACTTATGCCTCATCAACTAGACATAACCATATCTACTAAAGTCATCAGTAAAAGTGATAAAGTACTGAAAACCATTCCTAGCCATGTGACTCATTAGACCACACACATCAGTATATATTATGGCTAATAGCTCACTCGCCCTCTCACTGGCATCTTTGTAATTTTGCCAAGTAAGCAAGACTTTCATGTGTCATATGATTCAAAATCGATTGACTCTAAAAGTACATCACTATGGAGATTATACATGCGCTTCTTATTTATATGACCCAAATGATAATGCCAGATGTATGTAGGATTTAAATCATTGAGTCGTTGTTTCTTAGTACTAATGTTATAAACGTGTGCATCTTCATGACTTAGAATATATAATCCATTCACTAATGGACAAACACCATAGAGCATGTTATTAAAAAATATTGAACACCACTTGTTCTTTATTATGAATTCAAAACCATCTTCCTCTAAACAATTATTTAACTCCAAAACTAGTCCTGAAGGTAGTGACAGTGAATAAACACCGATGGCCAATGCTGCAACCTTTGCACCATTCCTGACGTGGACATCCAACTCATCACTAGCACACTTTCTTGTTCTACTCAGCCCATGTAACGATTTGCATGTATGAATCATCGATCCGGTATCAAATACCCATGAAGTGAAAGTCAAACTTCCCTTCTTGTTGTT
Organism: Zizania palustris; assembly: GCA_019279435.1. NCBI lineage: Eukaryota > Viridiplantae > Streptophyta > Magnoliopsida > Poales > Poaceae > Zizania > Zizania palustris. The sequence continues at coordinate 6,948,457 of JAAALK010000082.1, forward strand.
ATGCTCTTCAAGGTACACCTTTCAATTATGATTCCAATGCCAAGGCTTGTGGCAGTGGTGGCACACATTAGAGTTAGGAGGACCCGTCTTGAACTTTCCAGTCGGTTTAGACTTCGCACTAGAGATTAAATCTATAGTATTAGCCTTGCCCATCCTCTTTCTCTTTTTGCTCTCCTTCTGAACTATCATCACATGATTTGGATATTTCCTGATACCCTCCTCAGCAGTCTTGAGCATTCCATGTAACTCATCATGTGTCTTCTCTAGTGCAACCATGTTGTAATTCATGATTAATGACTCAAAGCTTAGTGGGAGCAACTGGAGAATGACATCAATACCTAAGTATGGATCTAGTGGAGAACCCAGTCTTTCAAGAGTCTCAATGTAATCAATCATCTTGATCACATAAGGACTTACTAGGCTCCCTCCAGCCAGCCTACTCCAAAACAAGGCTTTAGACACATTCTATCTCTCAGTCCTAGCCTGGTTCTGAAACATGCCCTTAAGACCTATGATCATATCGTTTCTAAAACACAAAGGACATGCAGACAAACATCAGTCAGCTTACGTCCACAGAATCACTAGCATGCTTCTCCTATGCATAATTGTCGGCTGCAGAAGCATCCTCTCCTAGATCATCAGGGTGAGGTTCCTCTTGAACATAAATTTTTTCTCTTTCTTAAGAACAATTCTCAAGTTTCGGTACCAATCCATAAAGTTTGTTCTTGATAATTTCTCACGTTCAAGAATAGATCATAAATTAAAAACTAGAGTGCTCTTAACATAAATAGTAGTAGGTGCCATGATCTACAAAAGATTAAATGCAAGGTTCAACACTATGAAATGTTTATCTTCTATCCAATAAAAGATGTTCCACTATTTTAAAATAGTAACATTCCCTCTAATGACTAATAGTGGCACAATATATATTCATTCTAACTCCTATTGAGCTTTTATATCACTGCTAGAAGCTAGGTGACATAGGTAAGCAACGCTTTGCTAATCACATCATATGTGACTCTAGTCATTGGAGAAGCATCGAATGCTCTACGCATCCTCTATGCCCAAGGCCCAAAACCATTTTGATATCCTCGTTAAGCAAACTAATACTATGCGTGCAGAAGTCCGACTTTCGCCCCAACTGGTCAAGATAAAAGATAGTACTCTGCTTTGGCAAACCCACTATCGATCATCGATATCCTTGGTGGGTGCAGCTATTGGAAAGAGCAACAATACTTAATTTTTTGAGGGAAAACTATTCTAGCAAGGTAACTTCCCTAGCGCGCATGAAACATGCAAGCATAGTATAACAGGAACATAAGAAACATCAGATGCAATCATATTAAATGTGACAAAGCATGGCCCTCTTCACATGGCAATCTCTATCTCCATGGCTCCCATCATTGAGTGCATTCTCTTGGTCTCCATGAAGTGTTCTAGTCTATATCACATAGCCTATACTAGTTACATGAGCCAAAGCACCGCGGAAACGACATGCAAGCCCCATATAATTTATATCAGCCTTGGGCTATAAATAACCATGACATGCAAGGCATATTTAATTTACATTCATTGCATGTATCTCAGACAAAATATTTATCCAAGGCCATGCCAATCACAATGTTCTGTACAAAACAAAGTTAGGCGAAGAATCTACACGTGAATGAAATCTAGATTTGAAAAACCCAGCTCAACAGGCTCGGAATTTAAAATTTGAGTGGGTCCGAACATTCGATCTGGCATCGGAACTTCCGATCCGCCTGAACTTCCGATCAGTATCAAAATTCCTGGTAGCAAAAATTGCTCTTTGTATTGAATCATTATTCGACAACGGAACATCCAATCAGTATCAGAACTTCCAAGCCGCCATCGGAACATTCGATTAGTATCAGAACTTTCGATTTGCTGAGGACAAAAAAACATCTAATCTGTTTTCCCACCATATATCCCCATACATGAGGGATCTAGATTGAACACTACGCACGTAGGCTCTGATACCACTATTGAGGAAAGGGGAAGCTACGCTAGCCAGAAATTTCAAAAATTCGCCCCAAAACCCAAGAAGCATGCACGTGCGAAATCATATATTAATACCTTCTAGAATAAGACATGCTAGGTGCAGTGGAAGAAGATGTCGGGGAGCGCGTCCTCACTGATACTCACCTCACTCTGGCCGTTCCGTGGTGATCCAATCGATGAAGATGGTGTAGTTGTTCATGTGATAAAGTCCATGAGCATCACTGTTGGAGAAAATACTCCACGGTATCCACACGTCCAGGCATGGGATTCTTCCCACATCGGCCTGCTAGCACAGCTCGTGAGAAAATGGGAGATTCCTCAATCTCAAATTTTGAGATCAAGAAAGGGAGGAAAGGAGTTCTTGGTGGCTAGGTTTAAACTATCAATAGCTCATCCTTCAAGACCTCCTCCTCTCTTTATATAGAGGTGAGAGCCCCTCGTCACCAGCAATTCAAAACCAACAAATCAGTTACAACCAATTTGTGCTCTAATAGATCAAATCTGTTTTCGCCCACGTCAGAACTTTTGATCCTAGATCGGAACTTCCGATCGGGTATTTTTTGGTCTCTCAACCCAGCACATTATCGTAACAGATCCAATCTGTTTTTGCCCACTTCAGAACTTCTGATACACCTACCAAAACATACGATCAATACAATTTTCCCGATTCCAAATCGGAACTTCTGGTTCTTCGGAACATTCGATACCATATCAAAACTTCCGAAGCAACTTTTGCTCTCTGACTCGAGTCTAGAAAATAATCGGAACATCCGATTCCAAATCAGAATTTCTTATTCAAATCGTGAATCCAACATTGGAACTTTCGATACCATATCAAAATTTCTGAAGATGGTTGTGCTCTTTAACTCAGGTCCAAAAAATAATCAGAACTTTCGATACACCTATTGGAACATGCGATCCCCAAAATTTTCTTGGGCACAATTCCTTCATGAAGCCCCTACTCCGAGTGAGAAGAAAAGACAATTCGAACTCATCAGGACCTAGTAACGCATAAATCGGGTATGGGGCAGACTGAATATTACGTCCCATGTGCTCCCGGACCTAGATGCCCTAGATCCGGCTCCAAAGAAGAGGAAGACTAACAATGGTCCACAAGGAACCTCGAAGCCTACCCACAAAAAAGGCCTCGCTCATCGAAGGCCCTTCCATGACCAAGATCTCCACCGCTCCCGACTGTAGCATTGCCAACTTTGGAGCCCCGGATCGAGACTATGGTGGTCCAGATGACCATGGTAGTCATAAAACTAGTTCGACCAGCTAGTAGGACCTCCCCAGTTGGGTCCCCTGAATATATCATGGAAGAGTTCCTCTCGATGTTTGAGCAAGCGGGGAGCCAGTGTCATCGCCACTCGGCCCTAGTGAACGTATATTTCTGGTGCCTTAGAATCATTGAGACCAAGGTAAGGCTATTATCCCTCAAGGAGGCCTAAACCAGTGTAAAAACACTCTCACCATTTCAGCCCTTAGAGGTTCACACTCTTTCATATACTACCTTCTTCTAGGTATTCACATTACAGAAACATGTTTGCAGCTAAAGCAATTGCTAGAATATTTAGCACCACCCGTGGTGATCCTAGTACTAAAAACTAGCGTCTCTACCACTACCTACATCTTGGACTACACCTACAAAGTCCTACAGACTCCGCGCACTCTTCGGCAAGGGGCTTCAAGTACATGCTAAAGGCCTCCAAGTCTTCGCTTCGAGTCTCGAAAGCCCTAGGGGCTACAAGGAAATCTTCCGACTCCACTTTGAAGCCCATGGTCTCTGGACCTTGTTAGGCCTCTGAAGGTATGCTTTAGATTTTCTGCTACCTAAAACTGAAGCATTGCTTCATCCTATGAAAAACCAAAGCCTTGCTTCATCTTATGAAAAAACTGAATCCTTGCTTCGTCTTATGAAAAAACCGAATCCTTGCTTTGTCTTATAAAAAAACCGAAGCCTCGCTTCATCTTATGGAAAAAATCCAAAGACTTGCTTCGTCTTGTGAAAAAATCAAAGCCCTACGATTCGAGGCTACACAGCTCCCCCGGGTGTGTAGCAATGAAACAGGATTTAGAGCTTGCAACTCGAAGCGTCCTTCAACTCCAAGCTTGCAGCTCGAAGCATCCAAAAACAGTCTAAGGTGGCTTGAATAGTCGAAGGTGACTCAATACTCCAATGTGATCCACACCATATTAGCATAAGCTTGAAGCCTTGCTTTGCGTTCTAAATAAACTCTGAATACTTTCTTCGACTGTCTATCTCGAAGCCCAGCTTCATACTAAGTAAACTCCGAAGGCTTGTTCGACAGTCTATCTCGAAGCCCAACTTCGTATGAAATAAAGCTCCGAAGCCCTCCTTTGCTAATAAAACAAAACCCCCGAAGGCAATCTTCAGGTACAAATTTACACATCTCCATTCCTTGGTTCCACACGAATGTGGTTCGAAGGCCAGCTTCGCCCCGAGTAAAGCCCGAAGCCAGGCTTTGATCAATATATTAAAAACTAAACCAGTCTTCGCCTATTAGATGCCGAAGTAAAACTTGTCGATTTATTCCAAGTCAAGTGATCGAAGCACCCATACAGATTAAAAAGCGATCTAAAGTTCAAAGCCCGTGAGCTGAATGCACCCCTCCACATTCTATGCTGTGTTGAGCCACCACATGATATCATGCACTGACTACGCCAAAGTCCCTAGCCACTACATGCAAGGGGGGGGGTAACCATGCCTACGAAGCGTGTTTTGTTTATTCATTTATTCAAAGTACGAATAAAAATGAATTTCATTCATGGCAATTTGCAAAGTGCATTAAAGTTGCGAAGTACATTACAATTGCGAAGTGCATTACAGTTGCAAAGTCCATTAGTAGTTGCGAAGTATATGACATACTTATAAACTAGAATTCTATGAATAAGCGCTATCAAAACCTAAGTAATAGCGGGCCTGAGACCTGGAAAAAGTCAACCCCTACTTGCTCCATTTTCAACGAGGACCACCTAAGTTGGACGAACCCTCGCCGGAGCTAGAGCTACCATGGCCAGACCACCCGTGCCTCAAAGCCCGAAGATGTAGTTAACCCACGGATCTGCGACTTCGTATGAGCGAAGCACTTGAAATATTGCCTCAATGCCTCTCCAGGGAGTTGCTTCACCTGGAAAAGACTTCCCGTCGACATTGGAGGCACGAAGGTGCCTTGGAAATTGCTTACGAACTTCTTCTTCAGTTGCCCCCATGAATTAATTGATCCTGGCTTCAAAGACCTGAACCACCTTAATGCTACTCCTTGAAGAGCTAAGGGAAAGCATTTTGCCATGGTATCTCGAACTCCTCCACTGGCTTCAATTGCTAGAGCATAAGAACGGACAAATTCTCCCGGATCTTCATCTCCTGCATACTTGCAAAGCTTCGAAGTCTTAAACTTCGGGTCAAAGCGAACCTTTTGTAGTTCAGGATGCATCAGAGATTCAGTATCAAAGGAGGCGTTCTCCGGGGCTTCGGGATAGATGGGTTCGTCGTCTTCAGGCACTTCTGGAATAACAGGGAGGGCTTGAGAGCGAAGCCTATTTGCAGCTTCTTGCCGCCATCTCGCTACTTCGGCTTGGAGACTGGCCATTTGAGCGGCCATATGACCAAGATTGTCTTCATCTCCTCCGGAAGGATCTTCTGGGTCTTGAGAACTGAGAGGATCAGTTCGGAGTGGGACTTGAGGTTGAAGAGGAACTCCGGGTGGTCGAAGTATAGAGGGAGTTGGCGGAGGAACTCCGTATGCTCGAGGAATGGGAACTCCTTCCGGAGTTTGGGTTGGAGGAAATGTCGAAGGTCCTCCGACCTCAACAGTGTCGGGAGGTGCCTCTCCGGAGGTCCGAGGGGACCTCCGAACAGGGTTACGAGGTGCGCTCCGCTTAGGAGGCATGATGCAAGAAGTTGGTAGAGAATGAAGTTTCTTGGCCTAGGTTCCCCACGAATGGCGCCAACTATTGGTGTAAAAGATTACGCTAACAGGTTTCTAAAGATTAGAAACTAACAAACGAAGTGTTTGCGAAGTGAACTGTTCTAAGCCTCCGAAAGGATAATAACTTAGAATAGTTCGAATGTGTATATTGAATAACTTGTATTCGGTGTCCTGTTACAGGGTGAAACGGGGGGTATTTATAGGCCTAAATATTAAGGAAAAGACCTATTTACCCCTCTATTATAACCGACATAGTGGAAACTATTCGGTACCCTTAATAGGGCTAAAATGGTAAAAGACTAATCTAATGAGAAAGAAGATAAGTCTTCCATCTTAGCTGGCAGAAAAGATCTCAGAAGAGTCCAAGCTTCGAAGATATACTCCGAACTAAGGTCCATCTTCATACTTCGAGCTTGACTCAAGGCATCTCCGAAGATGCATGCTGGAAACCTTCGAATCCGTTATCTGCCTTTGTGTTGTTACTGCAATAACCCTGAGGATGGAATATTTTCCCCCAACAATCTCCAAATCCTCGAGCACTTCGACATCAACATTCGAATGCTGAGCCTGGGCAGGTAAAAAAACACCCCCACATTCCATTAATAAACTAATAAAGTTTTCTTATAGGCCTATGGCTAAGTATTACAAAGTGAAGCGTAAAAAGATCTACATCTTCGGAGGCAGACGAGTCAACCCCGAAGGAGGGGTTCACTGCCCCGCTTGGCGCCTATGCCTTCTAGGGCTCGTGAAGCTGGCATAAAGCTTTGATGATTTCTAGAGCTGGCGAAGTCAGGCGCTGCCTCTGAAGGCCACCGGGTTGATGGAGGTCGCCATTTCGAGGTGCTGGCACCTCGCTTCTTGGAGAAACTGCAACACTCCTTGGCCAGCCACCTGCCATTCAGTCCACATAAAGCCCACCAAGGTGTCCTCCATTATAAGGGCAGTCGTTTGAAGAAATCCAAGTCGATCCCCAACCAAGCCCTGGGATTTGTCATCGTCCACTCTCTTCCACTCTAACCCTCTGCCCGAAGGTGTAGGGTTCGAGAGCTCCAGAAGGGCAGGAACTCCAACATTGCCAAGGCGAGCTCATGCTAGGTTATAGCACTCACAAGTGCCCACTAAATCAAGCCTCCGGCTCCGCTCGTCCGGTGTTGGAGCCCCCATGACATGCTTGGGCGTGACAATGGCCTCCTCCAATGTTAGCACTTTATGTGCGGCTGCAATAGTGAAGCCCGAGAAGTCAAGATCAAAGAGCGAAGCATCAAGAGATATCCTTAAAATTACTCGGGGCGGAGGTCACGAAAAGGTTTTAAACTCTTCATGGAGGTTTCCAATGCTCATCTTCTGAGCAACCCTCCACAGCAGTTGGATCTGAGACTTGATGGTGGTGGAATCAAGCGCCACTCGAGCTTGGCGGTGGTAGGAGATAAGAGTGTTGGTGCTCCGAAGGGGAAGTTCGCACCAATAGTGACGTAGAACCAATTCTGGTCCACCTTTGAGTACCAGCGGTCGTTCACCGCCCTCGCTGGGAAGGAGTCTACAAACTCCTTGCGAAGCTAGAAGTTCACACTTCTGAAGGACAAGGCATTGTCCGCCCCATCCTTCCTAGGCCTCCTCTTTGGTTGGCAGCTAGTGTCATGGACAGATGTGAAGACATCCGCGTGCCCCTCACATCCTTCGGTCCTCATAGCCCACTCGAAGATTGCGAGTCGGACTACATCGTTCGGAGACAAGTGAGGGAGCTCCAAACTAAACATCTTCAATACTTCACCCAGCATACCTTCGGCTCGGACGCTGAGCCCATCTTTGAAGAAGGCCTTGAAGACTACGACCTCATTAACTCGAGACGCCGGAATGATCTCGGATTTCGTCACTCGGAGGTTTACCTTCTTAGAAACTTTGCCGGTGCACACCTCATTGATAGACTCTAAGGTGGACGTTGACGTCTGTAGCTCCATAGTTTGCTCGAACTTCTCTAACGGAGGGCGAAGGTCGAATGCACTAAGGCACTTTGCTAGATCCTTCGCTGCCGTCACAGCCTGGCTTGAACAGAGCCTGACCCTCTGCCAAGATCAAGGGCCTTCTTCGACAAACACTTCTTTGACATCTTGCCATGGGCTCCAAGCGCAAGGAGGATAGGGGATCTAGAGGCGAGAGAGCTAAAACTTCTGAAGGAAGCTAGATAACTCAAGGCGGAGAGAAAGCAAGGCGCAAGATCGTAATATAATGAGGCCCCGTAGGACCGATAGTAGCGACTAGAGGGGGGTGAATGTGTGCCTAAAAAATTCTTTCGAATCAATGGCCTTCTCCCAACACCCAAAGCACCTCAACAAACAACCAGCAGAACTAAAAACAAATCATAAGCACTAAAATAATCTAGCCTAGAAACGACCGGTGTCCTATCTGAAAAGACACCATCACAGTGTTTAAAGGCAGATTAAAACAACTCACAGTACAAATGACATCCCCATAGCAGTTTTACCAAATCAGAGATAATTCATCAAGTGCATGCAAATATTTCCCAAATCACAAGCAGTTCATGAATATGATTAAGCATGATATTTAAAGGATTTAAATTGACAAAAATAAATGCTGAAAATAAACAATGATCTCTAATATATCAATGAATATTCGCGATGCAATCTGAAATAAGAATGAGAAAATCACAGAATATTTAGAGAAATTATATATTAGTGCACGTGAAACGAGGAATAAAAAATATTGTTTTGGTTGTCTTCTGTTCACATTTGGCCGAACAGCTTCATGACAGCTGCTACTCGTGGAGCTATGCGGCGCCCCTGCTTGAAGTTTCTCAGCGCTAAACAAAAAGAAACAACAGCAAGCAAACAAGAATCCGCAGAAAACTAATCACTGAAGTGAAAATCTAGATGCAAAGTTTGCACGGTTCCCGGGGATGTGTCTTGTCCTCAACAATAAATTACAGAGAGCAGCAGCGCAGTAGGTTTTGGAGATTTAAAAAACAATGAATTGCAGTGTACACACAGGCCAAAGAACTTACATTTTCCTAGTGGCTTTGCTTGGCACGAAAAACGATGCTACTTCTTCTGCGCCGAGGATTCACAGCGCCAGGACCTCCCGAGAATAGCTGCAGCGATACCACGCACAGTCGAAGGAATCATCTAGGAAAAACAAGAGGCACTCAACTTTGTGGAGAAAACAATTGCCGTGAACCATGGGGAAAGTGAGCAAAAATATGAACTCTGATTTTCTGATTTGGTGAGTTAGAAACCATAGGCGGGATACAAGCCAATTTTATAGGCAGCCCATTAAATGGGAAGAAACAGATTTACCCCTATTGTAATTTACACAGACGCAAAAAAAACTAGAAAATACCAAAATGACCTTAGAATTTTTTTAGACTCGACTAACACAGACTATGGGCATAAAAGGGAAAATAGTAAAATCCTAACTAAAGGTAACTTGTCCTGATGCAGAGCTTTCGTAGCAGATACGGCTTCGCTTCATAACAGTCGGATCCCCGATGGGTGATCTTGGATGGTTGCATCGGTTTTATGCCTAAACCGACAAAGCATCTGCTGTCTTCGCACTAGGTACCCAGATTGAGCCTGTCCGATTCCACGGCTCCCTCAGCCCGGCAATCGCTCGCCGCCCGTTTACCTGAGTCAAACATGGTCAACAGACCAGCAGATCACCTATCGGTCCTTGCCCACGTACCCGGATTGGGCCAGCCCGACTCCGCGGTCCCTCTGTCCGGCAGTCGCTCGCCGCCCGTGTACCTGAGTCACACGCGGCCCAAGATACGACATGTCTCGTCTCATATTCATCTCCTCTTTGTTGACTTTCGTTGACAATCACTCATCACTTCTGAAGCCATGAGGCCCATGATCTTCAACATGGCTCCTAAATCTCCCCCTTGATGAGTGCATTGTCAACACTCTCTTCATCATCGCTTTAGAACCTACAAAACATGTGGAAATACGAAAGCAAAACACGAGAAGACAGAAAGAAGAAAATAAAAGGTTTAACCCTAATGACCTAAAGCCGAACAAAAGCCAGAAAACAGTCATTATGGTTAAACAAAAATAAAAACCTAAACAAGTGCAATCTCAGAATTATCAACAAGGATATCCCAAGAGTAAAGGCAAAAGAGAATAAAACTCCCCCTGAAACATATCCCAGAGAAATCCAAAATTCTCCCTAAACTCTTCTAAAAGATCAAGTAACCCAAAATTTCTCCACCTTGTTGATAATTGGACTCATCAAGTGAGGCTAAATGCACTCAAAAGAGACACAAACTCAAACTCCCCCTGAAATGTAGCTCCCCCTCAAAATATGCAATGAATGCAACTGGGGTGCAAGTGGACTGCAAAAAGCATGCTTCTCAGATATGATTGACTGATATTACAACATCTAGCAAGTATAGCACAAAATACTGTCTAAGACACATAGCATGATCAGTGCAATAGATGATATCCAATGAAAGACATTAGCACATATTTTTAGATTTTTGCAAATAAAAACATCACCACTTTTTCTAGTCGACAAGCAAGGTAAAACATGAGATGTAAAGGCTAGCTGATATCTACAAAAATAAGCATTGTCCAAAACAAAGAGCTTCAACAAAATTGTTATCTTTTTAATTTTTAGGCTTTTTCTTTTCCTTTTTCATTTTTTCCACAGGTTATTTGCATGTCAACCTTGTGTTAACCGACCAAGTCAAGCCTAGGCGAGAACAGAACCATCAGAAGCTTAAGACATTGGTCTTGGCATATGTTGGCGTAAAAGATTACGCTAATAGGTTTCGAAAGATTAGAATCTAACAAACGAAGTGTTTGTGGGTAAACTGTTTCAAGCCTCCGAATTGGATAATATCTTAGAACAGTTCGAAGATGTGTATTGAATAACTCAGTATTTGATCCTCATTATAGGGTAAAACGGGGGGTATTTATAGGCCTAAACATTAAGGAAAAGACCCTTTTACCCCTCTATTACAACCGACATAGTGGAAAATATTCGGTACCCTTAATAGGGCTAAAACGGTAAAAGACTAATCTAATTAGAAAGAAGATAAGTCTTCCATCCTAGCTGGCAAAGAGGCTCTCTAAAGAGTCCATGTTCGAAGATATACTTCGAACTAGTGTTCGCCTTCATCCTTCGAACTTGATCCAACATACTCCCGGAGTTAGACGCTGAAAGCCTTTGATTAAATCACATGCCTTTGTCCTGTTGCAGCAATGACTCTGAGGATGAAATATTTTCCCCCAACAGTAGCCCCTCGAATACACTTCTCCGCTAGATCTGTAACATTAGGAAAGCTGTATACGCAAGAAAAATAATCATGCACAGAGGTTAACAGATTTAAACAACCTCTGAAATATACGGAGGTTCAAAACTTCAAATCAACTTCTAAGAAAATTATATTCGAACTATTTTAGAATTAACTTAAGGAGTCCGAAAGCCTTTTTTCTTCTTTACTTAGAAGAAATAGCCGTTGGCTTTTTCTTCCAACGGAAGTTACGCAATGCGTTAACTTCGCAAAGGGTAACTGTCAGGAATGCGAAACGGCAAGCACAAACGGTAAAAAATCATGGCCTGGGCTATAAATAGGGGACCCAGACCATTCCTGAAAACCCTTCTCACCACTTTCGTGCAAACAAGCCCTAGCCTCCATCTGTCTTCTTGAGCAATCGATGCGATCTCATGGCGAAGACAAGCTTCAAGGTCCCTGGGCGGCTTCAGCCCTTGCTCGGCAGCAGGCGGCGGCAGCAGCAGCGGCAGCGGCATCAACGACGGTGACTCCGGTGGCAGCAGTAGCAGCACCAATGGCGGCCCCAGGAAGAAACCCCCAAAATGTTGGTCCTCATGATCTCCTGCCAGCGTCCTCGAAGTATCTGGACCAGTCTTATCAACTGGGACCATCAACCTACAAGAGGGAATCGCTCGCAGCAGCGATAGAAGAAAAGATTAGCTCGGAGATCGTAATCCGTAAACTTGGAAAGGAGGCCATTCCTTCGCCAAGGCCCGGAGAAGTGTTAGTCTTTGAAGCCTCCTTCGAAGCAGGATTAGGGCTTCCGACAGTCGACTTTCTATCAGAGGTATTGGATCTATTCCACATCACCCATCCTCAGCTTTCTCCGAACGCAGTAGCACGCCTTGCCATCTTCGAATGGGCTTTGCGAGCCGAAGGTTGCGAAGGAAGAGCTGAGATCTTCGCAGCACTGCACAGAGCTTCTTGCCAACCGAAGACCTTCGTAGGCCCCGGAGGTGAAAAGATGGTGGTGGCCTTCAGGAGCATTAACTTCCGGCTTCGGGATGAGTATGCTTTAAGATTTCCAGCGAAGGCCATAAATGCCAGATGGTACACAAATTGGATCCTCCGGTTGTTTTATGCCGAAGTTGGGGCAAGCAGCCGTCTGGCCGGACCCTTGCAAGACATCAACTTCTGAAGGGAAGCCCTAGTTCACCTGGATCCCGCCCAGCTCGAAGCTCGCCTCAGCCTGCTTCAAAGAATTAGTCGCCGCCTGAGCATGCGAGACTTAGCGGAGGAATTCATCAGACTACAGATTCCTCCTTTGATGGCCAACTGGTCTATCAACTTCGAAGAAGATCCGGAGGGCGGCCTCCGAAAGATCTCTTCGAACTCGAGCACTGTAGGTGACTTCGAAAACAACATATTTCATATATATTTGTTTGATGAAATGACTAATGCCAACTTATCTTTCAGCTTCTCTGACTCCCATGACTTCGGAGCAAATTGTTGGAGCTTCGGAGAAGATCCTGGGAGTTCCGACTTAGGCCGAGAAGGAATGGAGAGTGAAGCTTGTGGGTACTTGGGAGCGATTCAACCGAGTATGGGGGGTACTAGGAGTTGCTCCCCCTCCTCTTCTGGATTGGGTGCGTTCAGAACAAGGGCCGAAAAAGAGGAAAGCGGAAGCCGAAACTTCGGCTCCTGTTAAAACTCCGTCCAAGAAGGTAGCCCGAAAGCCAAAGAACGTGGCGCCTACAAGTCCGGTGGCTTCAGTCTCAGATTATTCGGAGGACGAAGGTATAATCCTCGTTAACCTCATTGATGGGGATGAAGACCAGGCAGATGCAAACACTGGCGCCACCACAAACGCACCAGATGTTCCAAGTAGCTCTGGGCGGGCTGGGACTTTGGCTGTCCAGCTGGACTTGCCGCGTGAGGGAGCCCCTACGACTGAAGGCGGAGTAGAAGTTGCTGCTGAGCCAACTCCGATTCTGGACGAAGCGACGACTGAAGCTCCTAGAGAGGCTCTGACAGTCGAACCTTCGGTCCCGAACTATGAGTCCGAAGAAGAATTCGGGGTAGCTTTTGACCCTCCAAGCAGCCCGATGCTCACCCGCCGACAAGACTTCGGAGGTAAACTTCGCTCAATCCCTTTGTTCCTTTTCCCTGCAAAATTATGCAATATATAATACCTTTGTCTCAGCAGTGTCCGCTCCTATGGAAGTGGTACCTGCCGAAGATACGGTTCCTGGGACCTCAGCAACTCCGGAGCCAGTTCCAGAAGTCACACAAATGGGACCTGGAAAAGGTAAAAGCAAAATGGACCCCTTCCCTGCTCCGAACTCAGGATTAACTCCGTCTGAATCAACAGACAGGGGTCAATCTATGGAGGGGGCCAATCTACCAAAGTCTCTGAGGATGCAGCCCAGCACTCCGACCCCTTGCCGAATGAGGACGACCAAAGGGCTTTGTCTATGCTCCCTCTTCTAGCTCCTTTCTTGGAGCGAAAGACCGGACTTCGGACTTTGCTCGAGCCTTTGGATCGGGCTAACCATGAAGTCCGGGAGACAGACTTAGTAGCCATCCTGAGCAAAGCTGAGGGTTCGGAGCTCAACGCTGCCTTGGAGTGTGCAGCGTACCAAGTACGAAGTATCTGCAAAACAAAATTAATCTCACCTACAAATAATTTCTCACCTTGCTTTTACCTCTTTGCAACAAATAGTTTTGGCCCGAGATGCGGCTGTCTCGAATGAGCATGGAAGCCTTCGCCTTTAGGAGGAAATTACTGCTCTCTAGAGGAATCTTAACATCTCCGAATGTCGAGTTTCCCACTTAGACGAATGGTTTCATCGGAACGAAGAGCTAGATAGAACTTGGAAGCTGTGAATAAAAACTCGAAGCAGAACAAATTGTGCTTCGGGCAGAGATAGAAAAGATGCGGGCAGAGCACGCTACGGCGGGGGCCGAGCTTGTTAGGCTCTAGGAAGAAAAGGATAAAGCTACGGAGGAGGCTAGCAACATGCTTAGCTAGAAGAGTTCTCTGGCTACGGAGGCAGCTAGACTCTCCGCTGTGGTGGATGAGCTGACTTCATCGAAGGACGCTTTAATTGAAGATAAGCTAAAATCGGAGAAGGTAGCTGCGGAAGTCATGAACCATCTTCTAGGTGTTCTAGAGTACTTCGGTACTGCTGGGACACTTCCTTCGAATGACAATGTATCCCTACTGCGATGGCTAAAAATGATCCAAGGAGCTGCAAAGACGATGACGACAGCAGGCATTCGGTATGGAGAGATCTCCAGCCAAGTGGCTGCTCTCGGAGTACTTCGCTACTATGAAGATCTAGGATTATCGATAACGCTAGACTCAGGGGAGGCTCCCATTACCTTCGACGACAACCGGCTTCTCAATCCTTCTGAAGATGTTGCTGCAGCTTGGCAAGCCTTCCAAGCTTCATGGAGAGCCGAAGGTTGCACTGCGATCAAGGCTTGGATCGATGAAGGGCAATGCCAGAAGCAAGCTCGGTCGCAAGCCTCGAGCAGCCAGCCTCCACCGAACCTGCAGGTCTAGCTTTGTTCTAGGGTCCAACTATGTAAAAAATCATGCTTTCATTCATTATGAATGAAAAATTACTTATCATGTTTTTAGGCTTCTCAACTTCATATGGATGATGTCGAAGTGTTCAACATTACCGAATAACTCCGCCTGCTATGGGCTACCTTCGATCTTTTTAAACTTCATAAACGACCTCGATTTTTAATTCCTCGAGATAGCTCCGGTGCAATTGCGCCCGAAATATGTAAAGATATACTATCTTATATTAGAGAGGAAGAAAAAGAGGTTAACTTGGAAACTTCATCTTCTGAAGACATTGCATGGTCTGTGGATGAAGGTATTGCTGAAGATCAAGGGAAAAAACCTGAAGAACTTCGAAGCTGGGAAAGGAGCCCCGAACGACTTCGAACTTGGGCTGAACTTCAACAAGAACAGATAGACTTTAGAGCTTCGAAAGGAGGTAGAAGAGTTAACGCAAAGTTATTAGAACTCCCGGCTCTGGAACTAGTCGTTCCAACCTTAGCAGTAGCTCTAGAGATGGAAGGGGTCTTCGATTCCTTCTCGGCATAGACACCGATTTTTCGTGATGTAATTGTAATTTGTTCGAATGATAAATATCGATTTTTAAAATTGTCTCCCTACTTCCCAGGACCTCTTTGGGCGTAAGCAACTTCGCGTTATACTCGAAGATGGTTAGGCGCAAAGAAAAACTTAGGAGTACAATTTTGAGGGCTCAGAGCCCCTCAGCAACTTAAAGATTGATTAAAATCTTATAAAATACTTGACTACTTGGAGTTGTAAAACTGATAGCTTAGTATCTTTTGTTTGAAAGAAGTCACTTCGGACAAGCTTCCTGAACATTTTAATGTCCCCAACAATTGGTCACTTTGGACTCTTTTCACGGATGTTCGAAGCTTATTAGCTCAAACTCTGTTTTGTTTTGGCCTCCTTCGGCTCTTTTTGCGAATGCTATCAAACCGGTGGTTTGGAATTCGCAGTGGTCTCCTTGGTCTCTTTTTACGGATGCTTTCAAGCCAGAGCTTAGAATCCACATTATTTGGTCTCCTTCGACTCTTTTTACGGATGCTTTCATGCCGGTGGCTCGGAATCCGTTTTTCAGTGACTTTCCCACCTCGTCGGAATCTTTGAACCAGTGGTTCGAAGTCCAAAAAAATTGGTTCAAATTAATGACATTTCCCTCCCAGCCAACTTCGTCCTTCCAGTGCGTCCACTAGAAGTAAGAAATGTTTGAGAGGTAGGCATTATCTGAACCATGAACTTTATTAATTTGGAAGGTGTTTACAAATGATTACAAGGAGCCCCTATGCGAAATATCGCTATAAGTGCTCCGCATGCCATGTATGCGTTAGCTCTTCACCATCTAAAGTAGCTAACTTAAAAGAACTAGGGCGCCCTGAGCGGATAATTATGTATGGACCTTCCCATTTATTTCCTAATTTCCCTGGTGCTATAATACTTCACAAAACAAGATGACTCGGTTTAAGTTTGTTAATTTTGACTTTCGGGTCGAACCAAGTCTTCGTCTGCTGCTGATATTTTAACAAATTGGCGACAGCTCGAAGTCTTGTCTCTTCTGTTAAAACCAGGGAAGTTTGTCTTTCTGCTTCTATTTCCGGTTCAGCGCTACGAAGGGATCCTCCTTGGAGCTTCGTTGGCGTCATAGCTTCATCTCTGAATAATAGTCTCAAGGGAGTGAAACCCGTGGACCTCGTTTGAGTGGTCCGAATGGACCATAGAATCTTCGGGAGCTCTTCGGTCCACAATCCTTTTGCCAATCCCACTATTCTTCGATTCAGCCCTGACAAAATATTACCATTGGCTCTTTCCACAGCTCCATTAGATTGAGGATGTCGTACTGCAGCAAAACATAATTGGATGCCTAAATCTTCACAAAATTTCCTAAAGGGTTCTGCATCGAATTGTGTTCCATTGTCAACTGTCAGCTGCCGAGGCACTCCGAACTGGCATATGATATTTTTCCAGAAGAATTTTTGTACATTATTCGAAGTGATAGGTGTTAGGGGCTCTGCTTCTACCCACTTGGAAAAATACTAAATTGCTACCACTGCGAATTTCAAATTTCCTTTTGCTACCGAGAAGGGACCAATAAGATCCATGCTCCATCTGGCCATGGGCCATACTGGAGCAATGACTTGAAGAGTTGTTGGTGGGCGATGACTTCTTCATCCCATCCACTGACATCCTTGGCATGTGTGGACTAAGTTCTCCGCATCAGCTACTATTGTAGGCCAATAAAGCCCCTGGCGAAGTGTCTTTCCTGCCAAAGCTCGAGGGGCCAGATGGCTACCGCAGAGTCCTTCATGAATTTCTCGAAGAATTTCTTGACCTTCGGCTTGAGATATACATCGGAGCAGAGGGCAACATACTCCGGCCTTGTACAAAATACCGTTGATTATATAATAATTCTGAATTCTGAGTTTCAACCTCGAAAGTTGTGGCCCTTCAGACAAACTTGCTTCTCCTTGCAACAATTCCATAATTGAACTTCGCCAATCTGTATTTGGAATGCAAAGGATTTCCGCAGAAGGAATTTGTGGCACCGAAGGTGTACTGAGTTCTTCGTAAAAAGCCTCTTCTGGAATGTCCATAGCTCCGGCTGCAGCTTTTTCCAAAATATCAGCTTGTGCATTTTCTTCTCTGGGTATACTCCGAATGGAAATCCCTTTAAATGCTGCTTCAATCTTACGGATGTCTTCAAAATATTTTGCAAGCTGTGGATGCCGAACTTGAAAACTCTTGTCTACGTGCCCTGCTACAATTTGTAGCCCCTAGAGCACGTGCCTTTCGAAGTCCTAGTAAAATTTCTTCATACTCCGTTGTATTATTGGTAGATTTAAAGTTGAGTCTTGCGGAGTACATCGTCTTTTGCCCTGAAGGTGAAATTATCACTGCTCCGACACCTGCTCCAGATGCTTGGAAAGCTCCGTCAGAGTAAATGGTCCAAAATCCTTCACTTGGCCTCTCCGGACCCCATGCTGTAGGGGGAGTCCACTCTGCCACAAAGTCCACCAACAGTTGTGACTTAATTACTGTCCTTGCCACGAAGGATATGCCGAAGGGTTCTAATTCAATGGCCCACTTCCCAATTCTTCATGTGGAATCCTTACTTCGGAGCATATCTCCCAAGGGATATGAAGTTGGTACAATTACATTATGCGCCAAGAAATAATGCCTTAACTTCCTCGAAGCCATTATTAGAGCATAAGTGAACTTCTCAAGCTTGGAATATCTTGTTTTTGCTCCGGACAATGCTTCGGTTACAAAATAGACTGGATTCTGTACAAACTTTCCGTTGAAATCAACCTCTCTAACAAGGACTGCACTGACAGCAGAGCCAGTAGCTACAAGGTAGAGGAGTAGGGTTTCGTCCGCAATAGGCACCGTGAGTGTAGCGAGGTTACTGAGATAATTCTTAATATCTTCGAAGCTTTTTTGACACTCCGGTGTCCATGCAAAATCTTCAGACCCCTTCAATGCTTTGAAAATGGGCAAACTTCTCTCCGTAGACCTTGCCAAAAATCTGCTAAGTGCTGCAAGATGACCAATCAGCTTTTGTACTTGCTTTAAATTCTCCGGAGGGGCCATCCTTTGCAGCGTAGTTATCTGAGTGGGGCTAGCTTCGATTCCCCTGCTCAAAATTAGATACCCAAATAATTTTCCAGCCAGAGCCCCGAAGATACACTTTTCAGGGTTAAGACGGATTCCACATGCTCGAAGGCTATTAAATGTTTCTGCTAAGTCTAGGCTATGTTGGTGCTTTAAAGCACTCTTTATTACAATATCATCCATATAGGCCTCTACATTGCGACCTAGTTGATGACCTACAGCCTTAGCAATTAACCTCGAAAAAGTAGCCCCGACATTTCTTAAGCCAAAGGGCATTCTTACATAACCGAAGACTCCCGAAGGAGTTACAAAGCTTGTCTTGATTTCATCTTCGCGCTATAGCCAGATTTGATGATAGCCGGAATGCACGTCGAGGAAGCTTAATAACTCCGAACTAGCAGTAGAGTCAACCAATTGATCAATTCGGGGCATGGGGTAGGGGTCACGAGGGCATGCTTTATTCAAATATGTAAAATCAATACACATGCGCCACTTCCCGGAAGATTTCTTCCTAACAAAGACTGGGTTTGCTAACCATTCCGTATGAGCCACTTCTCTGATAATCCCAGCCTTCAACAGCTTTTCCACTTCGTCTTTGGCAAGGATAGCCCTCTCCATAGACAGCTTCTGGAGTCCTTGCCGAACAGGCGGAGCCTTCGGGTTCACAAGTAAACTGTGCTCAATAATATCCCGACTGACTCCGGTGATGTCTTCATCTGACCAAGCAAAGACATCTAGATTCTCCTCAACTACTTTCTCTAACGAAGTAGCAACTTCTGGAGGCAAGTCATTGCCAAACTAAAATGAATATTCCTTGCCATCTTTGACAATAACCTTCGTTGTAATCTCTCCTTCAGGGCTTCGCCTTGGGAAGGACTTCTTCGAAGATTCGCCTGGAGCAGAAAAAACTTCCTGGTTATCTTGCACACTGTTCACTTGTCTCGGGGTCAAGAGGAGGGCCATGACCATACTCTGCTCTACGCACAGTGGCCTGATCTCCGAAAACAGTGAGCACTCCCGCCTGTGTGGGCATCTTCATACACATGTAGTTATGATGTGCCACAACTCTGAATTGATTCAACATGCCCCTTCCGAAGATAACATTGTATGCATATGGGACATCTACAACATCAAAAATCACTTCCTCCGTCCTGGCCAGTAGCCCCTCTCCGAAAGTAACTTCCAGGCCAATTTGGCCGAGGGCATCGAGAGGGGGTCCTGCGAAGCCTTGCAAAGGACGGGCTGCTGGGAGAAGATGCTTCCTGGAGATGCAGAGTTGATCAAAAGCTTGGACAAAGATAATATCTGTCGAACTCCCTCCGTCGATTAGCACTCTCCGGACCTCAGTCCCTGCTTTGTCGGCAGTGATGACAAGTGGGTCTGCATGTGGAAACTTTATGCCAGCTGCATCATTTGCGGAAAAGGATATCGGCACATGGGACCATTCAGGCATAGCAGCTGTAGATAAAAAGTTCCAATATGGCCCACCTCTCTGACATATTCTCTTGTCTACCTCTTCGACATACTTACGAGGGTCCCTCCTCTGGAGATGGGGATGACTACTCTTTTCCCTCGATCTTGACCATCTTCCTGCTTCGGAGGTGGCATAACATTGACCACCGGAAGCCGTTTTGCAGGGTCGAAGTTCTCTATCCAAGCCACAGCCTGAACAGGCTCCGGACGCACTTCGGTCGGAACTCGATCAGTGCTGCCTCGACCTGAAGTTCTTTCCAGGTACTCACCTCTTAAAGCGAGTATAGATTTACACGCATCAGTCACGTGACTTCGATTTTCACCATGGACACAGCAGAAAAAGGCTTGTGCTTTGCCAGCCGGTTTCCCTGGCGGCCTCCAGCCGCTGGTCTTGCTTCATGAAGGCTGTGAACCCCTTGGGGCAAATTTCTACGGGGGTGCAATGTTCAAGACTTCTGAACGAGGATGCTTTTGCCCCCGACGCCTGTCGTGCTGAGCTTCAAAGCTAGGCCCCTGTGGCTGTGTTGAAGTCTTCACTTCCATCTTAACTTCTTGCAGAATTGACGGAGTTGCAGCAGTTCTCCGAAGCCATCCCTCTTCTAACCTTGCATACTCTTTGGAATAAGATATGAACTGAGCAACAGAAGATATCTACATCCGGTGAAGTTTATCAAGGAGGCCTGTGTTGGTAACTCCCTCTCGAGCTGCGTCAACTACAAAAGATGTAGTTAACCCTCGAATTTGCGACTTCATATGGGCGAAGCGCTTAAAATATTGCCTTAAAGTCTCTAGGGAGCTGCTTCACCTTGAAAAAGACTTCCTGTTGACATTGGGGGTATGAAGTTACCCTGAAAATTTCTTATGAACTTCTTCCTTAATTGCTCCCAAGTTCTGATTGACCCTGGTTTCAAAGATCAAAACCATCGCAGCACCACTCCTTCAAGAGCTAGAGGAAAACATTTGGCCATGGTGTCTCGCACCCCTCCGCTGGCCTCAATTGCTAATGCATAAGAACGGGAGAACTCCCCAGGGTCTTCATCTCTAGCATACTTGCAAAGCTTCGAAGTTTTAAACTTAGGGTCGAAGCGCACTTTTTGTAGCTCTGGATGCAGCGGAGGTTCAGTGTCGAAGGACGCGTTCTCCGGGGCTTCTTGGTAATGAACTTCATCGTATTCGAGCACTTCGGGAATGACTGGGGTGGCCTGAGGGCGAAGCCTATCTGTGGCTTCTTGCCGCCACCTTGCTACTTCAGCTTGGAGACTGGCCATTTGAGCGGCCATATCGCCAAGACCGTCTTCATCTCCTCCGGAAGGGCCTTCCAGGTCTTGAGACCTGTATGCATCAGTTCGAAGTGGAACTTGAGGTGAAAGAGGAACTCCGGGTGGCCGAAGTATGGATAGAGTCGGGGGAGGAACTCCGTATGCTCGGGGAAGGGTAGTTCCTTCCGGAGTCTGAGGTGGAGGAAAAGTCGAAGGTCCTCCGGCCTCAATTGTGTCTGAAGATCTTGCTCTGGAGTTCCAAGGGGACCTCCGAATAGGGCTACCACCTGAACTCCGCTTGGGAGGCATGGTTTGAAAACTTGGTAGAGAACAAAGTTTTTTGGATTAAGTTCCCCACGGACGGTGCCAACTATTGGCGTAAAAGATTACGCTAACAGGTTTCGAAAGATTAGAAACTAACAAACGAAGTGTTTGTGGGTAAACTGTTTCAAGCCTTCGAATTGGATAATAGCTTAGAACAGTTCGAAGATGTGTATTGAATAACTCAGTATTCGATCCTCATTACAGTGTAAAACGAGGGGTATTTATAGGCCTAAACATTAAGGAAAAGACCATTTTACCCCTCTATTACAACCGACATAGTGGAAACTGTTCGGTACCCTTAATAGGGATAAAACGGTAAAAGACTAATCTAATTAGAAAGAAGATAAGTCTTCCATCCTAGCTGGCAAAGAGGCTCTCTGAAGAGTCCATGTTCTAAGATATACTTCGAACTAGCGTTCGCCTTCATCCTTCGAAATTGATCCAACGTACTCCCGGAGTTAGACGCTGAAAGCCTTTGATTAAATCATCTGCCTTTGTCCTGTTTCAGCAATGACTCTGAGGATGAAATATTTTCCCCCAACAGCATACATTACACAGTCCTAGTTCATACCAAAGTGCTATGGTAAGCAGTCCAGAACAATGCAATGCGACACATTAAACCAACCTGGATCTTTTCAATTAAGCATAAAAGGCTTGGATTTTTCATTTTTCTGTTTTTTATCATTTTATAGCATACAAATGTCCAAGTTGCATATCTGCATCTAAGTAAGGAACTACCTACCAGGCATGTAAAAGATAGCAAAAGCATTCAGCCTACACATGCTAGTTACCAGAAGCAATGGTGATCATTTTTCATTTTTAAAGCATAAAAGCCAGGCATATGATAGATATCAGATATACCATGTGAACTAAAGCAAAGCATGATCATCGACGGGTATTCAAAAGCATATATTAGCTAGAATAAGTAAAGCAATTCTATCATATAATAGAAGCGAGCTCAAAGTGTGATATATGAATATGCATGATATGAACTCACATGAAAAGACTCAATAAAAGAGTAAAGAAGAAAGAAAAGAGTCAAAATATCCTAAAAAGGATACACAAGTCCCAAATCCCCTCGCAAACGCTCAAATGTCCTTCACATTCCTGGAGGGTAGCCCTTTCAAGGGTAATGTCTAGCTCCGATCCACAAGCTTCACTCAGTGCGGAGACCAGCTCAGAGTTGCCAACCTCTTGGCTCTTTTGAGCCAAGGGCCGTAGGAGAATTCGAAGCCCTGTCCGCTCTCCAATCGTCTTCGGTGGGATCCTCCTCCGAAGCCTCCACCGAAGGATCGTTCGTCGACCCTGATGATGTCATCACTAAGGAAGGGAGAGGCCCAGGCCAAAACATGCCTTTACCTCTCCCCATTGCTGGAGCCACTGGTGCTACCTCTTCCATCGGAGTGTTGCTCTCCGTTAGAGTGGACCCCTCCATAGGAGTGACCCCCTTTGCTAAAGAAACTACAATGGAAGTAGCCTCCGCTGCCGAAGCCTCGACCCCAACTGGAGTCGAGTCCTCCGTCAAGGCTCCGTCTTGGGGTCAGAGTCATGTTGCTCCCCGAAGCATCTACAGACATAAGGTATTTGTCAATCATCTAAAAGATATTGCCAATACAATGAAATTATTTCAGGTATGATGAATCAAGAAGAAAAGACCGAAGGCTTACCTCCAACTAAATTTTGGGGAAGAATTATGGGATCCCCTAGATACTCGTACAATCTGAGGTACTCCTCGATGTCCTCCAGTGAAGTTTGGGTTGGAGTGGCGGACGTAGAGGCCCTTACCTCAGTTACCACCATTACGGTCACGGGCGAATAAGAGCCCTCCAGCTCCGCTCCTTGAGCCCCTGTGGGCTCAGCTAGGACTGCCTCCTCCCCTTCAGCCACCGGCACCACCTCGACAACAACCCGGTGTGGATCCTCAGTTTCAGTCCGAGAATCCCCCTCACCACCCTCCATGAGTAAAGCTTCAAGCTCCCTCCGCATTCGGGCCTCCAAACTCTCCTCCTCTTCGGACTCCTCTGAGGAAGAGCTCCGACTATCTAATGAAGGTGGAGACACCAGAAGGGAAGGGGGCTTAGCCTTTCGCGCCACCTTTTTTGCCGGAGTCTTCATGGCCTTGGAGGTCCCAGCAGCTTTCCTCTTTCGAGGAACCGGTCCCACTGCGTTGAAGCTTGGAATAGGAGAGGCTTCAATCCAGAGTGCACTCCATACTCAGTTGGAGTGTTCCCAGCTCCCGACTATCTCCACCCTCCGTTGCTTCTCCACTGCGGTAGGGGCTCCAAGCACCCTCTCCACTGCCCGAGATATTTGCTCCGAATCCAATGCCAATGGAGCCGCTGAAACAAGGTATCAATCTGTTAAGAAAAATTATAGATATTTTATAAAACTAACTTAAGTGCAGGAGATATCGAAGTATTACCTAGAGAGTTCGAAGCGATCTCTCGAAGCTCCCCCTCCGAAGTGTTGTGGAAAATAACGGGCCAATCAGTCTTGAGCGGAGGTAACTGGAGGGCGATGAATTCCTCCGCCAAGTCTCGCATGCTCATGCGCTTGGCCAATGAAGATAGCTACACAAGCTCATTAGTAAAACCACCAACAATAATGTCGTACACGTGAATTTGAGCAATCAAGAAATCTGAGCCAACTCTCAGCAAAAAAAGAGTTTTGTCCACATAACACATCACAAAGTCGTTCCCCAACAAAAAATGCTTTAAACGATCATACCAAGCGCTGGGGTCGTGCTTCAGACCATATAAACCTTTCTACAACTTGAAAACATGTCGAGGAAACTTAGGGTTTTCAAAATCGGGGGGCTGCCTAACATAGACCTCCTCCTCTATGTACCCATTCAGAAAAGCACTCTTGACATCCATTTGAAAAAGCTTAAAACCATTAGAAGCAGCGAATGCCAAAAGTATGCGAATGGACTCAAGACGGGCAACAGGGGTGAAAGTCTCCTCAAAGTCAACACCCTCTTTCTGGCAAAAACCCTGGGCAACTAATCGAGCTTTGTTGCGCACCACAACCCCATCTTCACCTTGCTTGTTCTTAAACACCCACTTGGTGCCTATGGGGTTGCATCCAGGTGGCAGCTCAACTAGTGTCCAAACCCGATTGCGAACAAAGTTCTCAAGCTCTTCTTGCATGGCGTTTATGTAATTTGCATCAGAAAGAGCGTGAGCAATATCTGTGGGCTCAAAAGTGGCAACAAAAGTAGACTCATCAAAAACATCGAGTGAGCCAGCATGAGAACGCAAGGATCTCGAAGTGAGATAACCGATGATGAGCTCTGAGGGGTTATCATGCTGAACTGCTTGGGATCCTAGGTGATCAGATGTCACCTCACCGGAGTCAGCAGCTGGCATCTCTTGACACGACTGAGGGGGATCGATCGAAGTGGAAGTAGTGATCAGGGGTCCATCCTCGAACTCAGTCGAAGTCTCAGAAGGCGTGGGGTCTGCAGGCTATGCAGAAGGCCCACCGTCATCAATAGCAAGAGTCTCATCATCTTCCTCGAAGATGGACTCTCCAAGCTCATCATCTCCAGAAAGCTCAAAAGAAGGAGTAAGCGAAGGTATGGACTCATCGAAAGAAACCTCGCAAGTCTCGACAAGCTGCTGGGAGTCGAGGTTCCAAACATGGAAGCCTCGAGAATGCAAAGCGTAACTAAGAAAAACTCCATCCTAGCAACGAAACTTAAACTTGTCCAAATGCCCTCCCTTCTTGAGCACAAAGAAATTGCAGCCAAACGCTCGCAAGTGTCGCACTTTGGGCTATCTGCCAAACCGCAACTCATATGAAGTCTTACCTAAGTAAGCTCTAAGAAAAATGTGGTTGGCCAGATAGCAAGCCATGTTCATGCCTTTAGCCCCAAAACACCTAGGAGTCCTATGCTCATCGAGCATCATCCTAGCCATGTCGACCAGTGTGCGGTTCTTTCGTTCCACAATGCCGTTCTGTGGGGGAGTGTAAGGAGCAGAAAACTGGTGCTTAAGACCCTGATCACTACAGAAGCTGACAAACTGAGAATTCTCAAACTCAGAGCTATTGTCAGAGTGAATTGATCGCATCCGACCATTGTTCTCATTCTTTAGCTTCAGGATTAGATCATGAACAAAATGAAAAGCCTCATCCTTAGACTCAAAAAAGAAAACCCACGAGAATCGAGAAAAATCGTCAACTATAACAAGGGCGTACCACTTCCCACCGACTGAATGTACCCGAGCTGGACCAATAGTATCCATGTGTAAAAGCTCTCCCGGGTACAAAGTCATCACCTGAGTCACAAGTGCGTGTGATGCGGCAACCATCTTCCCATGATGACAGGGATGGCAAACTAGATCCTTCTTCATCTTAAGCTCGGGCAATCGTCAGATAAGGTCCATAGAGCTAAATCTGACTAGCAGATCAAAGCTCAAATGACCTAACCTCCTATGCCACATCCAGAGCTCAGAAGAGTATCCAGCGATCAAACAGTGAGAAGCGCCAAAAGAACTAGAGAAATCAATCCGAAAAACCTTACCGAAAGTTAAGATCTAGCAAACCAAAAATCCTCTAGAATCAACAACAGAAGACATGCCCTTCTTAAAACAAACCTCTAAGCAATCCTCAAGAAGTAGCAAAACAGAGACCAAATTAAAACTCAAGTTTCCAACCAAAGCAACATTCTTCAAAGAGAAATGCTCAGAGATTCAAATCGAACCAATGCCATGTACCTTCTCTTGACCATTGTTCCCAAAAGTGATGTACGCCTTGGATCTCGGGGATGTGAGGCTGGAGAACCATCTATGATGTCTCATCATGTGGCGAGAACATCTGAATCCATGATCCAAATGTCCTCCTCAGGAGCCATGCTGAATAGCATGGGCCTCATGGCTCCAGATGTGATGAGTCATTGTCAACGATAGTCAAAGAGGACAGATGAAGAGAGGAGATCTGCTGTTTCATGGGCTGCGTGTAACTCAAGTACACGGGCAGCAAGCGACTGTCAAGTAGAGGAGGCTGCGAAGTCGGGCTGGCCCAATCTGGGTACATGGGCCAGGAGCAGCAGAAGACCCACTGGGTTGTTGACCAGGATTGACTCAGGTACACGGGCGGTGAGTGATTGCTGGGCTGAGACAGCTGCGGAATCAGGCCGGCCCAATCCGGGTACCTGGTGCAAAGTCGGTGGAGGCTTTGTCAGTTTCGGCGCAAAACTGACAACCGTTGATCTTGTATCGGACTGTCCAGAAGAGAAGCCGTAGTCGCTACGAGAGCTTAGCTTCCGGATAAGTCATCTGTATCTCTAGGCCCACAGTCAGTCAGTCGAGTCTGTAAAAATTCCTTAGGGCAGTTTAGTCTTTTCCTTTATTTTAGCGTCTGTAAAAAACCATAAGGGGCTGGTGGAATATTCCTAAGTGTTGGGCAGCCTATAAATAGGGCCCCAATCCCTAGGGTTAGGTCACCCCTTCTAGAATTCACTTTTTCAATCTATTGGGTCATTTTTTGCTCCCTGTGGTTTCTCTCTCCTGCCCCTGTTTGTGCGCCGCCAGCTTCCTTTTTGAGCCTTGTTCTTTACTGCATTCACTCTGTTCTATTCGTTCCAGTGAGATTCTATCTCATGTTCTTGTTGAGGTGCGTGCATTGATTTCTCTGAATCAGAAGCTTCGGTTCAGTGTGCGCTGGTGTTTTTATTCCTGAGAATGTGTCTTTGTTGCGTTTGTTCTTCACGCAAGTAGTACTAGTTCTTGCTGTTGCAAGTAGTACTACTTCCCTGTAGCAACAGTACACTAGTACTCTAGGCTTACTTTTTCTGCATAGCTTTTTGATCGAAGTAGACAGGGCTGAGTACCTTTTCTGACTGTGTTCTGGCGAAGCCTCCTTCTCTGTTCGAAGCCCCTCAGCTCCGTGAGGCATGCTTCGATCTGACATTCTCGAGGGCTTCGCTCGAACTTCGACATCACTTTGTGTACTGTGGTTCTAGCTTCGGAGTATGTTTTGTGCTTAGTGTTGATTAGCTTGTCATACTTCGATCGTCGTTGTGAAGGTATACTCTGACTTGAGTTCTTCAAAGTAAATACTTCAGCAGGCTTCAAAGATTGGCTTCGGAGCATGTCTCTCTGATAGACCTCGCTCGGAGTGTGCAGTTGTCTATTTCGAAGGTCTTTGTGTGTGAGTTCGAAGTTTGTTTTCACGAAGTGTGGTTGTAGGCTTCGACTTGTGTGTCAACACCAGCACACTTCGATTCAAAGCTAGTCTGTGGTTCGAAGGTCATACCTCGATATTACTAGCTTCGAAGGTAACCGTGTGGACTTCGAGTTGGTCTTGCTGCTGCGTGTTTGGCTTCGCTTATCTTTCGAAGGCTGTTTTTCTGTGCTTTGTGTTCGAAGTTTTCTGTTCGAAGGTTAAGCTTCGAAGTACGTTGTCCGAAGCAAGCTTAGACACTGTCATACTTCGCTTCGAAGCATACCTCGCTCTTTGCCACACTCGAACTAGGCTAGACCAGACAAACCTTCGGCACGTCAACATCAACCTTCGCACAACTTTAACCAGCGAAGCAGGCTTCGCCAAGTTCCGAACAGGTGACAAATTTGAACAATAACTTCTCATCTCACTTTATATACACTTAGATCATTCATTGAGAAGTTTAACTTGCCATGTCTTGAATATTTTGTTTATCTGCCTATTAGCACTGCTTTGGTGTTTCTCTGATTTTGACACCTGTTGATTCTAGGCTAGATACCTTTAGACTTAGGCTTTCTGTTCATACTTTGCTGCTTAGTCTTTTGAGGTGTGTTGGGTATTGGGAGCAGGCCATTGATTCGAAAGAATTTTTTTTAGGCGCCCATTCACCCCCCTCTAGTCGCTACTTTCGGTCCTACAAGTGGTATCAGAGCTTGGTTAGGGTTTTTCCATACCTTAACCGGTTCTAAACCCCAGTAGTGATCATGACTTCTCCTGGCAATGTCCCGTCCTTGGAAGCCTATGGCTATAACTATTGGAAGACTCGCATGCGAGCCTATCTTATGAGCCAAGGCTTGGACATCTGGGACATTTGCGTTCATGATACATTTGTTATATTGCGAGTTGTTGATCATGGTACTCCTGGTATCATTGCCCAGCATCTGAGCAATAGTAAAGCCGTGAACATTCTCTTTTTTGGTTTAGGTCCCACTGAGTTTGAGCGTATGAGCCATCTCTCCACTACGAGAGAGATCTGGGCTACCCTCAAGGCACACCATGAGGGAATAGCCCAGTTCAAGGCTCGGCTCTATCAAACCTACCGGCGTGTGTACAAGAACTTCACACAGAAGCTGGGTGAATCTGTTGAAGCTTTGTTTGGTCGTTTTCAATCAATCATTAACAAGCTTCGGGACAACAAGGCTGAGGCTGCTCAGTTAGTCTCAGATCACGAGCAGGCGCTCAAGGTTCTCCATGCCTTGGACCCAAAGATCTGGGAGATCAAGGTATCCTCTATCGTTGAGAGCACTTTTTACGATACCTTGACCATTTCTGAGTTATTTAGCAAGCTGAAGGCCACTGAGGTAGATATCCAGCTGAGATCAAATCTCACTAGCTCTGGATCAAAATCCCTGGCCCTTGCTACACCTTCTGTTGATCCCACTTCAGTGAGCTGTGCTGGGTTCTCTTTGATGTCTATCTTGAGGACCAGCTTGAGTGTTTGGGAGATGATGATTTGTGTCTGTTTAACAACCGGGTGCGTCGTGTCTATGACAAAAGGATGTTCAAAAGACACGGCACAAAATCCGGGTGCTTTGAGTGTGGTGATCTAGGACACTTCATCGCCGATTGCCCCAAGCGCAATG
Source organism: Zizania palustris (assembly GCA_019279435.1). Classification (NCBI taxonomy): domain Eukaryota; kingdom Viridiplantae; phylum Streptophyta; class Magnoliopsida; order Poales; family Poaceae; genus Zizania; species Zizania palustris. The sequence goes on from JAAALK010000082.1 coordinate 6,977,724, forward strand.
GACACAAGAAGGGCACCGGTGGTGGCTTCCATGACTCCAGCAAGCACGACAACTCTTCCTTCAACAAGGGCAAGCCGAAGACCAGATTCTTCAAGAAGGCCCTGAAGGACTACCGACGAGAGAACAAGAAGCGCGACAAGGCCTTCTTTGTCGAGATGGAGAAGAGGTACTCCAAGCAGTCCACGTCTTCTTCCTCTTCATCAAGCTCAAGCGATGAGGAGATCGTCATCAAGAAGGGGAAGGACAAGGATGATCCGGTAGGCCTCTGCTTCATGGCTTTCGGGGACAGACTGAAGAGCCACTCACACTAGCGCCGAAGATCCCGCAAGAGCTTCTGCTCAATGGCTCTTCGGCATAAGGAAGAAAAGAGCTCCTTCGACGACTCCGACGACGACAACAAAAAGGTATCATCCTATGAACGCGAAATCGTTGATTTACTTGAAAGCAATCGTCAGGAGTTGAAATATCAGGAAAAACTGCTTAGGGGGGCCAAGAAGAGGATAGATGAGTTAGAGAGTGAGCTTGCCATAGCCAATGGCAGAATTGAGAGTCTATCTTCTTCCCCTTTCTTGGGTGATAGCAGTGAGTGTTCGAAGTGTGAGGTGCTTCTGTGTGACTTGTCGACTTTGAAGTCCAAGTACACAGAAAGGGTTGATGAGAGGGACACTTTGAAAGCGCTTAGCTGGATCTGAAAGATGCTCAAGCCACTGTCGTCGCACCCTGTGTTGATTGCCCATCTCATCTACCTGCCTTAGCTGAGCTAAAATCCAAGGGCGATGAGCATTTGGGTAATTTGGAGAGGTTGAGAGCTGAGCTGAGCTTGCGCGGACTAGGCTAGAGCTTGAGGCACTATCAGTTCCACCCACTGTCGGTCAGAACTGTTTGTCTCTTAGAATGGAATTGATCAAACTGAAAGCCAAAAAGTCTGTCCAAGTAGAGAGTGAATGTGAGACCTGTTTGTCTGAGGTGGAGTTTCTAGCTTCCTTGAGAGAGGAGCTAGCTGATTCTCAGAATGAGAACTTTTACCTCCGTTCTATCCTGAGTTGGATCAGTGCCAGAGAGCCACATATCGGCATGATGATCCAGCAGTTCAAGAGGCAGGATGGTGTTGGCGTAAAAGATTACGCTAACAGGTTTCTGTAGAAGAGAAACTAACAAACGAAGTGTTTGCGAGGAGAACTGTTCTAAGCCTCCGAAAGGATAATAACTTAGAATGGTTCGAATGTGTGTATTGAATAACTTGTATTTGGTCTCTATTACAGGGTGAAATGGGGGGTATTTATAGGCCCAAACATTAAGGAAAAAACCTATTTACCCCTCTATTACAACCGACATAGTGGAAACTATTCGGTTCCCTTAATAGGGCTAAAATGGTAAAAGACTAATCTAATGAGAAAGAAGATAAGTCTTCCATCTTAGCTGGCAGAAAAGATCTTGAAAAGCCTTAGTTCGAAGATGTACTCCGAACCAATGCCTATCTTGGTACTTCGAACTTGGTTCCGGGTATCTTCGAAGATGATCGTCTGGGAACCTTCGAATCTGCTGTCTGCCTTTATGTTGCTTCGGCAATAACCCCAAAGATGAGATATTTTCCCCCAACAGTAGCCCCTCGAATACGCTTATCTGTTTGACCTGTAACGTTAGGAGAGCAGTATACGGAAGGAAAAGATAACCAAACATAGGGGTTATTGGTTTTTAGTTTATCTCCGAAATGCATGAAGATATAAACTCCGAATCAGTCTTAAGGTAATTTCTTTTCGAACTATCTTAGAACTGACTCAAGAAGTTCGAAAGTCTTTTAGACTTAGAGAAAATAGCCGTTAAGTTTCTGTTTCCAACGGAAACTGTAGTAAGCGTTAATCTCGGGGAAAAGTAACGGCAAGAATGCAAAACAACATAGACTAACGGTAAAAAAGTAAGATCCAGGCTATAAATAGAAGGCCTAGAACTTACCCGGTTACCTTTTCACCGTCTTCTCGCAACCAAAAACCTTTCGAGCCCTTTTAGTTCTTGAGCCCTAGCCTCCATTTTCCCCAAAGCAATCCATCGATCGCAATGGTGAAGACTAAAGGATCTACACCTCTGTCGGCCTTGGCCCGGCAGTAGGCGGCTGCAGCATCAGCGGCGGCAACGTTGGCGGCAGCACCTTCGATACATGCGGTGACATCCATGGCGGTAGGAGGGAGAAATCCCCAAATCGTTGATGACCAAGGTCTGTGCCCACCATCAACAAAATATTTGGATCAATCTTTCCAGTTGGGACCTTCTACCTGCAAAAGAGAGTCACTGGCAATCGCAGCGGGAGGAAAAATCAGTAATGGAGTTATGATTCGGAAGCCAGGCAAAGAAATGATTCCATCGCCAAGACCCGGAGAAGTAGTTGTATTCGAAGCCTTCTTCGAAGCTGGCTTGGGCCTTCCTGCAATAGACTTCCTGGCGGAGGTACTTGATCTGTTCCATGTAACCCTCCCCCAGTTATCTCCGAATACGGTAGCTAGACTGGCTATCTTCGAATGGGCCTTGAGAGCCGAAGGGTGCGAAGGAAGGGCAGAGATCTTCGCTGCATTACATAGGGCTACATGCCAACCAAAGACCTTCGTAGGCCCCGGAGGTGAAAAAGTAGTGGTATCCTTCGGCAGTATCAACTTTAGGCTTCGAGATGAGTATGCCCTCCAATTTCCTGCCAAGGCCATCAATGCAAGATGGTATACTGATTGGATTCTAAGATGGTTCTATGCCGAAGTTGGGGCAAGCAGTCCTCTGGACGGACCCCTTAAAGAAATTCAATTCCGGAAGGAAGCTTTAGTGCAGCCCAACGAAGGTCAACTCGAAGCCCGTCTTAACCTGCTTCAAAAGATTAGCCGAAGGTTAAGTATGCGAGACTTGGACGAAGAATTCCTCGGCCTACAAATTTCTCCGCTGATGGCCAACTAGCCTATCGTCTTCGAGGATGACTCGGAAGGCGGTCTCCGCAAAATTAACTTGACTTCGAGCCCGACAGGTAACTTCGAAACCAACATGTATTATACATATTTACTTCGAAGAAAGACTAACTTGAATTATTTATTTTTTAGCTTCTTCAGCCCCTATTACTTCAGAGCAAATTATAAGGGCTTCGGAGAAGATTTTGGGTGCCCCAACTCCGACTGAAAAAGAATGGAGAGTTAAATTGGTCGGGAGTTGGGAGAGGTTTAACAGAGTATGGGGAATGTTGGAGATGACTCCGCCCCCTCTGATGGATTGGGTGCCTTCGGAGAAAGGGCCCAAGAAGAGGATAGCCGAAGCCGGAGCTTCGAGCTCCGCCAAGACTCCAGTGAAGAAGGTGGCTCGGAAGCCTAGAAAACCTGCATCTCCGAGCCCAAGAACCTCAACCTCCGGTTCTAAAGAAGATGAAGGTAAACTATTAGTGAGGTTGATTGATGAAGATGCGGCTCAGAAAGATATTCACATTGAAGATACTGCAGGTATGCCGGAGTCTCAGGCTAACATTGAAGAAGTGAGAGCTCCGGATGCTCAAGAAAAAGAGCAAATTGAAGCCCCTGTGAGCGAAGATGAAATTGAAGTTACTACAACTTTAGTTGTGGATGAAGGGAGGACTGCCCACGGAGATACTCCGGCAGTTGAAGTTTTAACTGTGGATTCAGACGAAGACCTCACCTTTGATCCTCCGAGCAGTCCGGTGCTCGATCGCCCCCAGAATGTTGAAGGTAAACTTCGCATGATTCTCTTATTATTTTCTGCAAAATTATACAATGTATAATACCTTTGCTTTTACAGAGCCCCCTTCTGTAGAAGTACATCACGAAGATCCCATTCCAGGGCCTTCGACAACTTCGGAGCCGCACCCGGAGGTCACTCAACAGGGGCCTGGAAGGGGTAAAAGACATATAGAGCCTCTCTCTACTCAAGGATCAACTTCGTCTGAATCAACAGATGAAAGTGAATCAACTGAGGGGGGCCATCTACCGAAGTTCCAAGGACCTCAGGAGAATGCTTCGGAGCTTCGCCAAGCAGGGATGACCAAGAGGCTTCGGCAATGCTCCCTCTTTTAACTCCTTTTTTGGAGCAAAGAACCGGGCTTCGGACTCTGCTCAAACCTTTATGTCGAGTGAGTCGCGAAGTCGGGGAGACAGAGCTGGTAGCAATTTTAAGCAGGGCGAAGAGTTCGGAGCTTAACGTTGCTATGGAACGAGCAGCCTACCAGGTATGGAGCACCTTCGAACCAATAGCAAATTATACATGAATAATTTCTTACTTCAGTTTTTTCTTTTCTTAGCAAGCGGTCTTGGCCCGCGCTGCAACTTTATCGAGTGAAAATGAAATTGCTCAGCTTCGGGAAGAAAATGAAGCTCTTAAACGCAACTTATCTTTCTCCGAAGCTAGAGTGGTTCAAATGGATAATATGATTTCGACGGAGCGTAGGGCCAGACAGGGCTTGGAGGCTGCTAATAAAGAGCTCGAAGCAGAAAGAATCGTGTTTCGGGCGGAAATCGAAAAGGTGCGGTTGGAGCATGCTAATGCTGGGTCCGAACTTGTGAGGCTCCAAGAGGAAGCTAGCCAACTCCTAAATCAGAAGAATATTTTAACTACGGAGAATGCTAGGATTTCCGGAGTTCTAGCAGAAACAACTTCGAGCAAGGATGCACTAATTGAAGAAACGCTTAAGTCTGAGAAGGTAGCTACGGAAGTCATAGAACAGATGTTAGGTGTTCTGGAGTACTTCGGTACTACTGGATCACTTCCTTCAGATGACAACGTGACTCTGCTGCACCGATTAAAAAGGATCCAAGGAGCAGCGAAGCAAATGTAGACGGCAGGCATTCGTTACGGAGAACTCTCCGGACAAGTGTCTGCCCTCGGACTACTTCGTTACTACGAGGATTTGGGCCGAACCATCACTCCGAGCGCAGAGGGTTCTATTACCTTCGACGACGAGCGGCTTTTAAATCCTTCCGAAGGCGTGACTACTGCCTGGCGAGCCTTTCAAACCTCATGGAGAGCCGAAGGTCGTTCCGCGATCAAGGCTTGGATCGATGAAGGCCAACGACAGAAGCAAGTTCGGAACCAAGCTTCGAGCAGTCAGCCTCCTCCGAACCCGCAGGTTTAGGAATCATTTAGGATTTTTGACTATGTAAAGCTTCATGCTTGTAAACATTTATCAATGAAAATCTTGTTTGTCATATTTTTAGGCTTTGCCTCTTATGGAAGACATCGAAGTGTTAGAGCTTAACGACGAACTTCGCTCATTATGGAATACCTTCGAACTTCTAAAGACTTACAAGCGTCCTCGATTTCTAATTCCTCGAGATGACTCCGACGTAATTACGCCCGAAGTAATCAAAGATGTAATGTCTTATATTAAAGAGGAAGAGAAAGAGGTTGACGTAAACACCTCGTCTTCTGAAGACACTATTTGGTCTGAAGACGAAGGTGAAACTCGAAATAAAAGATCTGAAGATCTTAGAAGCTGGGAAAGAAGCCCCGAACGACTTCGAACTTGGGCCGAGCTTCAACAAGAGCAGAAGGATTTTAGAGCTTCGAAGGGGAGGAAGAGAGTTAAACGTAAAGTTATTAGAACTTCCGATGTTGGAACTAGTCGTTCCACCCCTAGCTCTAGGGACCGAAGAGGTCTCCGATTCCTTCTTGGTATAGATACCAATTTTTCATAATGTAATCTGTAAACACATTTATTTCAATAATGAATGCCGATTTAAAATTGTCTCCATATTTACTAGCCCCTCTTTGGGTATAAGCAACTTCGAAATGTATTCAAAGATGGTTATGCGCAAAGAAAAAACTTCGGAGTACAATTTTTTGGGGGTTCGGAGCCCCTCTGCCATTTAAAGATCTTTTAAAATCTTTTAAATGTCTTCGACTTTTTGCAGTCAGAAGAATGGCAACATAGTACCTTTGTAAATGTCTGCCATTTAAAGATCTTTTAAAATCTTTTAAAGAGCGTGCCGGAGTCTCAAGAAAATCTTGAGCAAGTGAGGACTCCGGCTGCTCAAGAAGATTTACCTCAGGACGGAGCCCCTGTGGATGAAAGCGGAGTTGAAGTTACTGTAGATTTGATTCCGGGCGAAGTAACAACGGTGGCTCAGGAAAATGCAACGACAGTCGAAGATTTGACTGCTGACTCCGACGAAGACCTTGCCTTCGACCCGCCAAGCAGCCCAATGCTTACCCGCCGCCAAAATGTCGAAGGTAATCTTCGAATAATTCTTTTGTTCCTTTTTCCTGCAAAATTATACAATGTATAATACCTTTTCTTTTTAGAGTCCACTTCCATGGAAGAGGTTCGTCCCGAAGATACAATTCCTGGACCTTCGACAACTTTGGAGCCAACCCCAGAAGCCGCTTAGATGGGGCCTGGAAAAGGCAAAGGAAAAATGAACCCCCTCCCTGCTCTGAGCTCAGGATCAACTCCATCTGAATCAACAGACGAGAGCCAATCTACTGAGGAGGGCCAGTCTACTGGGGCTCTGAAGACCACAGCTCAGCACTCCAGGCCTTCGCCAAGCGAAGATGACTAGCAGGCCTTGAGCATGCTCCCCCTTCTAGCTCCTTTCTTGGAGCGAAGAACTGGGCTTCGGACTTTGCTTGAGCCTTTGGATCGAGCTAGTCGCGAAGTCGGGGAGACGGACTTAGTGGCTATCTTGAGCGAGGCGGAGAGTTCGGAGCTTAACGCTGCCATGCAACGCGCAGCATACCAGGTATGAAGTATCTGCAAAACAACATCAAATTATATACAAATAATTTCTTACCTTGGTTTTTTCTTTTCGCAGCAAACAGTCTTGGCCCGAGCTGCGAACATATCAAATCAACGTGGAATCGTTCGCCTTTGAGAGGAAAATGCAACTCTTCAACGAAATCTCACAATCTCTGAAGGTCGAGTGGCCCATATGGACAACATGGTTTCAACGGAGCACAGGGCCAGACAAAGCTTGGAGGCTGCGAACAAGGAGCTCGAAGCAGAAAAGATTGTGCTTCGAGCAGAAATTGAAAAGATGCGGGCGGAGCATGCTACTACGGGGGCCGAGCTTGTTGGACTCCCAGAAGAAGCTAGCCAGCTATTGAATTAGAAGAATTCTCTGGCTACGGAGGCAGCTAGGCTCTCTGGAGTAATAGGAGAGCTAACTTCGATGAAGGATGAATTAATTTAAGATAAGCTGAAGTCTGAGAAGGTAGCTGTGGAGGTCATGGACCAATTGTTAGGCGTTCTAGAGTACTTTGGTACTACTGGGACGCTTCCTTCGGATGACAACATCTCTCTGCTGCGCCGGTTGAAAAGGATCCAAGGAGCAGCGAAGCAAATGAAGACAGCAGGCATTCGGTACAGAGAAATCTCCAGACAAGTGGCCGCCGTCGGCATACTTCGTTACTCCGAAGATTTGGGCCGATCAATAACTCCGAGCACAGGAGAGGGTCCCATTACCTTCGATGACGACCAGCTTCTTACTCCTTCCGAAGGTGTGGCCGCTGCTTGGCAAGCCTTTCAAACTTCATGGAGAGCCGAAGGTCGCTCTGCGATCAAGGCCTGGATTGACGAAGGACAACGCCAGAAGCAGGCTCGGTCTCAAGCTTTGAGCAGTCAGCCTCCTCCAAACCCGCAGGTTTAGAATTACCTTAGGATTTTCAACTATGTAAAGCACTACGCTTTTGTACACTTATGAATGAAGATTTGTTTATCATGTTTTTAGGCTTTTCCTCATATGGAAGATGTCGAAGTGTTAAATGTTAACGACGAACTTCGCTTATTATGGGCTACCTTCGATATCTTAAAACTTCACAAGCATCCTCGATTTCTAGTTCCTCGAGATAGTTCCGGAGCGATTACGTCCGAAATAAGTAAAGATATATTATCTTGTATTAAAGAGGAAGAAAAAGAAGTTAACTTGGAAACTTCGTCTTCTGAAGACATTATATGGTCCGAAGAAAAGATGAGGCTCAAGGTAAAAAGCCTAAAGAACTTGGAAGCTGGGAAAGAAGTCCCGAATGGCTTCGAACCTGGGCCGAGCTTCAACAAGAACAAAAAGACTTTAGAGCTTCGAAGGGAGGTAGAAGAGTTAAACGCAAAGTTGTTAGAACTCCCGGCACTGGAACTAGTCGTTCCAACCCTAGCTCTAGAGATCGAAGAGGTCTTCGATTCCTTCTTGGTATAGATACCAATTTTTCATGATGTAATCATATTTGCTCGAAATATCGATTTAAAATTGTCTCCCTATTTATTAGCCCCTCTTTGGCCGTAAGCAACTTCGAACTGTATTCAAAGATGGTTAAGCACAAAGAAAAACTTAGGAGTACAATTTTGGGGGTTCGGAGCCCCTCAGTAATTTAAAGATCTTTTAAAATCTTATAAAATGTCTTCGACTATTTGTAGTCTGAAGAATGGCAACTTAGTACCTTCTATTTTTGAAAGAAATCACTTGATATAACTTTCCGGACACTTTAGTGTCTTAGATAATTTGTCACTTTGGACTTTCTTAACAGACATTTGAAGCTCATGGCTCAAACTATGTTTTGTTTTGGCCTCCTTCGGCTCTTTTTGTGAATTCTATCAAACCAGTGGTTTGGAGTTCGCAGTGGTCTCTTCGGACTCTTTTTACGGATGTCTACAAGCCAGTGGCTTGGACTCCGCATGATTTGGTTTCCTTGGACTCTTTTTATGGATGTCTACCAGCCGATGTCTTGGACTCCAGATTACGTCAGCCCCCACATCGGAAACTTCGAACCAATGATTTAAAGTCCGAAAATATGATTCAAATTAATGACACTTCCCTCTCGGTCAACTTCACGGTTCCCGTGCGTCCACTCGGAAGCTGGAAGTTTATGAGGGGTAGGCACTATCTGAACCATATGCTTTATTAATTCTGAAGATGATTACAAATGATTACAAGGAGCCCCTATGCGAAGTATCGCTTTAGGTGCTCCGCATGCCAAGTATGTGCTAACTCTTCACCTTCCAAATTAGCTAATTTAAAAGAGCCAGGACGTCCTGAACGAACAATTAAGTATGGACCTTCCCATTTATTTCCTAATTTTCCTGGCACTATGATGCTTCGTAAAATGAGATGACCCGGTCTAAGCTCATTGATCTTAACCTTCAGGTCAAACCTAGCCTTCGTCTGCTGATGATACTTTGATAAATTGGCCACAGCTCGAAGTCTTGTCTCCTCTGTTAAATCCAGCGAAGCTTGTCTTTCTCCTTCAATCTCCGGTTTGGTGCTGCGAAGTGATCCTCCTTTGAGCTCCGTTGGAGTCATAGCGTCATCTCCGAATAGCAATCTAAATGGAGTGAAACCTGTGGACCTTGTTTGCATAGTCCGAATGGACCATAAAATCTTCGGAAATTCTTCGGTCCACAGTCCTTTTGCCAATACTACTATTCTTCGATTTATCCCTGACAAAATATTTCCGTTGGCTCTTTCTACAGCTCCATTAGACTGAGGATGTCTCACTACAGCAAAACATAACTGGATGCCTAGATCTTCGCAGAACTTTCTGAAAGGTTTTGCATCGAAATGTGTTCCAATATCAACTGTGAGTTGTCTAGGCACTCCGAACCGGCAAATGATACTCTTCCAAAAGAATTTATGTACATTGTTCGAAGTGATAGCTGTAAAGGGCTCTGCTTCTACCCACTTCGAAAAATATTCAATAGTTACCACTGCGAACTTTAAATTTCCCTTAGCTACTGGAAAGGGACCAATCAAATCCATACCCCATCTGGCCATGGGCCATACCGGAGCAATAACTTGAAGAGCTGTTGGTGGGCGATGACTCCGTCGACCCATCCACTGACATCCTTGGCATGTGCGGACTAAGTTCTCCGCATCTGCTACTATCGTAGGCCAATAAAGCCCCTGGCGAAGTGTTTTTCCTGCTAAAGCTCGAGGGGCCAGATGGCTACCGCAAATCCCTTCATGAATTTCTCGAAGAATATCTTGGCCTTCGGTTTGGGATATACATCGGAGTAAAGGGGAACATACTCCGGCTTTGTATAAAATACCGTTGATTATTTGATAATTCCTGGCCTTGAGTTTCAATCTTGAAAACTGTGGCTCTTCAGACAAATTTGCTCCTCCTTGCAAAAGTTCTATGATTGAATTTCTTCAATCTGTACTTGGAATGCAAAGAATATCCGCAGAGGGAATTTGTGGAACCGAAGGTGTACTGAGCTCCTCATAAAAAGCCTCTTCTGGTATATCCATAGCTCCGGCTGCAGCTTTTGCTAAGATGTCCGCTTGCACATTTTTTCTGCTCTTGGTATACTCCGAATGGAAATACCCTTGAATTGTGCTTCGATCTTACGGATTTCTTCTAAATACTTTGCAAGCTGTGGATGCCGAACTTGAAAACTTTTATCTATTTGCCCTGCTACTATTTGAGAATCTGTCTTTATAACAACTCTTGTAGCCCATAGAGCACGTGCTTTTCGGAGTCCCAGTAAAATCCCTTCATACTCTGCTATATTATTGGTAGACTTAAAGTTGAGTCTTGCGGAGTACATTGCTCTTTGCCCTAAAGGCGAAATTAAAACTGCTCCAACACCTGCTCCGGATGCTTGGAAAGCCCCATCAGAAAAAACAATCCAAATTCCTTCGCTTGACTTCTCCGGAACCCACGTTGCAGGGGGAGTCCATTCTGCTACGAAATCTGCTAAGACTTGCTATTTGATTGCTGTCCTTGCCAGAAAGGATATGCCGAAGGGTGCTAGTTCGACTGCCCACTTTCCAATTCTTCCAGTGGATTCTTTACTTCGGAGCATATCTCCCAAAGGATACGAAGTTGGTACAATTACATTATGAGCCAAAAAATAATGTCTCAATTTCCTCGAAGCCATTATCAGATCATAAGTGAACTTTTCGAGCTAGGAATACCTTGTCTTCGCTCCTGACAATGCTTCGGACACAAAATAAACTGGATTTTGTACCAACATCCCATTGAAATCCATTTCTCTAACAAGGACTGCGCTGACAGCAGAGCCTGTAGCTGCAAGGTAAAGGAGTAGGGTTTCGTCCGCAGTAGGCACCGTGTGTGTAGCAAGATTACTAAGATACTCTTTAATATCTTCGAAGTTTTTCTGACACTCCGGTGTCCATGCAAAAGCTTCAATACCTCTGCTTGAAACTAAATACCCTAACAACTTCACAGCCTTAGCTCTGAAGATGCATTTCTCGGGGTTAAGACGGATCCCACATGCTCGAAGGCTATTAAATGTTTCTGCTAAGTCTAGGCTATGTTGGTGCTTTAAAGCACTCTTTATTACAATATCATCCATATAGGCCTCTACATTACGACCTAATTGATGACCTAGAGCCTTAGCAACTAACCTCGAAAAAGTAGCCCCGACATTTCTTAAACCAAAGGGCATTCTTACATAACAGAAGACTCCTGAAGGAGTTACAAAGCTTGTCTTGATTTCATCTTCGCGTTTCAAACATATCTAATGATAACCGGAGTACGCATCAAGGAAACTTAATAACTCCGAACCTGCAGTGGAGTCGACCAATTGATCAATTCGGGGCATGGGGTAGGGGTCAGGAGGGCATGCTTTATTCAAGGATATGAAATCAATGCACATGCGCCCCTTCCAGGAAGATTTCTTCCTGACGAAGACTGGGTTGGCTAACCATTCTGTGTGAGCCACTTCTATGATAATCCCAACCTTCAGCAATTTTTCAACTTCGTCTTTGGCAAGAACAGCTCTTTCTGCAGACATTTTTCGGAGTCCTTGCTGAACAGGCCGGGCCTTCAGGTTTACAAGTAAACTGTGCTCAATAATATCCCAACTGACTCCAGTGATGTCTTCGTCAGACCAAGCAAAGACATCTAAATTCTCCTCAACTACTTTCTCCAAGGAGGTAGCAACTTCTGGAGGCAAATCTTTACAAAATTGAAATGAATATTCTTTTCCATCTTTAACAATAACATTCGTTGCAATCTCTCCTTCAGGACATGGTCTTGGGAAGGATTTCTTCGAAGATTCACTAGGAGCAGAAAAATTTTCTTGATTATCTTGCACACTATTCACTTGTCTTGGATCAAGAGGAGAGCCATGACCATACTCCGCTCTTCGGGCGGTAGCTTGATCTCCGAAGATAGTGAGCACTCCCGCTTGTGTGGGCATCTTCATGCACAAGTAATTGTGGTGCGCCACAGCTCCGAACTAATTTAACATACCTCTCCCGAAGATGATGTTGTATGCATATGGAGCATCCACAACGTCGAAGATTACTTCCTCTGTCCTGGCTAACAACCCTTCTCCGAAGGTAACTTCTAGGCCAATTTGGCCGAGGGCATCAAGCGGAGGTCCTGCGAAGCATTGCAAAGGGCGAGCCGCTGGAAGAAGGTGCTTTCTGGAGATGCATAGTTGATCGAAGGCTTGAACAAAAATAATGTCTGCCAAACTCCCTCCGTCAATTAGCACTCTTCGAACCTCAGTTCCTGCAATGTCGGCAGTAATGACAAGTGGGTCTGCATGTGGAAATTTAATGCTAGTTGCATCCTCTGCCGAAAAAGATATTGGTACATGGGACCATTCTGGCATAGTAGCTGCAGACGAAGAAGTTCCAATATGCCCCACTTCTCTGACATACTCTCTTCTCTGCCTCTTTGACATGCTTCCGAGAGTCCCTCCTCCGGAGATTGGGAGGACTACTCTTTTTCCTCGATCTTACCTTTCTTCCTGCTTCGGAGGTGGCATAACATTGACCACCGGAGGGCGCCTTGCTGGATCGAAGTTCTCTATTCACGCCACAGCCTGGACAGGCTCTAGACGCACTTCAGCTTGAACTCGGTCAATAGTACCTCGACCCGAAGTTCTCTCTAAATACTCTCCTCTCAGAGTAAGTATGGCTTTGCACGCGTCAGTTGCGTGACTTCGGTTCTCACCATGAATGCAGTAGAAGAAAGTTTGGCCTTTATTGGCCGATTTCCCTGGAGGCCTCCAACTGCTAGTTTTACTTCCCGAAGGTTGTGGAGCTCTTTGGGCAAACTTTTGCGGCGGTGCAATGTTCTGAACTTCTGAACGAGAATGCTTTTGCCCCCTTCTCCTATCATGCTGAGCTTCGAAGACAGGTCCCTGCGGCTGTGCCGAAGATTTCTCCAAAGCCAGCCCGCTTCTGACCTCGCATATTCTTCAAAATAGGACATTAGCTGAGAAACAGAAGATATGCTTTTCCGGTGAAGTTTATCAAGGAGGCTTGGATGAATGACTCCTTCCCGAGCTGCATCAACTACTGAAGACATAATTAACCCTCGGATCTACGACTTCGTATGAGCGAAGCGCTTGAAGTATTGTCTTAAGGTTTCTCCAAGGAGCTGCTTCACCTGGAAAAGACTTCCCATCGACATTGGAGGCACGAAGGTGCCCTGGAAATTACTCACGAACTTTTTCTTCAATTGCACCCATGAACTGGTTGATCCTGGTTTTAAAGACCAGAACCATCGCAAAGCTACTCCTTGAACAGCCAGGGGGAAACATTTTGCCATGGTGTCCCGCACTCCTCCACTAGCTTCAATCGCCAAAGCATAAGATCGGACAAATTCTTCAGGATCTTCATCTCCGGCATACTTGCAAAGCTTCGAAGTCTTAAACTTCGGATCAAAGCGTACTTTCTGCAGCTCGGGATGCAGCGGAGACTCAGTGTCAAAGGAGGCGTTCTCCGGTGCTTCAGGATAGATAGGTTCGTCATCTTCAGGCAATTCAGGAATAACTGGGATGGCTTGAGAGCGAAGCCTATTTGCAGCTTCTTGCCGCAATCTCGCTACTTCGGCTTGGAGACTGGCCATCTGAGTGGCCTTATCGCCAAGTCTGTCTTCATCTCCTCCGGAAGGATCTTCCGGGTCTCGAGAACTGTAGGGATCGGTTTGAAGTGGAACTTGGGGTGGAAGAGGGACTCCGTCGGGCCGAAGTATAGATGGAGTTGGCGGAGGAACTCCGTATACTCGGGGAAGGGGCGTCCCTTCCGGGGTTTGAGCTGGAGGAAAAGACGAAGGTCCTCCGACCTCGACTGTATCTGTGGATCTAGCTCCGAAGGTCCGAGGAGACCTCCGCGTAGGATTACCAGCTGAACTCCGCTTAGGAGGCATGGTTTGGAAACTCGGTAGAGAACGAAGTTTCTTGGACTAGGTTCCCCACGGACGGCGCCAACTGTTGGCGTAAAAGATTACACTAACAGGTTTCTGAAGATTAGAAACTAACAAACGAAGTGTTTGCGAAGGAAACTATTCTAAGCCTCCGAAAGGATAATAACTTAGAATAATTTGATAGTGTGTATTGAATAACTTGTATTCCGTCCCTATTACAGGGTAAAACGGGGTGTATTTATAGGCCCAAACATTAAGGAAAAGACCTTTTTACCCCTCTATTACAACCGACATAGTGGAAACTATTCGGTACTCTTAAAAGGGCTAAAATGGTAAAAGACTAATCTAGTTAGAAAGAAGATAAGTCTTCCATCTTAGCTGGCAAAGAGGTTCCTAGAAGAGTCCATTTTCGAAGATGTACTCCGAACTAGAGCCCGTCATCATACTTCGAACTTGACCTGATGCATCTCCGAAATTATATATCGGACATCTTCGTCTTAATCACCAGTCTTTATCTTGTTGCTGCGATAATCTGGAAGATGGAATATTTTCCCCCAACAGTAGTGTATGCCAAGACCAACGTCTTAAGCTTCCGATGGTCCAGTTCTGTCCTAGGCTTGACTTGGTCGGTTAGCACAAGGTTTGACATGCAAATAACCCTTGGCAAAAATGAAAAGGAAAATGAAAAAGCCTGAACCTGGTATAACAAGTTTGCTTAAGCACTTTGTTTTGGACAATGCTTATCTTGGTAGATATCAGTTAGCTTCTGCATCTCATGCTTTACCTTGCTTGTCATCAGGAAAATGTGGTGATGCTTTTATTTCTAAAAAATTGAAAAAATGCGTGCTAATGACTTTCTTTAGATATCATATGTTGCACTGATCATGCCATGTGTCTTAGACAGTATGTCTTTTGCTATACTTGTTAGATGTTGTAATTGCAGTCAATCATATTTGAGAAGCATGCTTTCTACACTCCACCTGCACCCCAGTTGCATTCATTGAATATTTTAAGGGGGAGTTGCATTTCAGGGGGAGTCTGTGTGTCTTTTGAGTGCTTGATGAGTTCACTTGTCAATAAGGAGGAGAAATTTTGGGATAAGAGTTCAAGGGGGAGTTTTGGCTTTCTCTGGGATTTGTTTCAGGGGGAGTTTTTGTCCCGTTTGTCCTTTGTTGATATCCTTGTTGTTCTGAAATCGCACTCATTCTAAGCATTTACTTTTGGTTAACCATAATGACCGCTTCTTGCTTTTGTTCGGTTTTTGGTCATTAGGGTTAAACTTTTACTTTATTTTCTTCTTTCGTGTTTTCTTGTGCTTTGTTTTCGTGTTTCCACAGTTGTTCGCAGGTTCTGAAGAGCTAGAAGTGAAGTGTTGACAATGCACTCATCAAGGGGGAGATTGAGGAGCCATGCTGAATAGCGTGGGCCTCATGGCTCCAGATGTGATGAGTCATTGTCAATGATAGTCAAAGAGGACAGATGACGAGAGGAGATCTGCTGTTTCATGGGCCGCGTGTGACTCAGGTACACGGGCAGCAAGCGACTGTCGGGCAGAGGAGGCTGCGAAGTCAGGCTGGCCCAATCCGGGTATATGGGCCAGGAGCAGCAGAAGACCCAATAGGCTGTTGACCAGGATTGACTCAGGTACACAGGCGATGAGTGATTGCCGGGCTGAGAGAGCTGCAAAATCAGGCCGGCCCAATCTGGGTACCTAGTGCAAAGTCGGTGGAGGCTTTGTCAGTTTCGGCGCAAAACTGACAACCGTTGATCTTGTATTAGACTGTCCAGAAGAGAAGCCGTAGTCGCTACAAAAGCTTAGCTTCCAGATAAGTCATCTTTATCTCTAGGCCCACAGTTAGTCAGTCGAGTCTGTAAAAATTCCTAAGGGCAGTTTAGTCTTTTCCTTTATTTTAGCGTCTGTAAAAAACCCTAAGGGGCTGGTGGAATATTCCTAAGTGTTGGGCAACCTATAAATAGGGCCTCAATCCCTAGGGTTAGGTCACCCCTTCTAGAATTCACTTTTTCAATCTATTGGGTCATTTTTTGCTCCCTGTGGTTTCTCTCTCCTGCCCTATTTGTGCACCGCCAGCTTCCTGTTTGAGCCTTGTTCTTTACTGCATTCCCTCTGTTCTATTCGTTCTAGTGAGATTCTATCTCCTATTCTTCGCCAAGTTCCGAACAGGAGACAAATTTGAACAGTAACTTCTCATCTCACTTTATATACACTTAGATCATTCATTGAGAAGTTTAACCTGCCATGTCTTGAATATTTTGTTTATCTGCCTATTAGCACTGCTTTAGTGTTTCTCTGATTTTGACACCTGTTGATTCTAGGCTAGATACCTTTAGACTTAGGCTTTCTGTTCATACTTTGCTGCTTAGTCTTTTGTTTGAGGTGCGTTGGGTATTGGGAGCAGGCCATTGATTCGAAACAATTTTTTTTAGGCGCCCATTCACCCCCCCTCTGGTCGCTACTTTCGGTCCTAAACCTTCAAGCCTCGATCCTGCAATATCAATGGTCATAAGGGGGAGCAAACGGTCTGACACCAGGTTTAGCAAAGGAGCTAAACCAGTGTCGAGCCATCTGCTCTAAAGATGGAAAGCAAAAAGAATCATAAGTGTCTAGACCAAAACATGGCTCAAAGCGCGGTCCTCTGTTCTGCCTAAAGTCTCGGCCACGAGGTCCAAAGCCGTATCCAAAATGACCTGGAGCTCTGCCGGAGCGAAAACCACCCTCCGGAACACGGGCACAAAAGCCGTCTCCTCTACCACCACCTACATGATGCGCCCTGGCCTCTAGCCTTTCTCTGCGTCGAGGGACTCTCTTTCTACCACCCTACTGGTAGAACTACTCCTACCCACCTAGAGCTCTCTCTGCACTCTCAACCCGCTTCCTCCTAAAGCAAAACTCCTCAAGATGCCCGTCTCTATGACAAAACTCACAATGATAGCTAGGCTTCTTGGGATGTGGTTTAGGCTTGGGGTTCTTGGGCTTGGTGGTGTTGGGTGTAGACTCTTTGGTGTGAGAGGGTCTAGGTAGATAGTCAAGAGAAGTGTGGAGATGCTTGGGCATTGGGATCCAGGTAGGGTTCTTGAGTGGAGCTTTAGGTCATTCTTGGAAAACTCCATACTTGGGCTGACAGGCCTGGAAAGACCCAGTGGAGTGAGTCTTGGGATATCTCTGCTATGGTGTCATCTTACTGTTGACACGGAAACGTGCCCCCGCACTTGGGTCAGTTCGATGATCCAAAAGTGCACGAATGCTTAGGAACAAGCCTAAGCGTGATGTAGCACCGACGTCGCGTTCTGACTACCCTTAGTCGTGATAAGGGGGTGGAGTCGCCAGGCAACCAGATTACATGAAAGAATCCAATTACCCGAAAGAGATAGATTAAACATAATAAAATCAGCAAACCAGTCGGAGCCCCATCTGGTTCGAAGCATGGTGCGAAGGGGTCACCGAAGTGTACCTTCGGCGTCTAGTGCGAAGTGCTCCACCGAAGGGTGCTTCGACGTTTGGACTGATCCGGCCGAAGATAGACTCCGAACGGATCTGGACGTGGCGATCACCTCCGAACAGCGGGGTTCGGCATGAGATCTCCGATACAGCAAACTACGGAATAATGACGCGAGGGCCACGCGCGAGCGCAACTTCTTCCGGTGTGGAGTATGGTCATGGCGAAGCCCGTTATGACGAAGTATGCTGGCGAAGCCTGGTGCCGGAGCCTGCAGTCCCGCCGAAGGGTGTCCTGGTCACCTCCGAAACTGATCTCTCAGCTCCGGACACCTCCGACGAAGTAGCTCCGAACGTAGGAACCTGCAACGAAGATGATTCGAAGTATCAATTCGGCCTGAGGACCAAATTTTTCTAAGTGTTGCACTAGTAGCAAAGGTAGCAATCTGTTACGCAGATTAGCGGATACTTCACAGGCGAAGTAACAAGGTGATAGCAATCTATTACGTAGATTAACGGATACTTCACAAGCGAATTAACAAGGGTTACCACTGTTCCGTAGTGGCCGGCGGTGGGCTTCCAGGCAAACCCACGAAGAGGTACAGGAAAATAAAGGTAAAGTAAATACGATCAAAGCATGGGGCTTTGGTTTGGTTTGAGTTGGGGGGAGGCTCTACGTTGGCCTTGCCTCTCTATTTATAGGGGCTTAATTCTTAATCTAATCTGCTATTAATCTAGCCAGATGGAGATAAGAATTGAGCCAGAATCGCATACAACTCTATCTCTGCCGAAGTGGGCTCCGGCCAGGCCCGTCGAGGCCTGCTCCTCGGGCCGAAGCTTCGGTGGCGTGGGCTTCCGAAGGCTTCCCGGTCGAAGCCCATGGGCTGGCTAGAGGCTTTCGGAGCCCATAGCTCAATGGACTTCGGCCCTGTATGGCTTCGGACAGACCCTGGACATGTGTATTTTCGACCCAAATCACCAAAATTGATATTTTGATGATCTAGCCATTAATGCCATTTTTTGCTATCAACACATGTCCCCTGCCTTTTATTGAACTGAGTGAACTAAAAGCACAACGAGCTGAAGACGATACCATCCATATCAGCTTTTCGACACTTTTTATGAGGTTTGCCACACACTTGGGAAATACCTCTTCATGTACCTACAATTCAAAGCCCATCGAAACCGCTCTCCCCGCAGGGATTCCAACACGTATGCGTTGTTGGGAGCGATTTCGGCTATCTTAAAAGGACCTTCCCAACTAGGTGACCATTTACCAAACTTGGGACTCTTCATGCCTAAGGGTAAAATCGTTTTGCACTCCAAGTCTCCTATTTGAAACGACTTTGGTTTAACCTTTCTACTGTAGGCTTTAGCTACTCTCTTCTTGTCTACTTCTATGGCTTCTAGAGCCCTTAGTCTCTTATCGGTCACTTCCTCTAGATTATCCTTTAAAAGAGTTTCATACTTGTCGACCGATAAGCCATCTTGCTTTAACACTGTTAAGGAGCCAAGATCTACCTCTACGGGCAGAACGACTTCTTGCCCATATACCAATTCATATGGACCGACTTTGGTAGCACCGTGCTTCGCAATCCTACAAGCCCATAACGCCTCGGAAAGCACTTCATGCCACCTTTTTGGAACTCTTCAATTTTCTTCATAATAAGCTTAATCACAGTCTTATTACTAGACTCGGCCTGACCATTGGCCTAAGCATAGAAAGGTGAAGAGTTTATCAACTTAATACCATAGTATTCGGCGAAGTCCCTTACTTCTTTAGAAACAAATGAACTGCATTGATCCATAGTAAGAGTTTGAGGAATGTCGAATCTATGTATGATGTGCTTTAAAATAAAATCACGTACCTCATTGTGAGTCATTTAGTGAAGTAATCCATTACCATCAACACGAACCGATGCCCTTTTGAGGAAGGAGGGTGAATCTTGCCGATGAAGTCTAAACCGCAACCTCGAAACGGCCATGGCTTGACAATAGGATTGAGCAATGAGGCGGGAGCTGACTGGATGTTTCCATTCCTTCTAACATGCTTCACACCCTCTGTAGTACTTGAAACAATCTTCAGTCATAGTCGGTGTTGGCGTAAAAGATTACGCTAACAGGTTTCTGTAGAAAAGAAACTAACAAACGAAGTGTTTGCGAAGCAAACTGTTCTAAGCCTCCGAAAGGATAATAGCTTAGAATAGTTCGAAAGTGTGTATTGAATCACTTGTAATCGGTCCCTCTTACAGGATGAAATGGGGGGTATTTATAGGCCTAAACATTAAGGAAAAGACCTATTTACCCCTCTATTACAACCGACATTAAGGAAACTATTCGGTTTCCTTAATAGGGCTAAAATGGTAAAAGACTAATCTAATAGGATAGAAGATAAGTCTTCCATCTTAGCTGGCAGAAAAGATCCTGAAGGGCTTTGGTTCGAAGACATACTTCGAACTAGTGCATGTCTTCGGGCTTCGAACGAGGTTCTGTGCATCTCCGAAGATGGTCTTCGGACAATCTTCGAACTGGTTGACTGCCTTTATGCTGCTTCGGCAATAACCCCGAAGATGAGATATTTTCCCCCAACAGTAGCCCCTCGAATACGCTTCTCCGTTTGACCTGTAACGTTAGGAGAGCAGTATACGGAAAGAAAAGATAACCAATCATAGGGGTTATTGGTTTTTATTTTATCTTCAAAATGCATGAAGATATGAACTTCGAGTCAATCATAAGGTAATTACTTTTCGAACTATCTTAGAACTGACTCAGGAAGTTCGAAAGTCTTTTTAGACTTAGAAAAAATAGCCGTTAGTTCCTGTTTCTAACGGAAGTTATATGATGCGTTATTTCCGGAGGAAAATAACGGGCGGGAATGCGAAAAGGCAGGGCCCAAACGGTAACCAACAGAACGATTAGGCTATAAATAAAGAGCCCAAAACTTAGCCGATTACCTTTTCACCGCTTTCTCTCAGTTAAAAACTTTTGAGCCCTTTGAGTTCTTGAGCCCTAGCCTGTGAGTTCTTGAGCCCTAGCCTCCATTCCTTCAGATCAATCCAGCAATCGCGATGGTGAAGACCAAGGGATCTGCGCCTCCTTCGGCCTTGGCTCGGCAACAGGCGGCCGCGGCAGCAGCAGCGGCGACAGTGGCGGCGACACCCTCGATGCAGGCGACAACTTCCATGGCGGCAGGGGGAAGAAATCCTCAAATCGCCGATGACCAAGGTCTGTGCCCTCCATCGACCAAATATTTGGATCAGTCCTTTGAATTGGGGCCTTCGACCTGCAAAAGAGAGTCCTTGGCAATCACAGCAGGGGGAAAGATTAGCAATGGGGTTATGGTTCGGAGGCCGGGCAAAGAATCAATTCCATCACCAAGACCCGGAGAGGTCGTAGTGTTCGAAGCTTTTTTCGAAGCAGGCTTAGGCCTCCCTGCTGTGGATTTCTTGGCCGAAGTTCTCGACCTGTTTCATGTAACCCTCCCCCAACTGTCTCCGAATGCCGTAGCTAGATTAGCTATCTTTGAATGGGCGCTGAGAGCCGAAGGTTGTGAGGGGAGAGCTGAAATCTTCGCTGCGCTTCATAGAGCAACTTGCCAGCCGAAGACCTTCGTAGGCTCCGGAGGTGAAAAAGTAGTGGTTGCCTTCGGAAGCATCAATTTTAGGCTTCGAGACGAATATGCTCTGCGATTCCCTGCTAAGGCCATCAATGCTAGATGGTACACTGATTGGGTACTGAGGTGGTTTTATGCCGAAGTCGGAGCTAGCAGTCCTCTGGCTGGGCCTCTCAAAGAAATCCGATTCAGGAAAGAAGCCCTAGTGCAACCTGACGAAGGCCAGCTCGAAGCCCGCCTGAACCTGCTTGAAAAAGTTAGCCGAAGGCTCAGTATGCGAGACTTGGCTGAAGAATTCATCGGTCTTCAAATTCCTCCATTGATGGCCAACTGGCCTATCATCTTCGAAGATGACTCCGAAGGCGGCCTTCGCAAAATCAATTATACTTCGAGCCATGCAGGTAACTTTGAAACCAACATGCATTGTACATATTTACTTCGAAGAAAGACTAACTCGAATTATTTTTTAGCTTCTTCAGACCCTATTACATCAGAGCAAATCGTAAGGGCTTCGGAGAAGATTCTGGGTGCTCCAACTCCGTCGGAAAAAGAATGGAGAATCAAATTAGTCGGAAGTTGGGAGCGATTTAACAGAGTATGGGGAATGCTGGAGTTAACTCCACCCCCTCTGATGGATTGGGTGCCTCAGGAGAAAGGCCCCAAGAAAAGAGTAGCTGAAGCCGGAGCTTCAAGTTCAGCGAAAACTCCGGTGAAGAAGGTGGCTCGGAAACCAAAGAATCTCGCACCTTCGGATCCTGCTCCTTCAAGCTCAAGAACTTCACTTTCTAGTTCTAAAGAGGATGAAGGTATTTTATTAGTGAAATTAATTGATGAAGATGCAGCTCAACGAAGTATTCACATTGAAGATACTGCAGGTATTCCGGAGCCTCAAGCCAACATCGAAGAAGTAAGAGCTCCGGATACCCAGGAAGAACAAATCGAAGCCCCTATGGGTGTAGATGAGGCCGAAGTACCTGCGAACGTACCGGAGTCTGGAGATAATGCTGATCAACCAATGACTTCGGTAGTTCAAGAAGATACAACTCAGGACGGAGTTCCTGTGAACGAAGGTGGGGTCGAAGTCACTATGGCTTCGATTCCTGAAGAAGTAACGAGGACTCCCCAGGACGATGCTCCTGCAGTCCAAGATTTAACGGCTGATTCGGATGAGGACTACACTTTTGATCCTCCGATCAGTCCGGTACTCGATATTCCAGTGAATGTCGAAGGTAAATTTTGCATAATTTTTATCAATTTTTGCAAAATTATACAATGTATAATATTTCTGTTTTTGCAGAGCCTCCTGTTGTCGAAGTATCTCACGAAGATACAATTCAAAGACCTTCGACAACTTCGGAGCTACAACCGGAGGTTATTCTACCGGGGCCTGGAAGAGGAAAAAGACACATAGAGCCTCTCCCTGCTCAAGGATCGACTTCATCTGAGTCAACAGATGAAAGTGAATCGACTGAGGAGGGGCCATCTTCAGAAGTTCCAAGGGCCTCGGAAGAACTCTCCGGACCTTCGTTAAGCAGAGCTGATCAGAAGGCTTCGGTAATGCTTCCTCTCATAACTCCTTTTTTGGAGGAGA
This sequence comes from Zizania palustris, assembly GCA_019279435.1. Classification (NCBI taxonomy): domain Eukaryota; kingdom Viridiplantae; phylum Streptophyta; class Magnoliopsida; order Poales; family Poaceae; genus Zizania; species Zizania palustris. The sequence continues at coordinate 7,000,473 of JAAALK010000082.1, forward strand.
AAACCGGACTTGGGGCTTTGGTTAAACCTTTGGGTCAAGCCAGTCGCAAAGTCGGGGAAACAGAACTGGTAGCCCTTTTAAGCAGAGCGAAGGGTTCGGATCTTAACCTTGCTGTGGAAAGAGCAGCTTATCAGGTATAAAGCATCTTCGAACCAAATAGCAAATTATATATGAATAATTTCTCATTTCATTTTTTCTTTTTCCTTAGAAAGCAGTCTTAGCCCGCGCTGCGGCTTTATCGAACGAAAACGAAATTGCTCAACTTCGGGAAGAGAACGAAACTCTTCAAAGAAATTTTAACTTCTCCGAAGGTCGAGTAGCTCAGATGGACAATGTAATATTAGCAGAGCGAAGGGCTAGGCAGAGCTTGGAGGCTGCGAAGAAAGAGCTCGAAGCAGAAAGAATTGTGCTTCGAGCGGAGATTGAAAGACTGCGGACGGAGGATGCTGTCAAGGGGTCTGAACTTGTAAGACTACAAGAAGAGGCTGGCCAACTCCGGACTCAGAAGAATGCTTTGACTACGGAGAATGCTAGAATCTCCGGAGTTTTAGCAGAAACGTCTTCGGCTAAGGATGCACTTAATGCGGAAAAGCTCAAGTCTAAGAAGGTGGCTTCGGAGGTCATCGAGCAGATGCTAGGTGTCTTGGAGTACTTCGGTACTACTGGATCACTACCTTCGGATGACAATGTAACTCTGCTGCGCCGGCTAAAGAGGATCCAAGGAGCAGCGAAGCAAATGAAGACGGCAGGCATGCGTTATGGAGAACTCTCCGGACAAGTGTCTGCCCTTGGAATACTTCGTTACTACGAGGATTTGGGCCGAACAATCACTCCGAGCGCAGAGGGCTCCATCATCTTCGACGACGCGAGACTTTTGACCCCTTCCGAAGGCGTAGCTACTGCTTGGCGAGCCTTCCAAACTTCGTGGAGAGCCGAAGGTCGATCTGCGATCAAGGCTTGGATTGATGAAGGCCAACGCCAAAAGCAAGTTCGGAGTCAAGCTTCGAGCAGTCAACCTCCTCCGAACCCGCAGGTTTAGGATTATTTAGGATTTTTTGATTATGTAAAGCTGATGCTTGTAAATATTTATCAATGAAAGTCTTGTTTGTCATATTTTTAGGCTTTGCCTCTTATGGAAGATATCGAAGTGTTAGAGCTTAACAGCGAACTTCGCTCACTGTGGAACACCTTCGAACTTCTAAAGAGTTATAAACGTCCTCGATTCCTTATCCCTCGAGATGACTCTGGCGTTATTGCGCCCGAAGTAATCAAAGACGTATTGTCTTATATTAAAGAGGAAGATAAAGAGATTGACGCAAACCCCTCGTCTTCTGAAGACACTAATTGGTCCGAAGACGAAGTTGAAGCCCAAAATAAAAGATCTGAAGATCTTAGAAGCTGGGAAAGAAGCCCCGAGCGGCTTCGAACTTGGGCCGAGCTTCAACAAGAGCAGAAGGATTTTAGAACTTCGAAGGGGAGGAAGAGAGTTAAGCGCAAAGTTCTTTGAACTTCTGATGTTGGAACTAGTCGTTCCACCCCTAGCTCTCGGGACCGAAGAGGTCTCCGATTCCTTCTTGGTATAGATACCAATTTTTCATAATGTAATCTGTAAATACATTTATTTCGATAATGAATGCCGATTTAAAATTGTCTCCATATTACTAGCCCCTCTTTGGGTATAAGCAACTTCGAACTGTATTCAAAGATGGTTATGCGCAAAGAAAAAACTTCGGAGTACAATTTTTTGGGGGTTCGGAGCCCCTCTGTCATTTAAAGATCTTTTGAAATCTTATGAAATTTCTTCGACTTTTTGTAGTCAGAAGAATGGTAACTTGGTACCTTTGTTTAACGAAAGAAATCAATTGAGATAACTTCCAGGACACTTTAGTGTCTTAAAAAATTTGTCACTTTGGACTTATATGAACAAACATTCGAAGCTCATGGCTCAAATGTTGTTTTGCTTTAGCCACCTTCGGCTGTTTTTGCATAAGTCTACCAGCCGGAGCTTGGACTTCGCAGAATTTGGCCACCTTCGGCTCTTTTTTGCAGAAGTCTACCAGCCGGAGCTTGGACTTCGCAGAATTTGGCCACCTTCGGCTCTTTTTACGGATGTCTGCAAGCTGCAGCTTGGACTCCGCAGATTTTGGCCACCTTCGGCTCTTTTTACGGAAGTCTACCAGCCGAAGCTTGGACTCCGTAGAATGTGGTATTGGCTCTTTTACGGATGCCTACAAGGTATCAGCTTGGGCTCCAGATGGATTTCAGCCACCACACCGGAGGCTTCGACTTTATGGGTACGAAGTCCGGAAATATAGCCCAGCTTGATGACACTTCCCTCTCGATCGACTTCCGTCCCAGCGCGTCCGCTCGGGAAACTAGGAGTGTCAAGGGGAAGGCAAACAGCAGGGTGCATGCTTTATTAATTTAGAGGTGATTACAAGCGAATTACAAGGAGCCCTTATGCGAAGTATCGCTTTAGGTGCTCCGCATGCCAAGTATGTGCTAACTCTTCACCTTCTAAATTAGCTAATTTGAATGAACCAGGGCGCCCTGAGCGGACAATTAGATATGGACCTTCCCATTTATTGCCTAACTTCCCTGGTGCTATAATGCTTCGTAGAACAAGATGACCCGGCCTTAACTCGCTGAGCTTAACCTTCGGGTCATACCAAGTCTTCGTCTGCTGATGATACTTTGATAAATTAGCTACAGCTCGAAGTCTTGTTTCTTCTGATAAATCTAACGAAGCTTGTCTTTCTTCTTCGATGTCTGGTTCGGTGCTGCGAAATGATCCTCCTTTGAGCTCCGTTGGAGTCATTGCTTCATCTCCGAATAGTAGTCTGAACGGAGTAAAACCTGTGGACCTTGTTTGCGTAGTCCGAATGGACCACAGAATCTTCGGAAGCTCTTCGGTCCACAGTCCCTTTGATAATCCTACTATTCTTCGATTTAGCCCTGATAAAATATTTCCATTGGCTCGCTCAACGGCTCCATTCGACTGAGGATGTCTCACTGCAGCAAAACATAGCTGAATGCCTAGGTCTTCGCAAAACTTCCTGAAGGGTTCTGCGTCGAACTGTGTTCAATTATCAACTGTGAGATATCTAGGCACTCCGAACCGGCAAATAATGTTCTTCCAGAAGAATTTCTGTACATTATTCGAAGTGATAGCTGTTAAGGGCTCTGCTTCTACCCACTTAGAAAAATATTCAATGGCTACCACTGCGAACTTCAGATTTCCCTTTGCTAACGGAAAGGGACCAATTAGATCCATACCCTATCTGGCCATAGGCCAAACCGGAGCAATGACTTGAAGAGCTGTTGGTGGGCGATGACTCCGTCGACCCATCCACTGGCATCCTTGACAAGTGCGGACCAAGCTCTCCGCATCAGCTGTTATTGTGGGCCAATAAAGCCCCTGGCGAAGTGTTTTTCCTGCCAGAGCTCTAGGGGCTAAATGACTTCCACAAAGGCCTTCGTGAATTTCTCGAAGTATTTCTTGGCCTTCGGCTTGAGATATACATCGGAGTAGAGGGGAACATACTCTGGCCTTGTATAATATACCGTTGATTAACTGATAGTTTCTTGCTCTGAGCTTTAATCTTGACAATTGGGGCTCTTCGGGCAAATTTGTTCCTCCTTGCAAGAGTTCTATGATCGAATCTTTCCAATCTGCACTAGGAATGCAGAGAATCTCTGCAGAGGCAACTTGTGGCACCGAAGGTACATTGAGCTCCTCATAGAAAGCTTCGTCAGGCACATCCACAGCTCCGGCAGCAGCCTTCGCTAAAATGTCCGCTTGAACGTTTTCAGCTCTTGGTATACTCCGAATGGAAATACCCTTGAAATGTGCTTCGATCTTGCGAATTTCTTCCAAGTACTTTGCAAGCTGTGGATGTCGGACTTGAAAACTTTTGTCTACGTGCCCTGCTACTATCTGAGAATCTGTTTTTATAATTATCCTTGTAGCCCCTAGAGCACGTGCTTTCCGGAGTCCCAATAAAATTCCTTCGTACTCTGCTATATTATTGGTAGACTTAAAGTTGAGTCTTGCGGAGTACATTGCTCTTTGTCCTGATGGTGAAATTAATACTGCCCCAATGCCTGCTTCGGATGCTTGGAAAGCTCCATCGGAGTAAATAGTCCAAACTCCGTCATCTGATTTCTCCGGAGTCAACTTCGCAGGTGGAGTCCACTCTGCTACGAAGTCTGCTAGGACTTGAGATTTGATAGCTGTCCTTGCCAGGAAAGATATGCCGAAGGGTGCTAGTTCTACTGCCCACTTTCCAATCCTTCCAGTGGAATCTTTGCTTCGGAGCATATCTCCTAAAGGATACGAAGTTGGTACAATTACATTATGAGCCAAAAAATAATGTCTTAGCTTCCTCGAAGCCATTATCAGAGCATAAACGAACTTCTCAAGTTCGGAGTATCTTGTCTTCGCTCCTGACAATGCTTCGGATACGAAATAGACAGGATTTTGGACCAACTTCCCATTGATATCCGCTTCTCTGACAAGGACTGCGCTGACAGCTGAGCCTGTAGCTGCAAGATACAGAAGTAGGGTTTCGTCCGCAATAGGCACCGTAAGTGTAGCAAGATTGCTGAGATAATCTTTAATATCTTCGAAGCTTTTCTGACACTCCGGTGTCCATGCAAAATCTTCGGACCCTTTCAAAGCTTTAAAGATTGGCAAACTCCTCTCCGCAGACCTTGATAAAAACCTGCTAAGTGCGGCCAGACGTCCAGTCAGCTTTTGCACTTGCTTTAAATTCTCCGAGGAGCCATCTTCTGCAGCGCAGTTATTTGAGTAGGGCTAGCTTCAATTCCCCTGCTTGAAACTAAGTACCCTAACAACTTTCCAGCCTTAGCTCCGAATATACATTTTTCGGGGTTAAGACGGATCCCACATGCCCGAAGGCTATTGAATGTTTCTGCTAAGTCTAGGCTATGTTGGTGCTTTAAAGCACTCTTTATTACAATATCATCCATGTAGGCCTCCACATTGCGACCTAGTTGATGACCTAGAGCCTTAGCAACTAATCTTGAAAAAGTAGCCCCGGCATTTCTTAGGCCGAAGGGCATTCTTACATAGCAGAAGACTCCCGAAGGAGTTACAAAGCTCGTCTTGATTTCATCTTCGCGCTTCAACCATATTTGATGATAACCGGAATACGCGTCGAGGAAGCTTAGTAACTCCGAACCTGCAGTGGAGTCAACTAGTTGATCAATTCGGGGCATGGGGTAGGGGTCACGTGGGCACGCTTTATTCAAAGATGTGAAATCAATGCACATGCGCCACTTTCCGGAGGACTTCTTCCTGACGAAGACTGGGTTGGCTAACCATTCTGTATGGGCCACTTCTCTGATAATCCCAGCCTTCAACAGTTTTTCAACTTCGTCCTTAGCTAGAGCAGCTCTCTCTGCGGACATCTTCCGGAGCCCTTGTCGAACAGGCCGGGCCTTCGGGTTTACAAGCAAACTGTGCTCAATAATATCCCGATCGACTCCGGTGATATCTTCGTCAGACCAGGCGAAGACATCCAGATTTTCTTCTACGACCTTTTCCAAGGAAGTTGCAACTTCGGGAGGTAAATCTTTACCAAATTGAAAATTGTATTCTTTACCATCTTTGACAATGACTTTTGTTGCCATCTCTCCTTCGGGACTTGGTCTTGGAAATGACTTCCTCGAAGCTTCGGAGGAGGCTGAAAAAATATCTCCATTATCTTGGACACTGTTTACTTGCCTCGGATCAAGAGGAGGACCATGACCATATTCTGCCCTCCGAGCCATGGCTTGATCTCCGAAGATTGTCAGGACTCCTGCTTGTGTGGGCATCTTCATGCACAAGTAGTTGTGATGCGCCACAGCTCCGAACTGATTCAACATACCCCGTCCGAAGATGACATTATAAGCATACGGGGCATCTACCACATCAAAGATAACTTCTTCAGTTCGTGCTAGCAAACCTTCTCCGAAGGTTACTTCCAAGCCTATCTGGCCGAGTGCATCAAGCGGAGGTCCTGCGAAGCCTTGCAGAGGACGAGCCGCTGGGAGAAGATGCTTTCGGGAAATGCATAACTGATCGAAGGCTTGCACAAAGATAATATCTGCTGAACTACCTCCGTCAATTAGCACCCTTCGGACTTGAGTCCCTGCAATATCAGCAGTGATAACCAATGGATCTGCATGCGGGAACTTAATACCAGCTGCATCCTCCGCAGAGAAAGATATAGGAACATGAGACCACTCCGGCATTGCAGCTGCAGATGACGAAGTCCCAATATGGCCTACTTCTCGAACGTACTCTCTTCGCTGTCTCTTGGACATGCTTCCGAGGGTACCTCCTCCGGAGATAGGGAGAACTACTCTCTTTCCTCTATCTTGCCCTTCTTCTTGCTTCGGAGGTGGCATAACATTGGCCATCGGAGGATGCCTTGCAGCATCAAAATTTTCTATCCGCGCCACAGCCTGGACCGGCTCCGGGCGCACTGCTGCTGCTGGACTTCGGTCGGTACTACCTCGACCCGAAGTTCTTTCCAAGTATTCTCCCCGAAGGGTAAGAATAGCCTTGCAGGTGTCAGTTGCATGGCTTCGATTCTCTCCATGAATACAGCAAAAAAGGGTCTGGCCCTTGCCAGCCGTTTTCCCTGGCGGCCTCCAGCCGCTGGACTTGTTCCCCCCAGACTGTGGAGCTCTTGGCGCAAACTTCTGTGGGGGTGCAATGTTTAAGACTTCAGAGCGAGGGTGCTTTTGCCCTCTTCTTCTATCATGTTGCACTTCGAAGACTGGTTCTTGCGGCTGTGCCGGAGTCTTCAATTCTGCTTTAACTTCCGTCAATACTGTCGAAGTAGCAGTAGTCCTCCGAAGCCAACCTTCTTCTGACTTCGAGTACTCCTCGAAGTACGACATCAGCTGTGATACTGTGGTGATGCTCTTCCGATGCAGTTTATCCAGAAGGCCTTTATGACTGACGCCTTCCCGGGCCGCATCAACCACCGAGGATGTGGACAGCCCCCGAATTTGCGACTTCGTGTGAGCGAAGTGCTTGAAGTACTGCCTCAATGTTTCTCCGGGGAGCTGCTTCACTTGGAAAAGGCTTCCTGTTGACATGGGGGGCACGAAGGTGCCCTGAAAGTTACTTATAAACTTCCTCTTCAACTGTGACCAGGAAATGATTGATCCTGGCTTTAAAGACCAGAACCATCTCAACGCCACTCCTTGAAGAGCTAATGGGAAGCACTTCGCCATAGTCTCTCTGTCTTCGCCACTAGCTTCAATCGCTAGGGCATAAGAACGCGCAAACTCACTGGGATCTTCGTCTCCAGCATACTTGCAGAGCTTCGAAGTTTTGAACTTCGGATTGAAGCGAACCTTCTGAAGCTCAGGATGCAACGGAGATTCATCGTCGTAAGAGGCGTTCTCCGGGGCTTCGGGATAATCAAGATCGTCGTCTTCGGGCACTTCGGGGATCGCTGGGGTGGCTTGAGAGCGAAGCCTGTTCGCAGCCTCTTGTCGCCACCTCGCTACCTCGGCTTGAAGATTGGCCATTTGAGTGGCCATGTCTCCAAGGCTATCTTCATCTCCTCCGGAAGGACCTTCCGGGTCTTGAGAACTGGTATGATCAGTTCGAATCGGAATGGAGGGTGGCGGAGTGGCTCCGGGCGGTCGGAGTATGGAAGGGGTTGGTGGAGAGGTTTCGTATCCTCGAGGGATAGAAGCCCCTTGCGGAGTTTGAGGTGGAGGGATAGTCGAAGACCCTCCGACTTCGACTGTGTCGAAGGGTATCTCTCCGGAGATCCGAGAGGACCTTCGAGTGGGATTGCGAGGTGCGCTCCGCTTAGGAGGCATGATGTAAGAAGTTGGTAGAGAACGAAGTTTTTTGGACTAGGTTCCCCACGGACGGCGCCAACTGTTGGCGTAAAAGATTACGCTAACAGGTTTCTGTAGAAAAGAAACTAACAAACGAAGTGTTTGCGAAGCAAACTGTTCTAAGCCTCCGAAAGGATAATAGCTTAGAATAGTTCGAAAGTGTGTATTGAATCACTTGTAATCGGTCCCTCTTACAGGATGAAATGGGGGGTATTTATAGGCCTAAACATTAAGGAAAAGACCTATTTACCCCTCTATTACAACCGACATTAAGGAAACTATTCGGTTTCCTTAATAGGGCTAAAATGGTAAAAGACTAATCTAATAGGATAGAAGATAAGTCTTCCATCTTAGCTGGCAGAAAAGATCCTGAAGGGCTTTGGTTCGAAGACATACTTCGAACTAGTGCCTGTCTTCGGTCTTCGAACGAGGTTCTGTGCATCTCCGAAGATGATCTTCGGACAATCTTCGAACTGGTTGACTGCCTTTATGCTGCTTCGGCAATAACCCCGAAGATGAGATATTTTCCCCCAACAGTCGGCCAATAAACACCCGCTCTTTTGAGCATCCAACTCATTTTTTGGGCCGACTGATGAGTGCCGCAAAGCCCTTCATGGACTTCTCTTGTAGCCACCTGAGATTGATCATGGTCTAAACACTTCAATAGCACTCGGTCGATGGTTCAGTGATACAATGTGTCGTCTATCAACACGAATTTGAAAGCTTGTCGCCGAACCTTCCGATCAACCCTTTGGCTAGGGTCTCTCAAATACTGGATGATTGGGACTCTCCAATCGCCCTTACAGGTTTCAGAGGGTCTCGCTGGTCCACCTTCTAAAAAAACTTCTAAACTATTGACTTCAGGGTGCCCCCCGAGCCATTCTAGCTCCTACTGATGCCTGGCCGATCGAGGTGGCCGTTCGGAGTGTGCTGGGCCGAAACCCTTCGCAGGGTTCGGACTCCGGGGAGCCCTCTCCATTCGGGAGGCTTCGGACTATGGGCTCTGGCGTGCCAGATCCCTTGGTTGGCAGAGCACTCCGACTTAGGGGCTTCGGCGTGCGGTGGCCTTCGGTGACCCGAGAGGTTCGACCCGGAGCGTGCGCCTGCCCACCGTTACTGGCTTCAGCAGTGAGACCAAGCATCGGCTTCTCCAATACAGAAATTCTTCCTCCCCTGACTTGGTAACCAGATGCTTGCTGAGCCAAATCATTTGCGACTAAATTGGCTTCTCTTGACACGTGAGAGATTTTGAAGTCATCGAAAGTGGCAACTACGTCTAGACATTTATCCAAGTAACTATTCAGTAAACCATTAAAACATTGAGCACTCTTAGCTACTTGTTGCACTACTAACAAAGAATCATCGTATGCGTGAACATGTCTAGCACCTACAGATTCTAGTAATTCAAGACCTAGCAATAAAGCCTCATACTCAGCTTGGTTGTTAGTGGAAGTAAATTCTAGTCGGGACGAAGTTTCAAAGTGCGTCCCATTAGGTGATATGAGAAGCACTCCAATGGCTTGGCCACTCTTGCAAATCGAACCATCAAAATAAAGTTCCCATGGTACTACCTCAACTAAAGAAATAGTATCACTCCATCTAACATCTATGTGATGATCAACTATAAAGTTGGCTATGACCCTAGACATGTGTATTTTCGGCCCAAATCACCAAAATTGATATTTTGATGATCTAGCCATTAATGCCATTTTTTGCTATCAACACTTACTCCACTCCACTCCACGACTTAGGGCTCTCTCAAAGTTAGCCTTGGTGTAGGTGTAATCTACTCCAAACCCATCCTACCTCTTGAACTGCTGGATCATCATGCCATGTTGTGGCTCTCTAGCACTCACCCAACTCAGGATCTGACGGAGGTATAAGTTCTCGTTCTGAGCATCAGCTTGGTCCACTCTCAAGGAAGCTAGCACCTCCACTTGAGAAAAGCAGATTTCACACTCTCTATCAACTTTGACAGACTTCTTAGCTTTTAGCTTGATTAGTTCCAATCTCAAGGACAAGCAATTCTCACAAACAGTGGGTGGAAGTGACAATGTCTCAAGCTCAAGCTTAGTCTGCTCTAGATGAGCTCTGACTCTCTCTAACTCGCCCAACTGCTCATCACTCTTGGCTCTCAGGTCAGCTGAAACAGCTAAATGGGATGAGCAGTCTCCACAAGGCACGACGATAGTGGCATGAGCATCTTTCAGCTCCAGCTAAGCGCTCTCAAGCTTAGTGGCCAAAACATCTCTCTCATCAACCCTTTCTGTGTACCTGGACTTCAAAGTCATCAGGCCACACAACAGCACATCGCAGTTAGGGCATTTAATACTATCACCCAATCAAGGGAATGAATATAGACTATCTGTTGGGGGAAAATACTTCATACCCAGAGTATCCATAGTTATAAGATAGAGAGAATTTACTAGATCGAAGTTCAAGTATTAACTTCGGCCTCGCATATGATCAAGCTCGGAGAATCCATGCAAACTTTAGTTCAAAGTATGACTTCGAAGGTTCAATCTTCAGAGAGCTTATCTGCCAGCAAGGATGAAAGACTTATCTTATTGCTAATTAGATTAGTATTTTACCATTTTAACACTATTAGGGGTACCGAAATAGTTATCACTATGTCAGTTGTAATTGAGGGGTAAAAAGGTCTTTTCCTTAAGATTTTTACCTATAAATACCCCCATTCTCACCTTGTAATAATCATCGAATACTTTGTTATTCAATACACATCTTCGAACTACTTCGAGTTATTATCCTATTCGGAGGCTTGAAATAGTAAGCTTCACAAACTCTCTATTTGTTAGTTCTTAATCTTCGAGAACCTGTTAGTGTAATCCTTTACACCAACAGTTGGCGCCGTCTATGGGGAACTTAGTCCAAAAAACTTCATTCTCTACCAAGTTTTTAGAGCTATGCCTCCTAAGCAGAGTTCAGGTGGTAGTCCTACTCGGAGGTCCCCTTAGACCTCCGGAGCAAGATCTTCAAATACAGTCGAGGTCGGAGGACCTTCGGTAGTTCCTCCACCTCAGACCGCCGAATGGAATTTTCTTCATCGAACATAGGAAGCCCCCTTAGGGACTTTGTCTATCCTTCGACCAGACAGAGCTCCTCCTCTAGCTCCGACTGTGCTCCAAACTGTCATGTTCAGTTTCCAAGACCCGAAAGCTCTTTCCGGAAGAAATGAAGATAACCTTGACGACATGGTGACCCAGATGGCCAGTCTCCATGCTGAAGTGACAAGGTGGACGCAGGAGGCGGTAGATAGGCTTCGTCCTCAAGCCACCCCTGTTCTCCTAGAGGTGCCTCAAGACGATGACTCTCCTCTTTATCCCGAAGCCTAGAGAACGCTTCCTTCGATAGCGAGTCTCTACTGCACCCTGATTTACAAAAAGTGCGCTTCGACCCTAAGTTTAAAACTTCGAATCTCTATAAGTATTCCGGAGAAGAGGATCCGGGGGAGTTTTCTCGTTCGTATGCTTTGGTGCCTGAGGCCAGTGGAGGAGTCCGAGACAACATGGCCAAGTGTTTCCCCCTCGCTCTTGAAGGGGTTGCTTTGCGTTGGTTCTAGTCTTTGAAGCTAGGATAAATTAGAACTTGGGAGCAACCAAGGAAAAAGTTTATAAGTAACTTTCAGGGTACCTTTGTACCCCCTATGTCTACGGGAAGTCTTTTCTAGGTGAAGCAACTACCTGGAGAAACTTTAAGACAGTTCTTCAAGCGCTTCGCTCATACGAAGTCGTAGATAAGAAGGTTGTCCGCATCATCCGTTGTTGATGCAGCCCGAGAAGGAGTTAATCATGCGGGCCTCCTCGATAAACTTCATCGGAAACAGATATCCTCTACAGCACAGCTGATGGCCTATTTCGAATAATATGCTAGGTCAGAAGAAGGATGGCTCCGAAGAACAACTTCGACTCCATCAATCCTGCAGGAAGTCAAGCTCGAGGTGAAGACTTCAACACCTTCGTAGGGGCCCAACTTCGATATCCAGCATGACAGGCATCGGGGGAAAAAGCATCCTCGCTCTGAAGTCCTCAACATTGCTCCTTCTCCGCATAAATTTTCCCATAGAAATCCGCAAGCTTCGAGAACAAGGCCAGCGGCTAGAGGCCGCCAGGGAAGCCGGTTGGCAAGGGCCAAGCCTTCTTCTACTGCGTTCACTGTGAAAATCGGAGTCATGCTACTGATGTGTGCAAGTCTATACTAGCTTTAAGAGGCGAGTACCTCGAAAGGACCTCTGGTCAAGGCACTACTGACCGAGTCCCCTCCAAGGCACGTCTGGAGCATGTGCAGGCTATCGCACGTGTAGACAACTTCGACTCCACAAGACAACCTCCGGTGGTCAATATCATTCCACCCCCAAAGCAAGAAGATGGCCAAGACCGGGGCAAAAGAGTAGTCCTCCCCATTTCGGGAGGGGGAACTCTTGGTATTATGTCAAAGAGGCAGCGGAGAGAGTATGTATGGGAAGTAGGTCACAACTTCATCGTCCACAGCCACAATGCCCGAGTGGTCCCATGTGCCTATATCTTTTTCTACAGATGATGCAGCATGCATAAAATTCCCACATGTAGATCCCCTTGTCATCACTGCCGATATAGCGGGAACTGAAGTTTGAAGAGTGCTGGTCGATGGCGGGAGTTCAGCAGATATCATCTTCCTTCAAGCTTTCGATCAGCTCTATATCTCCAGGAAACATCTTCTCCCTACAGCTCATCCCCTGCAAGGCTTCGCATGACCTCCTCTTGATGCCCTCGGCCAAATAGGTCTTGAGATTGCTTTCAGAGAGAGGCTTCTGGTAAGAATAGAGGAAGTAATCTTTGATGTTGTTGATGCCCCTTATGCTTATAACGTTATCTTCGGAAGGGGCATGTTAAATTAGTTCGGAGCCGTGGCGCACCATAACTATTTATGTATGAAGATACCCATGAAAGCGGGAGTACTCACTGTCTTCGGTGATCAAGCTACTGTGCAAAGAGTAGAATATGGTCATGGCCCCCTCTCGACCCAAGACAAGTGAATAACGTACATGGCAACTCGGAGGATATCTCTACTTCAAGCGAGTTTTCGAAGAAATCCTTCCCAAGGCCAAGCCCCGAAGGAGAAATCATAACAACGATTATTGTAAAAGACGACAAAGACTATTCTTTTCAGTTGGGTAAAGATTTGCCTTCGGAGATCGCTACTTCATTAGAAAAAGTAGTCGAAGAAAATTTGGATGTCTTTGCTTGGTCTGAAGAAGACATTATAGGGGTCAGCCGAGATATCATCAAGCACAGCTTTCTTGTAAACCCAAGGGTTCGACCTGTTAAACAGGTGCTTCGAAAGCTATCAGTGGAAAGTCAAGCCTTGCTAAGGCAGAAGTGGAGAAATTATTGAAGGCTGGGATTATTAGAGAAGTAGCTTATACGGAGTGGCTAGGTAATCCAGTCTTTATCAAAAAGAAATCCTCCGGGAAGTGGCACATGTGTATTGATTTTCTATCTTTGAATAAAGCATGCCCACGTGACCCCTATCCCATGCCCCGAATAGATCAATTAGTTGATTCCACCGCTGGTTCGGAGTTATTAAGCTTCCTCGACGCGTATTCTATCTATCATCAAATCTGGTTAAAGCGCGAAGATGAAATCAAAACAAGCTTCGTAACTCCTTCGGTAGTCTTCTGCTATGTAAGAATGCCTTTTGGCTTGAGAAATGCCAGGGCAACCTTTTCAAGATTAATTGCTAAGGCTCTAGGTCATCAAATAGGCCGCAATGTAGAAGCCTATATGGATCATATTGTAATAAAGAGTGCTTTAAAGTACCAGCATAGCCTAGACTTAGCAGAAACATTTGAGAGCCTCCGAGCATGTGGAGTCCACCTCAACCCCAAAAAATGTATCTTCGGGGCTCAAGCTGGGAAGTTGCTAGGGCATCTAGTTTCAAGTAGAGGAATTAAAGCTAGCCCTACTAAAATAACTACATTGCAAAAAATGGCTCCGCCGGAGAATTTAAAGCAGGTACAGAAGCTGACTGGCCGCCTTGTAGTACTCAGCAGGTTTTTAGCAAGGTCCGCAGAACGAAGCCTCCCCATATTCAAAGCATTAAAAGGGTCCAAAGATTTTGCATGGACACCGGAGTGCCAAAATAGTTTTGATGATATTAAAAATTATCTCAGCAACCTCGCAACACTCACTGTGCCAGTTACAGATGAAACCCTACTTCATTACCTACAAGCTACTCGCTCCGCTGTGAGTGCAGTCCTTGTTAGAGAAGTTGATTTCAATGGAAAGTTGGTACAGAATCCAATTTATTTTGTATTTGAAGCTTTATTTGGAGCAAAAACAAGATATTCTGAGCTCGAAAAGTTCACTTATGCTCTGATAATGGCTTCGAGGAAATTATGACATTATTTTTTAGCGCATAATGTAATTGTACCAACTTCGTATCCTTTGGGAGATATGCTATGAAGAAAAGATTCTATTGGGAGAATTGGAAAATTGGCCGTTGAGCTAGCACCCTTCGGCATCTCCTTCGTAGCAAGGACAACAATCAAGTCGCAAGTGGTGGCAGATTTCGTGGCAGAATGGACTCCGTCTGCAATATGGGCTCCAGAGAAATCAAACGAAGGAATTTGGACCATATACTCCGATGGAGCTTTTCAAGCGTCCGGAGTAGGTATTGGAGCATTAATAATTTCGCCTTCAGGGCAAAGAGCGATGTACTCCGCAAGGCTCAACTTTAAGTCCACCAATAATATAGCGGAGTACGAAGAAATTTTATTAGGAATCCGAAAAGCGCGTGCTCTGGGTGCTACAAGACTTGTTACTAAAACAGATTCTCAAATTGTAGGAGGGCACATTGACAAAAGTTTTCAAGTACGGCATCCGCAGCTTGCAAAATATCTGGAAGAGATCCGTAAGATCAAAGCAGCATTCAAGGGGATTTCCATCTAAAGTATAACAAGAGCTGAAAATGTACAAGTTGATACCTTAGCAAAACTTGCAGCCTGAGCTGTGGATATTCCGCAAGGAGCCTTTTATGAAGAACTTACTTTACCTTCGGTGCCACAAATTCCTCCTGTGGAAGTTCTTTGCATTCCGAGCACTGACTGGCGGAGTTAAATCATGGAGTTATTACAAAGTGAAGCAACTCTACCAGAAGGGCCAGAACTTTCAAGGTTGAAGCTAAGAGTTCGGAATTATCATGTAATCAATGGTATTCTCTATAAGGCCGGAGTATGTTCCCCCCTAATCCGACATATTTCTAAAGACGAAGGTCAAGAGATACTTCGAGAAATTCATGAAGTCCTTTGTTGTAGCCATCTGGCCCCCCGAGCATTAGTAGGAAAAACACTTCGCCAAAGGCTTTATTGGCCTACAATAGTAGCTGATGTGGAGAGTTTAGTCCGCACTTGCCAAGGTTGTCAATGGATGGGAAGACGAAGTCATCGTCCGCCAACGACTCTTCAAGTCATTGCCCTGGTTTGGCCTATGGCCAGATGGGGCATGGATCTCATTTGCCTCTTCCAAGTAGCAAAAGGAAATCTAAAATTTGCAGTGGTAGCAATTGAATATTTTCCAAGTGGGTCGAAGCAGAACCCCTCACAGCTATCACTTCGAATAATGTACAAAAATTCTTTTGGAAGAATGTTATATGTAGGTTCGGAGTGCCTCGACAGCTCACAGTCGACAATTGGACACAATTTGATGCGGAGCCCTTCAGGAAGTTTTGCGAAGACCTTGGCGTACAAATTTGTTTTGCAGTCGTGCGTCATCCACAATCTAATGGAGCCGTCGAATGGGCTAATGGTAATATTTTATTAGGGCTGAATCGAAGAATAGTAAGATTCGCAAAGGGGCTGTGGACTAAGGAACTCTAGAAGATTTTATGGTCTATTCGGACCACTCAAACGAGGTCTACAGGTTTTACTCCTTTCAGATTATTATTCAAAGATGAAGCTTTGACACCGAAGGAGCTCAAAGGAGGATCTCTTTGCGCTATCGAGCCTAAAATAGAAGGTGAAAGACAAGCTTCGCTAGATTTAATGAAAGAAACAAGGCTTCGAGCTGTTGCAAATTTGTCGAAATATCAACATCAAACGAAGACTTGGTATGTCCCGAAGGTTAAGCTTAATGAATGTTGGCGTAAAAGATTATGCTGACAGATTTCTAGAGATTAGAAACTAACAAACGAAGTGATTGCGAAGTAAACTATTTCAAGCCTCCGAAAGGATAATCGCTCAAAACAGTTCGAAGAAGTGTATTGAATAACTTAGTATTCGATCCTCATTACAGGGTAAAACGGGGGTATTTATAGGCCCAAACATTAAGGAAAAGACCCTTTTACCCCTTTGTTACAACCGACATAGTGGAAACTATTCGGTACCCTTAATAGGGATAAAATGGTAAAAGACTAATCTAATGAGAAAGAAAATAAGTCTTCCATCCTAGCTGGCAGGAAAGCTCAAAACAGTTCGAAGAAG
Organism: Zizania palustris; assembly: GCA_019279435.1. Classification (NCBI taxonomy): domain Eukaryota; kingdom Viridiplantae; phylum Streptophyta; class Magnoliopsida; order Poales; family Poaceae; genus Zizania; species Zizania palustris. The sequence goes on from JAAALK010000082.1 coordinate 7,016,824, forward strand.
TGTATTGAATAACTTAGTATTCGATCCTCATTACAGGGTAAAACGGGGGGTATTTATAGGCCCAAACATTAAGGAAAAGACCCTTTTACCCTTCTGTTACAACCGACATAGTGGAAACTATTCGGTACCCTTAATAGGGCTAAAATGGTAAAAGACTAATCTAATGAGAAAGAAAATAAGTCTTCCATCGTAGCTGGCAGGAAAGCTCTCGGAAGAGTCCAAGTTCGAAGATATACTTCGAACTAAAGTTCGCCTCCATACATCGAACTTGATCCAATGTACTCTTGGAGTTAGACGCTGGAAACCTTTGATTCAATCACTTTCCTTTGTCTTGTTATAACAATAACCCAGAAGATGAAGTATTTTCCCCCAACAGTAGCCCCTCGAATATGCCTCTCCACTAGATCTGTAATGTTAGGAGAGCAGTATACGCAAGAAAAATAATCATGCATAGGGGTTAACAGATTTAATCAATCTCCAAAATACGCGGAGATGCAAAACTTCGAATCAACTTCTAAGAAAGTTGCATTCGAACTATCTTGGAATTAACTTGACGAGCCTGAAAGCTTTTTTAGACTTAGAAGAAATAGCAGTTGGCTTTTTCCTTCCAATAGAAGTTACGCGACGCGTTAACTTCGCAAGGGGTAACGGTCAAGAATGCGAAACGGCAAACGCAAACGGTAAAAAATCTTGGGCCTGGGCTATAAATAGAGGACCTAGACCCTTCTCGAGTGCCCTTCTCACCGCTTTCGTGCAAACAAACCCTAACCTCCATCTTCTTTAGCAATTAGTGCGATTTCATGGCGAAGACAAGATTCAAGGTCCCTGGGGCGGCATCGCCCCTAGCCCGGCAGTAGGCTGTGCCCGAAGCGGCGGCAACGGCAACAGCGGCGCCATCAATTGTGGTAGCTCTGATGGCAGCAACAGCAATAGTGGCGGCGCCACCAAGGAATCCCCCAAATGTTGGTCCTCATGATCTTCTTCCGGCGTCTTCAAAATATTCGGACCAGTCTTATCAACTAGGGTCGTCTAGCTGCAAGAGGGAGTAGCTCGCAGCAACAGTAGAGGGAAAAATTAGCTCGGAGATCATAGTCCGTAAACCTGGAAAGGAGGCCATTCCTTCGCCAAGGCCTGCAGAAGTAGTAGTCTTCGAAGCGGGGCTAGGACTTCCGGCAGTCGACTTTCTAGCGGAGGTACTGGATTTATTTCACGTCACCCTTCCCCAACTTTCTCTGAACGCAATAGCACGCTTGGCCATCTTCGAATGGGCGCTACGAGCTGAGGGCTGCGAGGGAAGAGCAGAGATCTTCGTAGCACTGCACAGGGCATCTTGCCAACCCAAGACTTACTTAGGCTCCATAGGAGAAAAGATCGTGGTAGCCTTCGGGAGCATCAATTTTTGGCCTCGGGATGAATTTGCTCTACGATTTCCTGCAAAGGCCATCAATCCGGTGGTTCTATGCCGAAGTTGGGGCAAGCAGCCGCCTGGCTGGACCCCTGCAAGACATAAACTTCCGACGGGAAGCCCTAGTTCACCTGGATCCTGGCCAGCTCGAAGCTCGCCTCATCCTGCTTCAAATAATTAGGACCTGGCTCAGATGTGCTCCAGTTCGGAAGGGAAGGAGCATCAACTCTGAGTACACTCCATACTCGGTTGAACTGCTTCCAACTGCCCACCAGTTTCATCATCCATTCCTTCTCAGCGAGGGTAGGGGCCCGAAGGATCTTCTCCGAAGCCCGAACAACTTGCTCTGAAGTCAAGGTGTCACATGGAACTGAAAGATATGATTTTATTTCAGTTATATCATTTTTTATGAAATTATTGCATATAAAACATTTTGTATAGTATCCGAAGTTACCTACAGAGCTTGAAGAGATCTCTCGGAGTCCACCCTCTAGATTCTCTTCAAAGTTGATAGGCTAGTTGGCCATTAGAGGCGGAATCCGGAGCCCAATGAACTCCTCCGCTAAGTCCCGCATGCTCATGCGATGACTTATTGTTTGAAGTAGGTTGAGGTGAGCTTTGAGCTGGCACAGGTCTAGATGAAATTCGGCTTCTCTCTAGAAATATATGTCTTCCAGAGGCACGGCCAAAGTGCTGTCCGCTCCAACTTCGGCATAGAACTAGCGAAGAATCCAATTCGTATACCATCTGGCATTGATGGCCTTTGCCGGAAACCAATTTTGGTATTCATCCCGTAGCAGGAAGTTAATACGGCCAAACACAACTACAATTTTCTCTCCTCTAGAGACCTGGTAAGTCTTCGGCTGGTAGGAAGCCTTATGGAGTGCTGCGAAGATTTCTGCCCTCCCCTCACAACCTTTGGCGCGCATCGGCCATTCAAAGATTGCAAGACGAGCTATGGCGTTTGGGGATAGTTGAGGAAGAGTGACGTGGAAAAGTGCCAATACCTCAGACAGGAAGTCTACATCACGAATCCCCAGCCCAACCTCGAAGAATGCTTCAAATACAACTCTCCGGTCTAAGGTGAGGGGATTTCTTCCTGGCCAAGCTGACGAATCTTGATCCCCGGACTAATCTTTCCTGCAATCACGGTCGCGATGGTCTTCTTCTTGCAGGTAGATGGTCCCAAGCTGTAAGATTGGTCTGGGTACATGGAAGACGCTGGGAGGAGGTCGTGGGGGCCTGCCAGATCTGGATTCCCCGTAGGCGCCACTGCTGCTGCCACCGCCATGGCTTGCTGCCTGGCCAAGGTCGAAGCTACTACGGTAGTGTTGTGACTAGTCTTCGCCATTGAATGGAATGGAATGCTTGGAACTAGAGCTCAAGAAGCCAGAAGGAGAATAATGCAAGAGCAGTGAGTAAAGTATCTCGAATGCACCTTTGCCCCTCTATTTATAGCCTGTACTCACAAATTTTTACCGTTCATACATGTCTTTCCGTCTTCTGTACCATTATCATTTCCAAAAATGAAGCAACGTCATAACTCCTTCTGAAAGAAAAGAGTAACGACTATTTTTGTGAGTCTAACGGTCTTTTCAGCTTCGCAAAAATTGTCTTCGGAGCTGCTTTGACGAAACTTTCGCATGGAAGTCGATTCGAAGTTTGTAAATTTCTGAATGCTTCCAAGGTTGGTATATTTCTGCTCTCCTAACCTTACAGATTATTCGGAGAAGCGTATTCGAGGGGCTACTGTTGGGGTAAAATACTTCATCCCCTCGTTCTCCACAGTTATAAGACAGAGAATTTACTAGATCAAAGTTCAAGTATTAACTTCAGCCTCGCATATGATCAAGCTCGGAGAATCCATGCAAACTTCTGTTCGGAGTATGACTTCGAATGTTCAATCTTTAGAGAGCGTATCTGCCATCAAGGATGGAAGACTTATCTTCTTTCTAATAAGATTAGTCTTTTACCATTTTAACCCTTTTAGGGGTACCGAAATAGTTTCCACTATGTTGGTTGTAATTGAGGGGTAAAAAGGTCTTTTCCTTAAGATGTTTACCTATAAATATCCCCATTCTCACCCTGTAATAATCATCGAATACTTAGTTATTCAATACACAACTTCGAACTACTTCGAGCTATTATTCTATTCGAAGGCTTGAAATAGTCCGCTTCACAAACTCTTTGTTTGTTAGTTCTTAATCTTCGAGAACCTGTTAGCGTAATCCTTTATGCCAACACTATCAATCTAGTCAATTGCCATGGCAAGCTCACTCTCAAGCTCATCTATCCTCTTCTTAGCCCCTCTAAGCAGTTTCTCCCGATATCTCAACTCTTGACGGTTCTCTTCAAGTAATTCAACGACTTCTTGTTAATATGAAGATACCTTCTCGTCGTCTTCGTCGTTGGAGTTGTCGGAGGAGCCCTTGTCTTCGTTATCCCCAAGAGCCATTGAGCAGATTCTCTTGCGGGATCTTCGGCTGTGGTGCGAGCGGCCCTTCGGCTTGTCTCCAAAGGCAATGAAGCATAGGCCCACCGGATCATCCTTGTCCTTCCCCTTCTTAATCATGATCTCCTCATCGCTTGAGCTTGATGAAGAGGAAGAAGATGGTGATCTCATGGAGTAGCTTCTCTCCATCTCGGCGAAGAAGGCCTTGTCTCACTTCTTGTTCTCACGCCGGTAGTCCTTCAGGGCCTTTCGAAAGAACCTCATCTTGGGATTGCCCTTGGTGAAGGTGGAGCTGTCGTGCTTGTTGGAGTTGTAGGAGCCACTGTCGGTGCCCTTCTTCTGTGTGTTCCGCTTGGGGCAGTCGGTGATGAAATGACTTGGATCACCACACTCAAAGAAACCATGTTTTGTGCCATGTCGTTTGAACATTCTTTTATCATAGACATGACTAACGCGGCTATTGAAAAGACAAAGGTCTTCATCTCCTAGAAAATCCAATTGGTCCTCATTGATAGACATCAAAGAGGACAAAGCACAACGCAAAGCAGCAGGATCAACAGAAGGTGTCGCAAGGTCCATGGTTTTTGATCTAGAAGCAGTGAGATTTGATCTCAACTAGATATCAACCTTTGAGGCCTTGAGCTTACTGAAAAGCTCTGCGATAGTCAAGGTATCATGGGAAGCGCTCTCAACAATAGAGGATACCTTGATATCCCAGATCTTAGGGTCCAAAGTATGAAGAACCTTGAGCGCCTGTTCATGATCTGAGACTAGCTGATCACAATCAGCCTTGTTGGCCCGATGCTTGTTAATGATTGATTGAAAGCGACCAAACAAAGCTTCAACTATCGCACCCAACTTCTGTGAGAAGTTTTCGTATTCTCGCCGGTAGGTTTGATAGAGCCTAGCCTTGACCTGAGTTGTCCCCTCATGGTGTGCTTGGAGGGTAGCCCAGATCTCTCGAGCAGTATGTTCACTACCTTGTTGTTCAGGTCATGCAGAGCGACTATCTCATGAGTAGTACGCTCTACAGCCGAAAGCATGGTAAAAGTAGCATGAACACACATATCCCAAATAAGTAAGCTCTAGCTCAATAGATAGGCTCGCATGCGAGTCTTCCAATAGTTATAGCCAAAAACCCTAAGGGATAGAACCTTGCTAGAAAAATTCATGATCGTTACCTTGGGTTAGAACCGGTTAAGGTATGGAAAAACCCTAACCAAGCTCTAATACCACTTGTAGGACAGATAGTAGCGACGAGAGGGGGGTGAATAGGCACCTAAAAAATTCTTTCGAATCAATGGCCTTCTCCCAACACCCAAAGCACCTCAACAAACAACCAGTAGAACTAAAAACAAATCATAAGCACTAAAATAATCTAGCCTTGAAACGACCGGTGTCCTATATAAAAAGACACCATCACAATGTTTAAAGGCAGATTAAAACAACTCACAGTATAAATGACATCCCCACAACAGTTTTACCAAATCAGAGATAATTCATCAAGTGCATGCAAATCATTCCCAAATCACAAGCAATTCATGAATATGATTAAGCATGATATTTAAAGCATTTACATTGATAAAAATAAATGCTGAAAATAAATAGTGATCTCGAATATATCAATGAATATTCACGATGCAATCTGAAATAAGAATGATAAAATCACAGAATATTTAGAGAAATTATCTATTAGTGCACGTGAAACGAGGAATAAAAAATTACTGTTTTGGTTGTCTCCTATTAACATTTGGCCGAACAGCTTCATGATAGCTGCTACTCGTGGAGCTGTGCGATGCCCCTGATTGAAGCTTCCCAGTGCTAAACAAAAAGAAATAACAGCAAGCAAACAAGAATCCGCAGAAAACTAATCACGGAAGTGAAAATCTGGAAGAAAAGTATGCAAGGTTCCCGGTGATGTGTGTTGTCCTCGACAATAAATTACAGAGAGCAGCAGCGCAGTAGGTTTTGGAGATTTAAAAAACAATGAATTGTAGGGTACACACAAGCCAAAGAACTCACGTTTTCCTGGTGGCTTTTCGTGGCACGAAAATCGATGCTACTTCTTCTGCGCCTAGGATTCACAGCACCAGGACTTCCCGAGAATAGCTGCAGCGATACCACGCATAGCCGAAGGAATCGTCCAGGAAAAACAAGAGGCGCTCCGCTTTGTGGAGAAAACAATCGCCGTGAACAGTGGTGAAAGTCAGCAAAAATATGAAATCTCATTTTTTGATTTGGTCAGTTGGAAACCCCAGGGGGATACAAGCCCATTTTATAGGCATCCTATTAAATGGGAAAATATAGATTTACCCCTAGGGTAATTTACATAGACGCAAAAATAAACTATAAAAGACCAAAATGCCCTTAGGATTTTTACAGACTCGACTAACACAGACAGTGGGCCTAAAAGGCAAAATAGTAAAATCCTAACTAAAGGTAACTTGTCCAGATGCGGAGCTTTCGTAGAAGCTACGGCTTCACTTCAGAACAGTAAGATCCCCGATGGGTGGTCTTGGATGGTTGCGTTAGTTTTACGCCCAAATCGACAAAGCGTCCACTGTCTTCGCACTAGGTACCCAGATTGGGTCGGCCCGATTCCGCAGCTCCCTCAGCCCGGCAATAGCTCGCCTCCCATTTACCTAGGTCAAACCCGGTCAATAGACCAGCAGATCCCCTATTGGTCCCTACCAATGTACCCGAATTGGGCCAACCCGACTCCACGGCCCCTCTGCCCGGTAGTCGCTCACCAACCATGTACCTGAGTCACACGTGGCCCAAGACACGACAGGTCTCGTCTCATCTTCATCTCCTCTTCGTTGACTTCCGTTGACAACCACTCATCACTTCTGAAGCCATGAGGACCATGATCTTTAACATGGATCCTCAGGCCCAAGGTGCCGGTGGGCTTTTATAGGCCATGAAAAGCCACAATGCGCCCTTCGAGCAATATTTTTGTCACCCAGAAACCACAACCCCGCAGTACATGACTAGTGGGTCTAAGATAAAAATGAAGTGTCCCCCCTTCGTACGTCAAAGGTTTATTTCAAATAGTTGGCTGCTTGATGTTGCTTGGACTCCCGAGGGTGTCCAATCCACTCCTATATGGAATTGAAAGATTAGTGTGGCCCGAGGCCAGGCTCCATGGACCGGCTCCGTAGCCTTGCTCTAGAGCTCTGAAGTCCGAAGGAACCACCCTGTAATGTCATTTTCCCTAGGGCGCATGCACCCCTTCGCAAAAAAGGGCTACACGTGAGGGGCTACTGTTGGGGAAATATCTTTACCCTAACAGGGGTCAAATTGCAGTATCTTCGAGGACTCTAGAAGGCCGAGGCCGTCTGAAGATGCAAAGGCCTCTAGGGCAACAAGGCCTAATAGAAATCTCAAGATTCATTCGTCCTGAGCGAAACAAGAATATAAAATACTACCTCGAAAACTACTCCAATAAATCCCAAGGCGACGAGCTAGGCTTCGAGGCCTCATCCAAGGCCATCTTTGAGGCCCCCTCCGAAGACCTCTCCAAGGCCCTTCTGAGGCCCTGAGGAGCCATGCTGAATAGCGTGGGCCTCATGGCTCCAGAAGTGATGAGTCATTGTCATCGATAGTCAAAGAGGACTGAGAAGAATGAAGATCTGCTGTTTCATGGGCCGCGTGTGACTCAGGTACACGGGCAGCAAGCGACTGTCGGGCTGAGAGAGCTACGAAGTTGGGTTGGCCCAATCCGGGTACATGGGCCAGAAGCAGTAGAAGACCCACTGGGTTGTTAACCAGGATTGACTCAGGTACACGGGCGGTGAGTGATTGCCGGGCTGAGAGAGCTGCAAAATCAGGCCGGCCCAATCCGGGTACCTGGTGTAAAGTCGGTGGAGGCTTTGTCAGTTTCGGCGCAAAACTGACAACCGTTGATTATGTATCGGACTGTCCAGAAGAGAAGCCATAGTCGCTACGAAAGCTAAGCTTCCGGATAAGTCATATGTATCTCTAGGCCCACAGTCAGTCAGATGTGTCTGTAAAAATACCTAAGGGCAGTTGAGTCTTTTCTGTTATTTTAGCGTCTGTAAAAAACCCTAAGAGGCTGGTGGAATATTCCTAATTGTTGGGCAGCCTATAAATAGGGCCCCAATCCCTAGGGTTGTGCTACCCTTTTTGTTGAAATCATTTCCTACTCTATTGGGTCATTTTTGTCTCCTATTCTCTCTCTTGTGCGCTGCCAGGCTTCAGTTCATAGCAGATCTGTGTTGCATTTATTTCGGTTTTCTCCTGATGCAGTGAAGCTTCTATTCTCTGATCGTGCGCATCTTGTTTGCAGCTGTTTTTATATGGCTTCGTTTCACGTGCATAGCTATTTTTCTTGAGCATTTATGCCTCGGTTTCTACTGTTCTTCACGAAAGTAGTACTGCCACACTGTATCAACAGTACACTAGTACTCTAGCCTTGCTTTTACCGTGTTGCTTTTTGATCGAAGTAGACAGGGCTAAAAACCTTTTCTGGTTGTTTTTTCTGGCAAAGCTACCTTCTCTGTTCGAAGCCCCTCAGCTCCATGGGGCAGGCTTCGATCGACATCCTCGAAGGGCTTCGCTTAAACTTTGACTGTATTTGCGAAGGTGTACTTCAACTTGAGTGCTTCGAAGTTAATACTTTGGTAGGTTTCGAAGTTTGGCTTCAGAGCGTCTCTCTGATAGACTTTGCTTGGAGTGTGCAGCTGTTTGTTCCGAAGGTCTCAGTGTGTGAGTTCGGAGCTTGTTTTCTCGAAATGTGGTTGTAGGCTTCTGTTTCTTGTGTCTCTACATCATCATACTTCGATTCGAAGCTAGTCTGTGGTTCAAAGGTCATACCTCGTTACTACTAGCTTCGAAGGTAATCCTGTTGGCTTCGAAGTTGATTTTGCTAGCTCCGAAGGTAGAGTGTAGGCTTCGTTTTGGTTTCTCTGTTGTGTGTCGGGCTTCGCTACTCTTTCAAAGGTTGTCTTTCTGTGATCTTGTTCGAAGCTTTCTATTCGAAGTCTAGCCTTCGAAGTACTCTGTCATACTTCGCTTCGAAGCATACTTGTCTCTTTGCCACACATGATCTAGGCTAGACCAAACAGACCTTCGTCGCTTTTACAATAGTCTTCGCCAGGCTTCAAAACTGACCTCCGAAGTAGGCTTCGACACTGACCTCTGAAGCAGGCTTCGACACCGACCTCCAAAGCAGGCTTCAATACAGTAGAGCAGACTTCGCCATGTTCCGAACAGGAGACAAATCTGAACAGTAACTTCTCATCTCACTTTATATATACTTAGATCATTCATTGAGAAGTTTGGCCTGACATATCTAGTATACTTTGTTTATCTGCCTAGTTGCACTACTTTGGTAGTTCTCTGTTTGACATCAGTTGCTTCTAGGCTAGATACCTTTAGACTTAGGCTATCTGTTCATATTCTGCTGCTTAGTCTTTTGAGGTGTGTTGGGTGTTGGGAACAGGCCATATATTCGAAAGTATTTTTAAGGCGCCCATTCACCCCGCTCTGGTCGCTACTTTCGATCCTACAAGTGGTATCAGAGCTTGTTAGGGGTTTTCCATACCTTAACCGGTTCTAAACCCCAGTAGTGATCATGACTTCTCCTGGCAAGGTCCCGTCCTTGGAAGCCTATGGCTATAACTATTGGAAGACTCGCATGCGAGCCTATCTTATGAGCCAAGGCTCGGACATCTGGCACATTTGCGTTCACGATACATTTGTTATATTGCCAGTTGTTGATCATGGTACTCCTGGTATCATTGCCCAGCATCTGAGCAATAGTAAAGCCGTGAACATTCTATTTTCTGGTTTAGGTCCCACTGAGTTTGAGCGTGTGAGCCATCTCTCCACTGCGAGAGAGATCTGGGCTACCCTCAAGGCACACCATGAGGGAACAGCCCAGGTCAAGGCTCGGCTCTATCAAACCTACCAGCGTGAGTACGAGAACTTCACACAGAAGCCGGGTGAATCTATTGAAGCTTTGTTTGGTCGTTTTCAATCGATCATTAACAAGCTTCGGGACAACAAGGCTGAGGGTGCTCAGTTAGTCTCAGATCACGAGCAGACGCTCAAGGTTCTCCATACCTTGGACCCAAAGATCTGGGAGATCAAGGTATCCTCTATCGTTGAGACCACTTCTTACGATACCTTGACCATTTCGGAGTTATTTAGCAAGCTGAAGGCCACTGAGGTAGATATCCAGCTGAGATCTAATCTCACTGGCTCTGGATCAAAATCCCTGGCCCTTGCTACACCTTCTGTTGATCCCACTTCAGTGAGCTGTGCTGGGTTCTCTTTGATGTCTATCACTGAGGACCAGCTTGAGTCTTTGGGAGATGATGATTTGTGTCTCTTTAACAACCGGGTGTGTCGTGTCTATGACAAAAGGATGTTCAAAAGACACGACACAAAATCCGGGTGCTTTGAGTGTGGTGATCCAGGACACTTCATCGCCGACTGCCCTAAGTGCAATGGACACAAGAAGGGCATCGGTGGTGGCTTCCACGACTCCGGCAAGCACGACAACTCTTCCTTCAACAAGGGCAAACCAAAGACCAGATTCTTCAAGAAGGCCCTGAAGGACTACCGGCGAGAGAACAAGAAGCGCGACAAGGCCTTCTTCGCCGAGATGGAGAAGAGCTACTCCAAGCAGTCCACGTCTTCTTCCTCTTCATCAAGCTCAAGCGATGAGGAGATCGTCATCAAGAAGGGGAAGGACAAGGATGATCCAGCAGGCCTCTGCTTCATGGCTTTCGGGGACAGACTGAAGAGCCACTCACACCAGCGCCGAAGATCCCGCAAGAGCTTCTGCTCAATGGCTCTTGGGGATAAGGAAGAAAAGAGCTCCTCCGACGACTCCGACGACGACAACGAAAAGGTATCATCCTATGAACGAGAAATCGTTGATTTACTTGAAAGCAATCATCAGGAGTTGAAATATCGGGAAAAACTGCTTAGGGGGGCCAAGAAGAGGATAGATGAGTTAGAGAGTGAGCTTGCCATAGCCAATGGCAAAATTGAGAGTCTATCTTCTTCCCCTTTCTTGGGTGATAGCAGTGAGTGTTCGAAGTGTGAGTTGCTTCTGTGTGACTTGTCGACTTTGAAGTCTGTTGGCGTAAAAGATTATGCTAACAGGTTTCTGTAGATTAGAAACTAACAAATGAAGTGTTTGCGAAGAGAACTGTTCTAAGCCTCCGAAAGGATAACAACTTAGAATAGTTCGAATGTGTGTATTGAATAACTTGTATTCGGTCCCTATTACAGGGTGAAATGGGGGGTATTTATAGGCCCAAATATTAAGGAAAAGACCTATTTACCCCTCTATTACAACCGACATAGTGGAAAATATTCGGTACCCTTGATAGGGCTAAAATGGTAAAAGACTAATCTAATAATATAAAAGATAAATCTCCCATCTTAGCTGGCAATAAAGATCTTGAATTGCCTTAATTCGAAGATGTACTCTGAACCAATGCCCATCTTCGTACTTCGATCTTGACTTAGGGTATCTTCGAAGATGGACGCCTGGAAACCTTCGAATCTATTATCTGCTTTCATGCTGTTGCGGCAATAACCCCGAAGATGAGATATTTTCCCCCAACAGTAGCCCCTCGAATACTCTTCTCCGCTTAACCTGTAATGTTAGGAGAGCCGTATACGGAAGGAAAAAATAACCAGACATAGGGGTTATTAGACTTCAATTCATCTTCGAAATGTATGAAGATATAAACTCCGGATCAGTCTTAAAATAAGTACTTTTCGAAGTATCTTAGAACCGACTCAGGAAGTTCGAAAGTCTTTTAGACTTTGAGGAAATAGCCGTTAGTTTTCTGTTCCTAACGGAAACCTTAAAAAGCGTTAATTTCGGAGAAAAGTAACGGGCAGGAATGCGAAACGGCATGGACTAACGGTAAAAATGTAAAGTTTAGGCTATAAATATATGGCCTATAACTTACCCTGTTACCTTTTCACTGCTTTCTCGCAATCAAAAACCTTTTGAGCCCTAGCCTCCATTTCCCCCAATGCAACCCGGCGGCCGCAATGGTGAAGACCAAGGGTTCTGGAGCCCCGTCGGCCTTGGCTCGGCAGCAAGCGGCTGCGGCAGCAGCGGCTGCGACGTTGGCGACAGCACCTCCGGCATCTGCAGCGACATCCATGGCGGCAGGAGGGAGAAATCCCCAAAATATCGATGATCAAAGTCTCTGCCCACCATCAACAAAGTACCTGGACCAATCTTTCCAACTCGGATCTTCTACCTGCAAGAGGAATCGTTGGCAATCGCAGTAGAAGGAAAGATCAGTACCGGAGTGATGATTCGCAAGCCCGGAAAAGAACTCATTCCGTCACCAAGGCCCGGAGAAGTGGTTGTCTTCGAAGCCTTCTTCGAAGCCGGCTTGGGCCTCGCTGCACTGGACTTCTTGGCGGAGGTACTTGACTTATTCCATGTCACCATTCCTCAACTATCTCCGAACACAGTAGCACGGCTAGCTATCTTCGAATGGGCACTGAGAGCCGAAGGCTGTGAAGGGAGGGCAGAGATCTTCGCTGCGCTACACAGGGCTTCATGCCAGCCTAAAACCTTCGTAGGCCCCGGAGGTGAAAAAGTAGTGGTATCCTTCGGAAGCATCAATTTTAGGCTTCGGGATGAATATGCTCTCCAATTCCCTGCTAAGGCCAACAATGCAAGATGGTACACTGACTGGGTTACGAGGTGGTTCTATGCCGAAGTTGGGGCGAGTAATCCTCTGGCCGGACCTCTGAAAGAAATTCAATTCAGGAAAGAAGCCTTAGTGCATCCCGGCCAAGGTCAGCTCGAAGCTCGCCTCAACCTACTTTAGAGGGTCAGCCGGAGGTTGAGTATGCGAGACTTAGCCGAAGAGTTCCTCGGGTTACAAATTTCTCCACTGATGGCCAACTGGCCTATCATCTTCGAAGAGGATTCGGAAGGTGGTCTCCGGAAAATTACCTTGACTTCAAGCCCTGCAGGTAACTTCGAAGACAACACGTATTATGCATATTCATTCGAAGAAAAACTAACTTGATTTATATTTTAGCTTCTTCAGCCCCTGTTACTTCGGAGCAAATCGTAAGGGCTTCGGAGAAGATTTTGGGCGCTCCAACTCCGACAGAAAAAGAATGGAGAATCAAGTTAGTCGGGAGTTGGGAGAGATTTAACAGAGTATGGGGAATGCTGGAAATCACTCCGCCCCCTTTGATGGATTGGGTGCCTTCGGAGAAAGGACCCAAGAAGAGGAAAGCCGAAGCTGGGACTTCGAGCTCCGCAAAGACTCCGGTGAAGAAGGTGGCTCGGAAGCCAAAAAATCTTGCACCTTCGAATCCTGCACCTTCGAGCTCAAGAGCTTCAGTTTCCGACTCCCAGGAGGATGAAGGGGGATTGCTTGTCCGTCTAATAGAAGAGAATGAAACTCAAAGGACTGCACAAGCCGAAGTACCTGCGAACGTGCCGGAGTCCCGAGACAATATTGATCAACCAAGGACTTCGGTAGTTCAAGAAGATGTATCTCAGGACGAAGTTCCTGTGAATGAGAGTGGGGTCGAAGTTACTATAGCTTCGATTCCCGAAGAAGCAACGAGGACTGCTCAGGATGATGCTCCTGCGGTCCAAGACTTAACGGCTGATTCGGATGAAGAACTAACCTTCGATCCATCGAACAGTCCGACGATGACTCCTCTGCAAAACGTCGAAGGTAGACTTCGAATAACTTTTTCATGTTTATTTTGAATATTCATACAATGTATAATACTCCATTTTTTTACAGAGTCCACTCCTATGGAAGAAGTCCGACAGGAAGAAATAATTCCTGGACCTTCGACAACTTCGGAGCCAACCCAGAGAGTTACTCAAAGGGACCTGGAAGAGGCAAAAGACATATAGAGCCCCTCCCTGCTGCGAGTTCTGGATCAACTCCGTCTGATTCAACAGACGAGAGCCAATCTTCCGGGGAGGGCAAGCCTCCAGTGGCTGCGAAGACTACAGGCCAAAGCTCCGGTCCTTCGCTGAACGAAGATGACCAACAGGCAATAAGCATGCTCCCCTTGCTGGCTCCTTTCTTAGGGCAAACAACTGGTCTTCGGACTTTGCTCGAACCTTTGGATCGAGCTAGCCATGACATTGGGGAGACTAACTTAGTAGCCATTTTGAGCAAGGTGGATAGGATGGAGCTTAATGCTGTCATAGAACGTGCAGCCTACCAGGTACGAAGTAACTGCGAAATAACATAGAATTCATCTACGAATAAATATTTACTTTAGTTTTTTATTTTTGCAGCAAACTGTCTTGGCCCGGGCTGCGAATATATGCAATGATGAAGAGATTGCTCATCTTCGGGAGGAAAATAGTGTCCTTCAAAGGAATCTTAATATCTCCGAAAGTCGAGTGGCTCAAATGGATAATATAGTGTCAACAGAGCGAAGGGCCAGGCAAAGTTTGGAGGCTACGAAGAAAGAGCTCGAAGCAGAAAGAATTGCGCTTCGAGCAGAAGTTGAAAAGCTGCGGGCGGAGCACGCTACTGCGGGGTCCGAGCTCGTCAGACTCCAGGAAGAAGCTAGCCAGCTGTTAAACCAAAAGAATATTTTGACCACTGAAAATGCTAGGCTTTCTGGGGTTTTGGGCGAAGTCACCTCGACGAAGGATGCATTGAACGAAGACAAGCTGAAGTCTGAGAAGGTGGCTGCGGAAGTTATGAGTCAGCTGTTAGATGTCCTAGAGTACTTCGGTACTACTGGAACTCTCCCTTCTGACAATAACATCACTCTTCTGCGTCGGTTGAAAAGGATCCAAGGAGTGGCGAAGCAGATGAAGACAGCGGGCATTAGATACGGAGAACTCTCCGGGCAAGTGTCTGTTGTTGGCCTACTTCGCTACTACGAAGATCTGGGCCGATCGATAACTCCGGACGCAGGAGGGGGTCCAATCACTTTCGACGACGAGCGACTTCTAAAACCTTCTGAAGGTGTGGCTGCTGCCTGGCGAGCCTTCCAAACTTCATGGAGAGCCGAAGGTCGTTCCGTGATCAAGGCTTGGATCGACGAAGGCCAACGCCAGAAGCAAGTTCGGACCCAAGCTTCGAGCAGTCAGCCTCCTTCGAACCCGCAGGTTTAGAAATACCTTAGGATTTTTGGCCTTGTAAAGCTTTATGCTTATAAACATTTATCAATGAAAATTTGTTTGTCATATTTTTAGGCTTTGCCTCTTACGGAAGATATCGAAGTGTTAGAGCTTAACGACGAAGTTCGCTCATTATGGACCACCTTCGATCTTCTAAAAGCTTATAAACGTCCTCGATTTCTAATTCCTCGAGATGACTCCGGTGTAATTGCGCCCGAAGTAATCAAAGATATACTGTCTTATATTAAAGATGAAGAAAAAGTGGTTAACTTAAACACTTCGTCTTCTGAAGATGTTATATGGGCTGAAGACGAAGATGAAGCTCAAAATAAAAAGCCTGGAGAACTTGGAAGCTGGGAAAGGAGCCCCGAACAGCTTCGAACTTGGGCCGAGCTTCAACAAGAACAGAAGGATTTTAGAGCTTCGAAGGGGAGCAAGAGAGTTAAACGCAAAGTTATTAGAACTCCCGGCGCTGGAACTAGTCGTTCCACCCCTAGCTCTAGAGACCGAAGAGGTCTTCGATTCCTTCTTGGTATAGATACCAATTTTTCATAATGTAATTTGTAAACACATTCGTTTGAATAATGAATACCGATTTAAAATTGTCTCCATATTTACTAGCCCCTCTTTGGCTATAAGCAACTTCGAACTGTATTCAAAGATGGTTATGCGCAAAGAAAAAACTTCGGAGTACATTTTTTTGGGGGTTCGGAGCCCCTCTGTAATTTGAAGATCTTTTAAAATCTTATAAAATGTCTTCTACTATTTGTAGTCTAAAGAATGGCAACTTAGCACCTTTGATTTTTGAAAGAAATCACTTGAAATAACTTTCAAGATACCTTAGTATCTTAGATAATTTGTCACTTTGGACTGTGTTAACAGACATTCGAAGCTCGTGGCTCAAATTCTGTTTTGCTTTAGCCACTTTCGGCTCTTTTTTGCGATTTTTGTCGAACCAATGGTTCGGAGTTTGCAATGGTCTCTTTGGACTCTTTTTACGGATGTCTACCAGCCAATGGCTTGGACTCCGTATATTTTGGCCACCTTCGGCTCTTTTTGCGGAAGTATACCAGCCAATGGCTTGGACTTCGCAGGTTTTGGCCACCTTCGGCTCTTTTTATGGAAGTCTACCAGCCAATGGCTTGGACTCCGCATGTTTTGGCCACCTTCGGCTCTTTTTACGGAAGTCTACCAGCCAATGGCTTGGACTCCGTATGATGTGGTTTTGGGATCTTTTATGGATGCCTACAAGCCGGTGGCTTGGACTCTGGATTATGTCAGCCCCCACGTCGGAAGCTTCGAACTTGCAGGTTCGAAGTCCGAAAATACAACCCAGCTTCATGACACTTCCCTCTCGGTCGACCCCGCGGTTCCAGTGCGTCCACTCGGAAGCTGGAAGTCTATGAGGGGAAGGCACTATCAGGATCATATGCTTTATTAATTTAGAAGATGATTACAAGCGAATTACAAGGAGCCCTTATGCGAAGTATCGCTTTAGGTGCTCCGCATGCCAAGTATGTGCTAACTCTTCACCTTCTAAATTAGCTAACTTAAAAGAGCCAGGGCGTCCTGAACGGACAATTAGGTATGGACCTTCCCATTTATTCCCTAACTTTCCTGGTGCTATAATGCTTCGTAGAACAAGATGACCCGGTCTTAGTTCATTGAGCTTAACCTTCGGGTCAAACCAAGCCTTCGTCTGCTGATGATACTTTGATAATTTTGCCACAGCTCGAAGTCTTGTTTCTTCTGATAAATCTAGCGAAGCTTGTCTTTCTTCTTCAATGTCCGGTTCAGTGCTGCGAAATGATCCTCCTTTGAGCTCCGTTGGAGTCATAGCTTCATCTCCGAATAGTAGTCTGAACGGAGAAAAACCTGTGGACCTTGTTTCCGTAGTCCGAATGGACCACAAAATCTTCGGAAGCTCTTCGGTCCACAGTCCCTTTGCTAATCCTACTATTCTTCGATTTAGCCCTGATCAAATATTTCCATTGGCTCGCTCTACGGCTCCATTAGACTAAGGATGCCTCACTGCAGCAAAACATAACTGAATGCCTAGATCTTCGCAAAACTTCCTGAAGGGTTCTGCGTCGAACTGTGTTCCATTATCAACTGTAAGTTGCCTAGGCACTCCGAACCGGCAGATGATGTTCTTCCAAAAGAATTTCTGTACATTGTTCGAAGTGATAGCTGTTAAGGGTTCTGCTTCCACCCACTTAGAAAAATATTCAATAGCTACCACTGCGAACATCAGATTTCCCTTTGCTACTGGAAAGGGACCGATTAAATCCATACCCCATCTGGCCATAGGCCATACTGGAGCAATGACTTGAAGAGCTGTTGGTGGGCGATGACTCCGTCGACCCATCCACTGGCATCCTTGACAAGTGCGGACTAAGCTCTCCGCATCAGCTATTATTGTAGGCCAATAAAACCCCTGGCGAAGTGTTTTTCCTGCCAAAGCTCTAGGGGCTAAATGGCTACCACAAAGGCCTTCATGAATTTATCGAAGAATTTCTTGGCCTTCGGCTTGAGATATACATCGGAGTAGAGGGGAACATACTCCGGCCTTGTATAAAATACCGTTGATTATTTGATAATTTCTAGCTCTAAGCTTTAATCTTGACAGCTGTGGCTCTTCGGGCAAATTTGTTCCTCCCTGTAAAAGTTCCATGATTGAATTTTTCCAATCTGCACTAAGAATGCTAAGAATCTCTGCAGAGGGAATTTGTGGCACCTAAGGCATATTGAGCTCCTCATAGAAAGCTTCTTCTGGCACATCCACAGCTCCGGCTACAGCTTTTGCTAAGATGTCCGCTTGCACATTTTCTGCTCTTGGTATACTCCGAATGGAAATACCCTTGAAATGTGCTTCGATTTTATGGATTTCTTCTAAGTACTTCGCAAGCTGTGGATGCCGAACTTGGAAACTTTTATCCACGTGCCCTGCTACTATTTGAGAATCCGTCTTTATAATAATTCTTGTAGCCCCTAGAGCACGTGCTTTTCGGAGTCCCAATAAAATCACTTCATACTCCGCTATATTATTGGTAGACTTAAAGTTGAGTCTTGCGGAGTACATTGCTCTTTGCCCTGAAGGTGAAATTAACACTGCTCCAATGCCTGCTCCGGATGCTTGGAAAGCCCCATCGGAGTAAACAGTCCAAACGCCATCACTTGACTTCTCTGGAACCAAATTTGCAGGCGGAGTCCATTCTGCTACAAAATCTGCTAAGACTTGCGATTTGATTGATGTCCTTGCTAAGAAAGATATGCCGAAGGGTGCTAGCTCAACTGCCCACTTCCCAATCCTTCCAGTGGAATCCTTGCTTCGGAGCATATCTCCTAAAGGATACGAAGTTGGTACAATTACATTGTGTGCCAAAAAATAATGTCTTAATTTCCTCGAAGCCATTATCAGAGCATAAACAAACTTCTCAAGTTCGGAGTATCTTATCTTCGCTCCTGATAATGCTTCGGATACAAAATAAACAAGATTTTGGACCAACTTCCCATTGAAATCCACTTCTCTAACAAGGACTGCACTGACAGCAGAACCTGTAGCTGCAAGTTAAAGGAGTAGGGTTTCGTCCGCAGTAGGCACCGTGAGTGTAGCAAGATTACTGAGATACTCTTTAATATCTTCGAAGCTTCTCTGACACTCCGGTGTCCATGCAAAATCTTCGGACCCTTTCAATGCTTTAAATATAGGCAAACTTCTCTCCGCAGACCTTGATAAAAACCTGCTAAGTGTTGCCAGACGCCCAGTCAGCTTTTGCACTTGCTTTAAATTTTCCGGAGGAGCCATCTTTTGTAGCGCAGTTATTTGAGTAGGGCTAGCTTCAATTCCCCTACTTGAAACTAAATACCCTAACAATTTTCCAGCCTTAGCTCCGAAGATGCATTTTTCGGGGTTAAGACGGATCCCACATGCCCGAAGGCTATTGAATGTTTCTGCTAAGTCTAGGCTATGTTGGTGCTTTAAAGCACTCTTTATTACAATATGATCCATATAGGCCTCCACATTGCGACCTAACTGATGACCTAGAACCTTAGCAACTAACCTCGAAAAAGTAGCCCCGACATTTCTCAAGCCAAAGGGCATTCTTACATAACAAAAGACTCCCGAATGAGTTACAAAGCTTGTCTTGATCTCATCTTCGCGCTTCAACCATATTTGATGATAACCAGAATACGCGTCAAGGAAGCTTAATAACTCCGAACCTGCGGTGGAGTCAACCAATTGATCAATTCGGGGCATGGGGTAGGGGTCACGTGGGCATGCTTTATTCAAGGATGTGAAATCAATGCACATGCGCCACTTCCCAGAAGACTTCTTTCTGATGAAGACTGGGTTGGCTAACCATTCTGTGTGAGCCACTTCTTTGATAATCCCAGCCTTCAACAATTTCTCAACTTCGTCCTTCGCTAGAGTAGCTCTTTCTGCAGACATTTTCCGGAGTCCTTGCCGAACAGGCCAGGCCTTCGGGTTTACAAGTAAACTATGTTCAATGATATCCCGATTAACTCCGGTGATATCTTCGTCAGACCAAGCGAAGACATCCAAATTCTCTTCCACCACCTTTTCCAAGGAGGTTGCAACTTCTGGAGGTAAATCTTTACCAAATTGAAATGTATACTCTTTACCATCTTTAACGATGACCTTCGTTGCAATCTCTCCTTCAGGACTTGGTCTCGGAAAGGACTTCTTCGAAGCTTCGGAGGAGGCTGAAAAAATTTCTTCATTATCTTGTACACTGTTTACTTGTCTTGGATCAAGAGGGGGACCATGACCATATTCCGCTCTCCGAGCAATAGCTTGATCTCTGAAGACAGTAAGGACTCCTGCTTGTGTGGGCATCTTCATGCACAAATAATTGTGATGCGCCACAGCTCCGAACTGGTTTAGCATGCCTCTTCCGAAGATGACGTTGTAAGCATACGGGGCATCTACAACATCGAAGATTACTTCCTCAGTTCGAGCCAATAAACCTTCTCCGAAGGTAACTTCCAGCCTATTTGGCCAAGTGCATCAAGCGGAGGTCCTGCGAAGCCTTGCAAAGGATGAGCTGCTGGAAGGAGATGCTTCCTAGAGATGCACAATTGATCGAAGGCTTGAACAAAAATTATATCTGCCGAACTACCTCCGTCAATCAACACTCTTCGAACTTCAGTGCCCGCAATATCAGCAGTGATAACAAGTGGATCTGCATGCGGGAACTTAATACCAGCTGCATCCTCCGCAGAAAAGGATATCGGTACATGAGACCACTCCAGCATTGCAGCTGCAGACGACGAAGTTCCAATATGGCCTACTTCCCGGACGTAGTCTCTTCGCTGTCTCTTTGACATGCTTCCGAGGGTACCTCCTCCGGAGATGGGGAGGACTACTCTTTTCCCTCGGTCTTGGCCTTCCTCTTGCCTCGGAGGTGGCATAACATTGGCCACTGGAGGGTGTCTTGCAGCATCAAAGTTTTCTATCCGCGCCACAGCCTGGACCGGCTCAGGGCGCGTTGCAGCTGGAACTCGGTCGGTAGTACCTCGACCCGAAGTTCATTCTAGATACTCTCCCCTTAGGGTAAGTATAGCCTTGAAAGTATCAGTTGCATGGCTTCGATTTTCTCCATGGATGCAGCAGAAAAGGGTCTGGCCCTTGCCAGCCGTTTTCCCTGGCAGTCTCCAGCCGCTGGCCTTGTTCCCCAAAGACTGTGGAGCTCTCTGTATAAACTTCTGTGGGGGTGCAATATTCATGACTTCAGAACGAGGGTGCTTTTGCCCTCTTCTCCGATCATGTTGAACTTCGAAGACTGGTTCTTGCGGTTGTGCCGAAGTTTTCACTTCTACTTTAACTTCTTGCAATATGGACAAAGTAGCGGCAGTTCTTTGGAGCCAACCCTCTTCTGACCTCGCATACTCCTCGAAGTAAGACATCAGCTGAGAGACCGAGGAGATGCTTTTCCGATGAAGCTTATCCAAGAGGCCTTGATGAGTGACGCCTTCCCGAGCTGCATCAACTACCGAAGATGCAGACAACCCCTGGATTTGCGACTTTGTATGAGCGAAGCGCTTAAAATATTGCCTCAATGTTTCTCCGGGGAGCTGTTTCACCTGGAAAAGGCTTCCTGTTGACATGGGAGGCACGAAGGTGCCTTGAAAATTCCTTATAAATTTCTTCTTCAGCTGCCCCCATGAATTAATTGATCCTAGCCTCAAAGACCAGAACCACCTTAATGCCACTCCTTGAAGAGCCAAGGGGAAGCACTTCGCCATGGTGTTTCGAACTCCTCCGCTAGCTTCAATTGCTAGGGCATAAGAACGAACGAACTCTCCGGGATCTTCATCTCCGGCATACTTACAGAGCTTGGAAGCTTTGAACTTTTAATCAAAGCGAACTTTCTGCAGCTCAGGATGCAGCGGAGATTCATTATCGAAGGAGGCATTCCCCGGGGCTTCGGGATAATCGGGTTCGTCGTCTTCGGGCACTTCTGGGATAGTTGGGATGGCTTGAGAGCGAAGCTTGTTCGCAGCTTCCTGTCGCCACCTTGCTACCTCAGCTTGAAGGTTGGCCATTTGAGTGGCTATATCTCCAAGATTGTCTTCATCTCCTCCGAAAGGATCTTCCAGGTCTTGAGAACTAGTAGGATCAATTCGAATTGGGATGGAAGGTGGAGGAGGGACTCCGGGTGGTCGAAGTATGGAAGGGGTTGGCGGAGAAGCTTCGTATGTTCGAGGGATAGAAGCCCCTTCCGGAGTTTGCGGAGGGAATGTCGAAGGCCCTCCGACTTCAACCGTGTCAAATGGTATCTCTCCGGAGATCCGAGAAGACCTCCGAACAGGATTGCGGGGTGCGCTCCGCTTAGGAGGCATGATGTAAGAAGTTGGTAGAGAACGAAGTTTTTCGGACTAGGTTCCCCACGGACGGCGCCAAATGTTGGCGTAAAAGATTACGCTAACAGGTTTCTGTAGATTAGAAACTAACAAACGAAGTGTTTGCGAAGAGAACTGTTCTAAGCCTCCGAAAGGATAACAACTTAGAATAGTTCGAATGTGTGTATTGAATAACTTGTATTCGGTCCCTATTACAGGGTGAAATGGGGGGTATTTATAGGCCCAAATATTAAGGAAAAGACCTATTTACCCCTCTATTACAACCGACATAGTGGAAACTATTCGGTACCCTTGATAGGGCTAAAATGGTAAAAGACTAATCTAATAATATAAAAGATAAATCTCCCATCTTAGCTGGCAATAAAGATCTTGAATTGCCTTAATTCGAAGATGTACTCCGAACCAATGCCCATCTTCGTACTTCGATCTTGACTTAGGGTATCTTCGAAGATGGACGCCTGGAAACCTTCGAATCTATTATCTGCTTTCATGCTGTTGCGGCAATAACCCCGAAGATGAGATATTTTCCCCCAACAAAGTCCAAGTACACAGAAAGGGTTGATGAGAGGGATGCTTTGGCCACTAAGCTTGAAAACGCTCAGTTGGAGCTGAAAGATGCTCAAGCCACTGTCGTCGCACCCTGTGTTGATTGCCCATCTCATCTAGCTGCCTTAGCTGAGCTGAAATCCAAGGGCGGTGAGCATTTGGGTAATTTGGAGAGGTTGAGAGCTGAGCTTGCGCAGACTAGGCTAGAGCTTGAGACACTATCAGTTCCACCCACTGTCTGTGAGAACTGTTTGTCTCTTAGAATGGAATTGATCAAACTGAAAGCCAAAAAGTCTGTCCAAGTAGAGAGTGAATGTGAGACCTGTTTGTCTCAGGTGGAGGTTCTAGCTTCCTTGAGAGAGGAGCTAGCTGATTCTCAGAATGAGAAATTTGACCTCCGTTCTATCCTGAGTTGGATCAGTGCCAGAGAGCCACAACTCGGCATGATGATCCAGCAGTTCAAGAGGCAGGATGGGTTTTGGGTAGGTTACACCTACACCAAGGCTGACTTTGAGAGTGCCATTAGTCGGGCAGTGGAGTGGAGTAAAATGACTCCTGAGCAGAGATACCCCAAGACTCACTCCACTGAGTCTTCCCAGGCTTGTCAGCCCAAGGATGGAGTAATTCATGAACCACCCAAAGCTCCACCCAAGAAGCCTATCTGGGTTCCAAAGCCCAAACACCTCCACTCTTCTCTAGACTCTCTTCCTGGACCTTCTCAACCCAAGAAGACTACACCTAACACCACCAAGCCCAAGAATCCCAAGCCTCAACCACACCCCAAGAAGCCCACCTATCATTGTGAGTACTGTCAGAGAGACGGGCATCTTGCGGAGTTTTTCTTCAGGAGGAAGCGGGTTGAGAGAGCAGAGCGTGTTCATGGTAGTCAGGAGCAGTTCTACCAGCAAGGTGGTAGACTGAGAGTTCCTCGACGCGGGGAGAGGTTGGAGGCCAGGCCGCGTCGTGTAGGTGGTGGTAGAGGAAACGACTTTCTTGCCCGTGCTCCGGTTGGTGGTGTCCGTTCCGCCAGAGCTCTAGGCCATTTTTTCTACGGTCCTGGACCTCGTGGCCGAAGCTTTAGGCAGAACCAAGGACCACGCTTTGAGCCGTGTTTTGGTCCAAACTCTCATGATGATTTCTGCTTTCCGTCTTTTGAGCAGATGGCTCGACACTGGTTTAGCTTTTTTGCTAAACCTGGTGCCGGACCATTTGCTCCCACTTACAGCCACTGATTGTGCACGATCGGGGACTGGAGGACGTTTGGATCATGGACTCGGGATGCTCTCGCCATATGACGGGACATCGCAGATGGTTCTCTAGTCTCTCTCCCCCGAGCTCCAAAGAGTACATCACATTCGGGAACAGTGGTCAAGGGAAAGTAAGTGGCATTGGCTCAATTAGCATTTCAGATCATTTCTCCTTGAAGAATGTTGCTTTGGTCAAGAATTTGAACTTTAACTTGATTTCTGTCTCGCAACTTCTTGAGGATGGTTTGGAAGTGCGTTTTAAGAAGGGCAATTCTTCTGTCTTTGATTCTAGAGGGTCTTTGATTTGCTAGATCTTACCTTTTGGTAATGTTTTCAGAATTGACTTCTCTAGTTCTTTTGGCCCTTCTCGTTGTTTGATAGCTGGATCTTCTTCTGAGCTCTGGAAGTGGCATAGGAAGTTAGGTCATTTGAGTTTTGATCTGCTAGTCAGGTTGAGCTCTATGGACCTCATCCGAGGATTGCCCAAGCTTAAGATGGAGAAGGATCTAGTCTGCCATCCCAGTCGTCATGGTAAAATGGTTGCCGCTTCTCACTTACCTGTGACTCAGGTGATGACTTCGTATCCGAGCGAGCTATTACACTTGGACACTGTTGGTCTAGCTCGGGTACGCTCGGTCGGTGGGAAGTGGTACGCGCTTGTGATTGTTGACGACTTCTCTCCATTCTCATGGGTTTTCTTTTTGGAGTCTAAGGATGAAACCTTTGAGTTTTTGAAACTAAAGAATGAGAACAATGCTCAGATGCGAGCAATTCGCTCCGACAACGTCTCTGAGTTCAAGAACTCTCAGTTCGTCAGTTTCTGTAGTGATCAGGGTCTGGACCATCAGTTTTCTTCTCCTTACACTCCCCCACAGAACTGTGTTGTGGAACGAAAGAACCGCACGCTAGTCGTGATGGCCAGGACGATGCTCGATGAGCACAGGACTCCTAGGCATTTTTGGGCTGAAGCCATGAACACGGTTTCCTATCTGGCCAACCGCATTTTTCTTAGAGCTTATATGGGTAAGACCTCGTACGAGTTGCGGTTTGGCAGACAGCCCAAGGTGACCCACTTGCGAGCGTTTGGCTGTAAGTGCTTTGTGCTCAAGAAGGGAGGGCATTTGGACAAGTTTGAGTCTCGTTGCTGGGATGGTGTTTTTCTTGGCTACGCTTTGCATTCTTGAGGCTTCCGTGTTTGGAACCTCGAATCCGAGCTGCTTGTCGAGACTTGTGAGGTTTCATTTGATGAGTCCTTGCCTTCTTTGACTCCTTCTTTTGAGCCTTCTGATGGTGAGCTCGGAGAGTCCATCTTCGAGGAAGATGAGGATACTCCAGCCGCTAATGAGGGTGGCCTTCTACACCCCCTGCAGAGCCCACACCTTCTGAGACTTCGACTGAGGACGAGGGCGGACCTCTGATCACTTCTTCCACTTCGATCGAGCCCCCTCAGTCGAGTCCAGAGGTGCCTGCTGCTGACTCCGGTGAGGTGACTTCAGATCACTAGGGAACCCGAGCAGTTCAGCGTGATCACCCCTCAGAGCTCATCATCGGTGATTTGACTGAAAGAACTTTGCGTTCATCTACCTCTCTTGCTGTGTTTGCTGAATTTGCATTTGTTGCATCTTTTGAGCCCAGAGACGTTTTTCATGCTCTTTCTGATTCTAATTGGATTAATGCTATGCAAGAAGAGCTTGAGAACTTTGTCCGCAATCGGGTTTGGACACTAGTTGAGCCGCCACCAGGTTGCAACCCCATAGGCACCAAGTGGGTATTCAAGAACAAACAAGGTGAAGATGGGGTTGTGGTGCGCAACAAAGCTCGATTAGTTTCCCAGGGTTTTTGCCAGAAGGAGGGAATTGACTTTGAAGAAACTTTTGCCCCTGTTGCCCGTCTTGAGTCCATTCACATTCTCTTAGATTTTGCCGCTTCGAAGGGTTTTAAGCTTTTTCAAATGGACATTAAGAGTGCTTTTCTGAACGGGTTCATAGAGGAGGACGTTTATGTTAGGCAGTCCCCCGGTTTTGAGAACCCTAAGTTTCCGCGACATGTTTTCAAGTTGCAAAAAGCTTTATACGTGTTGAAGCAAGCCCCCAGGGCTTGGTATGACCGGTTAAAGCAATTTTTGTTGGGGAAGGGCTTTGTGATGGGTTTTGTGGATAAAACTCTTTTCTTGCTCAGAGATGCTTCAGATTTCTTAGTCGCTCAGATTTACGTGGACGATATTATCTTTGGCGGTACTACTAATGATCTTGTGTCCAAGTTTTCTGAGCAGATGCACAGCGAGTTTGAGATGAGCCTCATGGGTGAGCTCAAGTACTTCTTAGGGCTCCAGATCAAGCAGACCAAAGATGGCACTTTCATCCACCAAGGTAAGTACACTCGTGATATGTTGAAAAAATTGACTTTGGTGGTGAGCTGAAGCCGTAGATGACCCCAATGGGCATATCTGGAGGATTGGACAAGGACGAGAGCGACGTCAAGGTCAACGAGAGGGAGTTTCGAGGGATGATCGATTCGCTGCTGTACTTAATGGCAACTAGACCGGACATTCAGTTTGCCGTAGGGCTGTGCGCGCGCTTCCAGTCTTCACCACGCGCATCTCATCGGTAGGCTGTCAAGCGCATCTTCAGGTATCTCACTTATGCGCCCGATCTTGGTGTTTACTATTCA
Source organism: Zizania palustris (assembly GCA_019279435.1). Lineage (NCBI taxonomy): Eukaryota > Viridiplantae > Streptophyta > Magnoliopsida > Poales > Poaceae > Zizania > Zizania palustris. The sequence goes on from JAAALK010000082.1 coordinate 7,043,163, forward strand.
GCATCATCATCTCTTGATTTATCTGGCTTTTCGGATGCCGACTTTGGTGGGTGCCGGTTGGATCGCAAGTCGACTTCTGGTACTTGCCAGTTTCTTGGTTCTTCTCTTGTCTCTTGGTCTTCTCGAAAGCAATCTGGAGTTGCTCTTTCGACCACTGAGGCTGAGTATGTAGCTGCTGCTAGCTGCTGCTCACAGTTAGTTTGGATGATTTCCACTTTGCGAGATTTTGGGTTGTTCTTTCCTACCAGGGTTCCATTATTTTGTGACAGCGCCAGTGCTATTAGTGTAGGGAAAAACCCTTGTCTCCATTCAAAAACCAAACATATTGATGTGCGCTTTCACTTTCTGCGGGATCAATATGAGAAAGGTGTCATTGACCTTGTTCATGTTGATACCCATCATCAGTTGGCTGACATTTTCACCAAACCCCTAGATCAGTCTACCTTTGAGCATTTACGAGGGGATTTGGGTGTTGTGTATCCTTTCTAGGATATTTTGCGTCAGTTTTCTTTTTTCTTTACTCTTTTCTTGAGTCTTTTTGTGTGTGTTCATAACTTGCATACTCACATATCACACTTTCGAGCTGCTTCTGTTATATGATTGAACTGTTTTACTTATTCTAGCTGGTATATGCTTTTGAATACTTGTCATTGATCATGCTTTGGTTCAGTTCACTTGATATGTCTGATATCTGTCATATGCATGGCTTTTATGCTTTAAAAATTGAAAAATGATCACCATTGCTTCTGTTAACTAGCATGTGTAGGCTGAATGTTTTTGCTACCTGTTACATACCTTGTAGCTAGTTCCTGACTTAGATGCACCATGCAACTTGAACATCCTTTTGCTTTAAAACATGGAAATGTGCTATAAAAATCAAGAAAAATGAAAATTACATGCCTCTTTATGCATAACTTGCAAAGATCCAGGTGGGTTTGCTTTGTCGCATTGCATTGTTCTGGACTGCATACCATAGCACTTTGGTATGAACTAGGACAAAGTAGTGTATGCCAAGACCAATGTCTTAAGCTTTTGATGGTCCAGATCTGGCCTAGGCTTGACTTGGTCGGTCAGCATAAGGTTTGACATGCAAATAACCCCTGGCATAAATGAAAAGGAGAAAAGAAAATGCCTGAAAATTGAAATGATAACAAGTTTGCTGAAGCACTTTGTTTTGGACAATGTTTATCTTTGTAGATATCAGTTAGCTTTTGCATCTCATGCTTTCCCTTGCTTGTTAACTGGAAAATATGGTGATGCTTTTGTTTTGCAAAAAAAAACTGAAAAATGCGTGCTAATGACTTTCTTTAGATATCATATGTTGCACTAATCATGCCATGTGTCTTAGACAGTATGTCTTTTGCTATACTTGTTAGATGTTGTAATTGCAGTCAATCATATCTGAGAAGCATGCTTTCTACACTCCACATGCACCCCAGTGGCATTCATTGAATATTTTGAGGGGGGGTTGCGTTTCAGGGGGAGTCTGGTTCTCTTTTGAGTGCTTGATGAGTTCACTTGTCAACAAGGGGGAGAAATGTTGGGATAAGAGTTCGAGGGGGAGTTTTTGTCTCACTTACTCTTTTGATATCCTTGTTGATGTTTCTGAGATCGCACTAATTCTGAGCTTTTCCCTTTGGTTAACCATAATGACTGATTCTTGCTTTTGTTCGGCTTTTGGTAATTAGGGTTAAACTTTTACCTTATTTTCTTCTTCTTTGTTTTTCTTGTGCTTTGTTTTCGTGTTTCCACATGTGTTCGCGGGTTCTGAAGAGCTGAAGAAATGAAGTGTTGACAATGCACTCATCAAGGGGGAGATTGAGGAGCCATGCTGAATAGCGTGGGCCTCATGGCTACAGAAGTGATGAGTCATTGTCAACGATAGTCAAAGAGGACTGAGAAGAATGAAGATCTGTTGTTTCATGGGCCACGTGTGACTCAGGTACACGGGCAGCAAGCGATTGTCGGGCTGAGAGAGCTCCGAAGTTGGGTTGGCCCAATCCGGGTACATGGGCCAGAAGCAGTAGAAGACCCACTGGGCTGTTGACCAGGATTGACTCAGGTACACGGGCGGTGAGTGATTGCCGGGCTGAGAGAGCTGCGGAATCAGGCCGGCCCAATCCGGGTATCTGGTGTAAAGTCGGTGGAGGCTTTGTCAGTTTCGGCGCAAAACTGACAATCGTTGATTCTGTATCGGACTGTCCAGAAGAGAAGCCGTAGTCGCTACGAAAGCTTAGCTTCCGGATAAGTCATCTGTATCTCTAGGCCCACAGTCAGTCAGTTGTGTTTGTAAAAATACCTAAGGGCTGTTGAGTCTTTTCCGTTATTTTAGCGTCTGTAAAAAACCCTAAGGGGCTGGTGGAATATTCCTAAGTGTTGGGCAGCCTAGAAATAGGGCATCAATCCCTAGGGTTGTGCTACCCTTTTTGCTGAAATCATTTCCTACTCTATTGGGTCATTTTTGTCTCCTATTCTCTCTCTTGTGCGCCGCCAGGCTTCAGTTCATAGCAGATCTATGTTGCATTTATTTCGGTTTTCTCCTATTGCAGTGAAGCTTCTATTCTCTGATCGTGCGCAGCTTGTTTGCAGCTGTTTTTATATGGCTTCATTTCACGTGCATAGCTATTTTTCTTGAGCATTTATGCCTCAGTTTCTATTGTTCTTCACGAAAGTAGTACTAGTTCATACTGGATGCAAGTAGTACTGCCACACTGTAGCAACAGTACACTAGTACTCCAGCCTTGCTTTTACTGTGTTGCTTTTTGATCGAAGTAGACAGGGCTAAAAACCTTTTCTGGCTGTTTTTTCTGGCGAAGCTACCTTCTCTGTTCGAAGCCCCTCAGCTCCGTGGGGCAGGCTTCGATCGACATCCTCGAAGGGCTTCACTTAAACTTCGACTGTCTTTGTGAAGGTGTACTTCAACTTGAGTGCTTCGAAGTTAATACTTTGGTAGGTTTCGAAGTTTGGCTTCAGAGCGTCTCTCTGACAGACTTCGCTCGGAGTGTGCAGCTGTCTGTTCCGAAGGTCTCAGTGTGTGAGTTCGGAGCTTGTTTTCTCGAAGTGTGGTTGTAGGCTTCTGTTTCTTGTGTCTCTACATCAGCATACTTCGATTCGAAGCTAGTCTATGGTTCGAAGGTCATACCTCGTTGCTACTAGCTTCGAAGGTAATCCTGTTGGCTTCGAAGTGTTTTGCTAGCTCCGAAGGTAGAGTGTAGGCTTCGTTTTGGTTTCTCTGTTGTGTGTCGCGCTTCACTACTCTTTCGAAGGTTGTCTTTTTGTGAGCTTGTTCGAAGCTTTCTGTCATACTTCGCTTCGAAGCATACTTCGCTCTTTGCCACACATGATCTAGGCTAGACCAAACAGACCTTCGGCGCTTTCACAATAGTCTTCGCCAGGCTTCGAAGCTGACCTCTGAAGTAGGCTTCGACACTGACCTCCGAAGCAGGCTTCGACACCGACCTCCGAAGCAGGCTTCGATACAGTAGAGCAGGCTTCGCCAAGTTCCGAACAGGAGACAAATCTGAACAGTAACTTCTCATCTCACTTTATATATACTTAGATCATTCATTGAGAAGTTTGGCCTGACATATCTAGTATACTTTGTTTATCTGCCTAGTTGCACTACTTTGGTAGTTCTCTGTTTGACATCAGTTGCTTCTAGGCTAGATACCTTTAGACCTAGGCTATCTGTTCATATTCTGCTGCTTAGTCTTTTGAGGTGCATTAGGTGTTGGGAACAGGCCATATATTGGAAAGAATTTTTAAGGTGCCCATTCACCCCCTCTGGTCGTTACTTTCGGTCCAACAGGCCCCCTCTAGGTAGAAGCCTCCGGTCTACACTTCAGTGCAAGTAAAATATCTCAGTACCGCCCTAGCGTGAAGACCTAAAACAGGGGCCCCTGCCCCAGGTATTTGCACATGTATTTGCATAGACTTTATCTCTTTACCCCTACGAAGCCCTGTAGTTAGATCCCTGTAAGTAGAGGGTAAAGTATACTTTTCCTTTTATGTTTGCCTATAACAGCAGGGTACTACCCTTGTAACAGGGTGAGGTTACATAATACCAAAATCACTAAGAACTAGAGGTAAGGCTATTATCCCTCAAGAGGACTGAACCAGTATAAAAACACCTTCTCCATGTGAGGCCCTAGAGGTTCACACTCTTTCATACACTACCTTCTTCTAGGTATTCACATTACAAAAATCTATTTGTAGCTAAAGCAATTGCTACAACACTTCCCATGCACCGGCCCTTCGTGGTCCCTACCGCAAACACTCGGGAAATGATGGATCCCCTGGCCTAGGTCGCTCATTTCTTAAGATAGTTCGATTTGGTCACTGAATTTAGCTGGCATCATGAAGCTGATTTGTCTGATGCGCTGGAGAGTGCCCTTTACCAGGTAAGTGTTTTTTTTCGACCGAAGTCGTGGCTTCGTAGATACCTTTTCTGCAATTTATCCCCATACTCATTCATGTCTTTGCATCTTAATGTTTTTTTTGCTCAGGGGACTGCCAACGCCTTCGATAGGCGAAGGGCCCATCTCTCAGAATAGGCCGTAACTCTTCACGATCGGTTAGCAGAAGCTGAGGAGAAGGCTTTTGATTTGGAGGATAGCCTTCATCGGGAGCAAGAGAGGCATGCGTCCTTCGAGGTTGAGGCCAAGGACCTCTGGGCTGCTAAGGAAGCCTTGGGCACCAAAGGTAGAAGCCTTCTAGCAGAGAAGGGGGCTTTGGAGGCTGAAGTACAAGAGCTCTAAGCAGAGAAGTTTACTCTCAAAAGAGGGGCCTATGATGTTCTAATGGATAACGCGAAGCTGAAGGCCTCGGAGGAGGCCTTATAGGGCGAGCAGTCCAAGGGCGAGTAGCTGGTGATTTATACTATCAAAGTACCCTGTGATGTGATGGAGCACTTTAGCACATCTTTCCCATCACCCTCGTTAGTAGCCAATGAGCCACTGGTTCATCGTCTTTAGTTTATCAATGCCATGACCAAGTTGGCCAAAGCCACTATGGTGAGGTACGGTGTTATCTCCTGGAGGGTTGCTGCCCAAGGCATTCTACACCACCTCAAAGATGTCAATAGCATCATTGACCCGACAACGGAGGTGGCACCCATTACATTCAGTGATTACCATTTGTTGATGGCATCTCCGGACGTCGTCGTCGCTTAAAAATTTTTCCAAGGGCTTGGAAGGCCGAAGGGAACCAAGCTATCAAGGCCATGATGGACGAAGCCCATCGCCAAAAGACGTAGCGAGCAAAGCCATCCCTAAAGCCCTCGAACAACCCTCCACATGATATCCTCATTGTGTCATTTCTTTAGGTCTTCCAATGTAGACCTTTTTTGTAAAGTCTTGACATGTATGAATGATAGTACTACTTTTGGGTTTCTCCTAGACTTACTCCTTGCTTTTGTACCCGAAGTGGAGATACTCGAGGCTAGCGAAGACCTTCATCATAGATGGGCAGTTTTGAAGCCGTTAAGTCTAATAGGTGTGCTTGATTTAGCCTTCCTCTTGATAGCTTAGGTAAAATAATGCCTAAAATAGCCAATGAAGTGCCCGTATCTATAAAAAAGGTGGAGCAGGTAATACCACTGTCCTCGTCGTTGGAGTTAGTTGACTAGTCCGATGGAGGCCCTGAGTCTCCTACCACTGGCCCTAGTCAACTTAGGCTTCCTTCATGGGCAGAGCTCTGGGAAGAGAGGAACGTTTTGAGAGCTTCCAAAAGAGGAAAGCGATCAAAGGTCAAGATGAAGCCTTCTTCAACTCAGCCGTAGACTGAGGTGTCTGGCCCCGGATGGAGTTTGTAGAATCAACCGGATCTCCGAGGACGAAGGGGTTTTCGATTTCTTCTTGGGCTAGACACTAATTTTTCATGATTATACTTCAACTTTTGCCCGAGTTTGTAATATCGTGTACTTATAGTTTGTTATTTTAAAGGATGAAATTTATTTGTAGGATGTAGTCCGAATTTCTTCGGAGTGTACTTATGCTCCCTTGGCCCCTCCTTGCGTGTGGTTGGCATTTTAGATTCGATGGATGACTACCAAGCACAATGTTAGTGTGACATTCGAGGTGCGTCTTACACATTCATTTTATTGGTATGAGGTTGTTGGCTCTTCGTACATGTTATTTTGGCGTCATTGGACTCTTTTAGGACACATCGAGGTTAGGCTCGGAATCTTTCTACATGGTATGAGGTCAGTGGATCTTCACACATGCTCTTTTGGTCTCTTTGGACTCTTTTAAGATGCTGGGCTTGGAATCCTTTTGTTGGACCGAAAAGGGTGACCAGAGGGGGGTGAATGGGAGCTTTTAAAATTTCAAGCGAAAACTTGCCTTCTGTTTTAAATACTGTCTCTTGCGGAACACGCTTCGAACACACCCTTCGGAGGTCTGTTTCGGAGGTATTTTACAACTCCGAACACAAGCTTCACAAAGAGGGTAAAAGGTCGAAGACAAATAGACTTCGATCAAACCCGCAAACCCAAAAACACAACACTGCAAAGATAGTGCAGGATCCGCACACGAGGTTCCCTTGAGCAGACTTCGCACTAGAACACTTCGCCGGAGTATGTTTCCCTATGAGGACTCCGACCAGATACTCTACACTAGCAACTAGTACTAGGCTTCGTATTTCGGAGGGCAGAAAATAGACAGAACAGACTACACTGCGAACTTCAACTAATGAATAAAAACAGGCTTCGAGCCCAACTTCACAGAGTGCTTCGCTAGTAATCAGAGAGGACTTGCCTCTAGTTTACAAAGAGCAAACACACACTGACAAACTCACAAGGATTGCATGTATAGGACACAAACACCCTTCGTTAGAAAAGAAACAGAGCAAAAACTATAGATGACACAGAACGAAGTGAAGCACAATGATCTCAATGCATGCAGTGCAAAACACATATACAAGTTCAAACGATAGATGGAAAACAGAATGGAAATTTCATTGGAAGAACAGGGAACACAAAAAACTCATAGAACTGAGTACATGATAATGACGGCTAGCTCTGCGATTTCTGAAAATGGTTTCTCAAAGTGTTGGCATAGACCTAGCCAGCCTCACTATTTATAGGCACAACTCAGCCATGAGAATAGACTACATACCCCTAGGGTTTACAGTGATTTTGTCTCTACAAGACATGGGGTATAGATGGTCGTCTACTTTACTGGAGGCTTCTTTTGTCAGCTTCGCATGGGAGATATCATCACTTTTTGTAGAGCAGACACGATCAACTTTTGCAAAGAAAAATCTTTTGATGTCCCCTTCGCACACAAAGTGTGCAGAGGCTTCGGTGACAAGCTTCGAACCCGAAGGCCTTTGCTTCACCGAAGTCAGTCTTCGATACATTGACAGTTTTGAGCTGAAGCCGTCAAAGCTCTTGAGCCTTTGCGCCATCACATCCGAAGTGGACCACCACGACTTCGTAGCTTCTCCCAGCTCAAACTCCATTAGTCTGTGTACCGAAGCCATGCATGGCCGAAGTACCTCAAGTCAGCCATACTCTAAAGCCCCACCTTTGGAGTATCTTCGCTACCTTTCGAAGTCTCTCTGTCTAAGACCTCCGCATGAAGTATATCAATAAACACCCCTTCGCAGTGTCTCAGCCCCGAGCACACTCCACGAAGACCCTTATCCAAACCATGCCTTTGTGGCACCTTGACTTCAGAAATCTTCGTCAGGTGACCCTTTGAGTGCCTCCCTCCGGAGCTCACATCGAAAGCCTTGCCTCAATCCTGAGGACTGTCCACCATACTACGGAGTCACTCCTTCTGGAGCACCCTTCTAAGTGCCTCGCCTCCGATGACTTTGCCTCGGGGTACCTTCAGTTGGAGCCACCCTCCACACTTTCTGCCTTCGCCTAGCGCACCTTGACCCGAGGACCGACCATGACCCCACGCAACCTTGTTGACCGAGCTCCCTGCTCGCCTGGCATCAAACCTCTCGCTTGAGCCAGGTTCACTTGTTGCGAACCGTCTGTCGCCTCAGAAGTCACCTGCACACCACTGACAAGCAGACTAGTGTTTATAGTACCTCGAAGACTTCTCCGGTAAACCACCTTCGGTACATACTCCGTTGTACCACTCAAAATATCGAGCCCTTCGGTACAAACATATCATCATGCTCTGCCGGACCCCTCCGATAGACACACTCTACTGCACAGCTGCAGCTAGCCAACTCCGAACCCTTCGGTAAACACCTTTGAACAGCTTCGGAGGGACCCCTTCACTCAGAAAGAAACTTGTCAATCACTGTTGGAACAATGGTGTTAGTTCCAGCAGGTTTCTGTGTGGTGGATTAGGATGTGGAGAAGGAGCCTCGATGGACTCTAACAGAGGGAGAAAAAGGTTTATACTGGTTCGGCCTCTCCTGGGAGATAATAACCCTACGTCCAGTTGTGGTGGATTTGGCATGGTATGCCCCAGTATGGGGTAACAATACCAGGGTCTCTTGGCCCCCTGGAGCGTGTCCCCCTGCTACAAGGTCTTGGCCCTGCTTTTATAGGCACGCAGGCCTTAAGGAAAAGACCAAGATACCCTCTACAAGCCCCTAGGCTTATAGGGGTAGGCATGGAAAGAGAGCTAGCTACTGAGCAAAGTACCAGGCAACTTTTACAGCTTTACAGCTTTACAGACGTGTCAGGCTGCGCCAGGCTTTGACCAGCTAAAAGATACACCGAAGGTGGGGGCTGAGAGGAAGGCTTTGGAGTGCATCCAGGAGGGTGGCCTCCGAACTGGACTCGGCTCCCGGAGGGTGGCCTCCGGACTCGGCTCCGGAGGGCGGCCTCCGGACTGGACTCCGGAGGGCGGCCTCCGGACTTGGCTCCCGGAGGGTGGCCTCCGGGCTTGGCTCCCGGAGGGTGGCCTCCGGGCTTGGCTCCCGTAGGGTGGCCTCCGGGCTTGGCTCCCGGAGGGTGGCCTCCGGACTGGACTCGGCTCCCGGAGGGTGGCCTCCGGGCTTGGCTCCCGGAGGGCGGCCTCCGGTGCCCTGCGCCAGGGCCCGGACTGGGGGCTCCGGGCCGGACCTCCTGATCTAAGGGCTCCGAAGTTACGGGCCCCGGAAGGCACCTTGGGACCTGGAAACAACACTTAGAGAGAAAACAGGCTCCGACAGTGCTGGGCTCTGGGCCAAAGGCTGTCGGAGGCTGACGTCATTTGGCCCCTGTTCAAGGGAAATATATTCCCCCAACAGTAGCCCCTCGCGTGTAGGCTTTCGGAACGAAGGGGTGCACGCGCCCTTAGGACAAATGACCCGAAAATGTAACTTCAGAGAAAACATACCTTCGGAGCCTGGACCGAAGGTGACCTCGCTATCCGGGGGTAATAAATGCCCGCGCTAGCCGCCAGAACGGCCTCGGGGAGGCCGAACGGCTCCGCAACGGTCAAGAAAGTTACCGTTACCTTGTTTTGGGCCGGTTCGCCTTCGCTGGAGGCCCACCTGGCGGTGGGTTCGGCCCACGACGGTTGGAATTCTTACCGCGCCTATAAATAGGGACTTACCGCGTGCGGCTTCGACACGCCTTCATTTGCTTTCTTCTCGTTGCCTTGCAACCTTTGCTCTGTTCTTCTTCTAGCTTCGCTCCGAGCCCCCTTCGCTAGCTTTAGCTCTTCGCGTCGAAGTCCCATCAGCACGCCGAAGAAGGCGGTGGCGAAGCCTCTCGTTTTGGGCTCGAGCTCGGGCTCCGCCCAGGTGCAGGCAGCGGCGGCTGCGGCAGTGAAGACTGCGCCCAGGCGGATGGGGCCGAGGGACCTTCGGACGCCCTCCGACAAGTTCGAGCAGACCCTGGAGATGAGGGCCTCGATCTCCATGGAGGAGTCGGTCCGGAGGGCCTGCGAAGGGAAGATTGCGGCGAAGATCCAGCTTCGGGTCCCGGAGAAGTCAGAGGCTGAGCCGAGGCCTCGTGCTGACGGGGTGGTGGTGTTCGAGGCTTTCTTCGAAGCCGGCCTCGGACTGCCTGCAGTGGGGATGCTGAGCGAAGTCCTCAAGGCTTACAACCTCGAGCTCCCTCAGCTTTCGCCCAACGCGGTGGCGAGGTTAGCCGTCTTCGAGTGGGCCATGAGGGCCGAGGGCTGCGAGGGCCGCGCGGATGTCTTCGTCGCCCTCCATGACGCCAACTGCCAACCGAAGCCGCGGGAGGGGACGGACCGCGTCAAGAGGGCGCTGGCCTTCGGCAGCGCCAATTTCCAGCTCCGGAAGGAGTACCAGGACGCCTTCCCGGCGAGGGCCGTAAACAACAAGTGGTACTCGAGGTGGGACCAAGAGTGGTTCTATGCCTCCGTCGGCGTGAACTTTCCCCTTCGGAGTACCAACACCCATATTTTGTACCGACGCGAAGGGGTGGTGAAGACCAGCGAAGATATCCTTCGCTCGAGGACCTCGCTGCTCCGGAGAGTGGCGGCGAAGATGAGCATGTGGGACCTCGCGGAGGAGTTCATCACCCTCCGGCTCAGCCCCCTCGCGCGCTCCTGGCCGGAGGGTCTCTTTCAAGCTTCGGGCCGAGGTGAACTTAGCGAGTTGGCCTTCGACCGCTTCTGTAAGGCTTCGCAGTCTCTTTGCTTTTAATACTTCGCAGACTTCACTTCTAACTCAAACCTTTCATGAAGCCGCCCTCAACATGAGGACCTCGGAGGAGGCCGCCGCGGCGGCGGATTGAGTCGTCGGGACTCCGACTCCCGAGGAGCAGGCCCAGCGCCTTGCACTGGTAGGGTCCTGGGAGCGCTGGAACAGGGTATGGACCGCGCCTGACCTCGGGGGGCTTCCTGCTCTGCCGGACTTCGCCCACCTAACTACCTCGTCGGCCGGAGCCAAGAGGAAGAGGGGGGATGAGGACGAAGTGGATGCCTCGGGACATCGGCCGGAGGTCCCCGCGATCGAAGCTTCTAATTCGGGGGAGGCTGCGGCGAAGCCCGCAGCTACTCCGACCCCCAACAAGGCAGCGAAGCCCTTGGCGGCGAGGCCTTCGGCAGCGAAGTCCGGTGCGCACACTTCGGCCGCCAAGGAGGCCACGGATGCCCCGGCGGAACCAACCTCGGGCGCAGAGGTAGATGCGCCAGCTTCGCAGCGAAGGAGTTGGAGGGCACATTTAGCCCCATCCTCCTTTCAAGAGATCTCCGACGATGGTAAACCCTTTTTTCTTTTGCATACTTCTCTTCAATATGCGGATTTTTACTTGGCTCCCTGCAGAGGATGAAGACGACGCGAGGCCCACCGCGGCGAAGGCGGTAGACGAAGGTGGATCGAAGCCCGCCGAGGCGAAGTCCACAAAAGCTTTGAGCAGCAGCAGCAGCAGCAGCGATTCGGAGTCCGAGTGCACTTCGTCCGATGATGAAGGCAGCGGAGGCCGCGAGGCTCCTTGAGGCGAAGAATAAGTGGACGTGGTGGGCTTGAGTCCCACCTTGCCGGAGCCCGCGGAGGCGACCGTGGCCGTGGTTCACCCTTTCAAGCCGAGGGGGGCGTGACGGTGGCGGCGATCCGCGATTTCCGCGAGGCTTGTGCTTCTGCGGAGGAGGGGGATTTGGTGGCCCAGCTCAGCCACCGAGACCCCACGGACCTCTTCGTCAGTTCGAACGAAGTCCTCCTGCGAGTGAGCGAAGCCCCTTGCAGCTTTGAACTATACCTTTGTCCCTTGGCTAATACTTATATATGATCTCTTCAATTTCTGTAGGCCCTCGCACTGAACGCGGCAGCTTCGACTGCTGCCGACAGGCGGATGGAGCGCCTCGCGGAGGAGAAGGAGGCCCTTCGCCGCGAGGTCTCGGAGGAAGTTGAGAGACGGAGGCGGGCCGAGGCTTCGGCTGCTGAGGCGAGGGAAGCCTTGGCCTCGGAGAAGGCTCGGCTACGCGCGGAGCTCCAGGCTTCGAAGGATGCCGAGGCTCGACAGACGAAGTAGAACGAGGAGCTCCGTCAGCGGGCTCGGGATCTTGAGAGCTTCGTCGTTGCTAATCTTGGCGAGGCCACTCAGAGCCTGACCGAGGTCCTTGAGAAAATAGGGACCGAGTGCCGGACTCCGGATTTTGGCGACCAGGACCCAATTGGAGACCGCGCCGATTTCTTGAAGACTGCGGCTTCGATAGCGGACGAAGCGCTGACGGGCTTCGCCCTCATGGCCGGTCGTGTCGCGGGCCAAGGAGTGTTGCAGATGCTCCATGCTGCGGGGTGTGACCACCTTCGGGCTGCAACCTCCGCGACCCCAGTGGCCTTCGGTGGTCCGCACTTGGTGACGCCTCCGGCCGAAGTTCGCGGGGCCTGGCGGCGGCTGCAGGACCCCTGGAAGGAGCAAGGCTGCGAAGCAGTCCTCGACCTCCAGAAGGCCCTTCGACATCGCCGATCCAAAGCGCCTGCCGTGCCTGATCAGCCTTCGACTTCGGTACCTCCGCCTCCGAAGGTGTAGATCTCCTTAGGCCTTTTTGTAATACTTAGCTGCAGGCTTGTAAAAACTCTATTAGCTTATTAATATGAATGCGGGGGTTTTTTATACCTGCCCAGGCTCAGACTTCGAGCGTAGACCTCGAAGTCCTCGAGGACTCCGAAGAGCTTCAACAGCTGTGGGCGATCCTCGAAGTAGCTAGGTCCGAAGGCCCCCCTCGGTTTAAGCTTCCGAGGGGGCCTAACGGCGAAGCCATCTCCGAAGTAGCTCAGGATTTACTAGCCGCTGTGAAGACGGAGTCCCTTCAGGGCCCTTTGTCTTTGCCTTCGCGAACGGCCTTAGCAGGCGACGAAGCCCTAGACTTTTCTGCCTTCGACACGGCACCGCCTGCTTCGTTAACCTGGAGTGACCTGCAAAGTGGAAGGCGAAGCCTACGAGCTTCGGAACCTGAACGGGTTGTTCGAGGGAGAGCGGGCTCCGACGAGGCAACGTCCAGCCGAGGTGGCCCTGGCCGAAGATGGGGCAAGCGAGGGTTGGGGCCTCGCACACGGTTCTTCTTAGGTTTAGATATAGATTATACGTAGTTTTGCTTCCGAAGTATGTTTGTAACACACTTCTCAATATACAATAAATGGAGTTGTTATATTTGCATACTTCGTCTGTATGCTTCGCATTGTTTGGCTTCGAACACTTTAGCTTGCCACGCTCGTACTGCGTATTATATTTGCACACCTCGCATACATGCTTCCCCCTTTGCTCGTGGCAGCTAGGGACTTAGCCGTTGCTGGTGCGGGCAAAAAATAAACGATGCGAAGGGTGCGCCTTTTGGCGGCTTCGACGTACGAATTTTATTTAAGCAAAGGCCTCCTTTGGGCTTCGAACGCTTTAATTTGGTGCGAAGCAGGGCTTCGGCTGCTCGGAATTTTACTGGGCGAAGGCCTCTTTTGGGCTTCGAACGCGCTAACTTGGTGCGAAGCAAGGCTTCGGCACAACCAAGCCTAGCGAGGCATGCTTCGGCATGCTAGGATTTGGATGCTGTGCGTGAGCGAGGCTCTGAAACGCACTTAGATCATAGCGAAGTATGACTTCGAGACGCTTAGGCGTGTTATACACTAGCACGCGAAGCCAGGCTTCGGAACGTGTTTAGATAACGAAGCAAGGCTTCGGAACTTGGTCCTGTAATGAGAAGGATATTTGGTGTGGATTCACCGAACCTGTGATAATGTGAGCCACCTTCGACTCTGAGCCACCTTCGACTCTGGGCCACCTTCGACCCTGGGATGCTTCGGGTGCGGAACCCGGAATCCCTGGGATGCTTCGGGCGCGGAGCCTGGAATCCCTGGACGCGTCGGGCCAGCGGCCCGGGGTCCCTTTTGCCCACTGCTACGGGCCCGGGGGCACCGTGTAGCCTTCGTAAGAATGCTCCGGATTTCATAAAGCGAAGCAAGGCTTCGGTTTAAATAAGGCGAAGCATGGCTTCGGGTTTGAATAAGGCGAAGCATGGCTTCGGGTTTTTGAACAGGGCGAAGCATGGCTTCGGGTTTTGAAGCATGGCCTCGGTTTTTAAATAAGATAGAGCAAACAATTGTGTTTAAGGGCGAAGCAGGGCTTCGGCTTTAAGGCGAAGCAAGACTTCGAGCTTATATTAATGTAACTGTAGATTTATGCATCAAAGTAAGGCTTCGGGCGGTACATACCTTGTAGCCTTCGGGGCTTCGATGACCTTAGAAACGTGGAGCGGAGCCCCTTGCCGGAGAGTGGGCTCCGGTATACGAAGGATGGAGGAAGGCGAAGGTGGCCTTCGATCTGCACCCTAAGCCCCTTGCCGGAGGGTGCGCGAGGCAAGAAAGCCTCGAAGCTCCCCCCTCGGGCGCACTTCGGGTTGCAGGCAGTGGTAGAGAACTTAGCTTCTAGGACTAAGTTCCCCACGGACGGCGCCAACTGTTGGAACAATGGTGTTAGTTCCAGCAGGTTTCTGTGTGGTCGATTAGGATGTGGAGAAGGAGCCTCGATGGACTCTAACAGAGGGAGAAAAAGGTTTATACTAGTTCGGGCCTCTCCTGGGAGATAATAACCCTACGTCCAGTTGTGGTGGATTTGGCATGGTATGCCCCAGTATGGGGTAACAATACCAGGGTCTCTTGGCCCCCTGGAGCGTGTCCCCCTGCTACAAGGGCTTGGCCCTGCTTTTATAGGCACGCATGCCTTAAGGAAAAGACCAAGATACCCTCTACAAGCCCCTAGGCTTATAGGGGTAGGCATGGAAAGAGAGCTAGCTACTGAGCAAAGTACAAGGCAACTTTTACAGCTTTACAGCTTTACAGATGTGTCAGGCTGTGCCAGGCTTTGACCAGCTAAAAGATACACCGAAGGTGGGGGCTGAGAGGAAGGCTTCGGAGTGCATCCCGGAGGGTGGCCTCCGAACTGGACTCCGGAGGGCGACCTCCGGACTCGGCTCCCGGAGGGTGGCCTCCGAACTGGACTCAGCTCCCGGAGGGTGGCCTCCGGATTGGACTCCGGAGGGCGGCCTCCGGGCTTGGCTCCCGGAGGGTGGCCTCCGGGCTTGGCTCCCGGAGGGTGGCCTCCGGACTGGACTCGGCTCCCGGAGGGTGGCCTCCGGGCTTGGCTCCCGGAGGGCAGCCTCCGGTGCCCTACGCTAGGGCCCGGACTAGGGGCTCCGGGCCGGACCTCCTGATCTAAGGGCTCCGAAGTTACGGGCCCCGGAAGGCACCTTGGGACCTGGAAACAACACTTAGAGAGAAAACAGGCTCTGACAGTGCTGGGCTCTGGGCCAAAGGCTGTCGGAGGCTGACGTCATTTGGCCCCTGTTCAAGGGAAATATATTCCCCCAACAATCACTCATCACAAACTTGAAACCAACGCACATTTCAATTTTGTTTCTCAATCTCCCCCTTGATGAGTGCATTGACAACCAAGGTCAAGATTTAAGAAAATTTAAAAATTTTCAGCACACAAGTGACCATAAAAACTCATAAAAGAGCCAAATCATGTCACTTGATAAAATAATATTTTCCCTTTGATTCATGAAAAACTATTTTGCTAAAAATCCCCTTTGGCTATGCATGAAATCTAAGCAGCAAGTGACATAAAAATTCTCTCCCTCTTTGGATTTCATCCCCTTTGGTAGACAACAAGGCATGCTCTCCCCCTTGGCAATGCAAAAATCAAGGAGCAGTAAAAGATGCAAGGTTTCGAAATAATGAAAAGTGTGACGACATATAGTGCAAAAATATGCCAACACATAATGTCATGCTCGGATGCTCAGCTCAAGTTAATATATTCCAAATTTAATGTTTGATGCATGAACTTTTAAAATTGTTGAAAATAAAAGCATCACCACTTAGACTAGTCAGCTAGACAAGAGAAAACAGGAACTGCAAAAGCTAAACAATTTCTACCCCGGAAAGCAAGTCCAATTTCATGGAGCATTTAGCAAGCTTGATAAGCAAATGATTCAGACTTTGCAATTCTTTGTATATTGCTAGGGGTTATTTACTTGTCCACCTTATACTTTCCAACCAAGCCAAGCCTAGATCTAGAAAAACCATCAGAAGTTTAAGGTAGTGATTTTGGCAAACACTAAGTTATCCCAGTTCATACCAATGTGCTATGGAAAGCAGTCTAGAATAAAGTAGTGCAACAAGCAAACACACCTAGATTTTTTTCATTTTTAGCACACAAATCATGGATATTGATTTTTGTTGAGTACCAGTTGTTGGATAATTCCATGAAAAAGTAGTATTATTTTAAAGTTGCAATTTTGCATCCAAGGTAAAGGATTCTGGCTACCAGGCAGATAAAAGATAGCTAAAGCAATTCTGCACAACACATGCTAGACACAAGATTAAGCGGTGATTATTTTTGGAATTTTCTAAATAAAATCATGCTCATAATGAAAGTGGACATATTCAACAGAGCTAAGCGCATCATGATAATGATAATCATGCAAAGGCATATAAAAGCAATTAAATGCATCAATAATTCATCATAAGGAAGCCAATGCAACACAAATAAAGCATGCTCCCCCTCACAAAATGATGTAAGGATGACAAATACCAAGTTCCCCACGCAAATAAGCAAATCGAGATGTATCAAGAGGTTTGGTAAAAATATTGGAGCTCAATATCACCATATTGAAGCTCAATATCACCCTTCTCATTGTGATCTCTGAGAAAATGATATATCACGTCAATGTGTTTGGTTCTGGAATGCTGAACCGGGTTGTTTGCAATGCAAATAGTGTTAGTGTTATCACAAAATAGTGGAACACTCTTATAATCTAACCCGAAGTCCCGCAAAGTGGAAACCATCCACAAAATCTGAGAGCAATAGCTAGATGCAGCAACATATTTGGCCTCAGCCGTAGATTGTGCAATGCTACACTATTTGCGGGAAGACCAGCAAACAAGAGAAGTAAATAGAAAATGACAAGTCCAGAGGTACTCTTCCTATCAATTCTACACCTAGCAAAATCCGCATCTGAATAGCCATGAAGACACAAGGAGGAAGATGCAGAATACCAAATGCCAAATTCAAGGGTATTCTTGAGATACTTGAGAATGCGATTTACGGCTTCGCGGTGCGAAGCTCGTGGCGAAGCTTGAAAACGAGCGCACAGACACACGGTGAAGTGTATGTCTGACCTCGTAGCAGTCAAGTATAGGAGGGAGCTGATAATGCTTCGAATCCCTTCTAATCTATGGCTTCTCCATCCTCGTCAGGCTCTAATGCTATCGAAATAGCCATTGGAGTGGCGAGGGGCTTCACATCAGCCATGTCAAACTTCTTGAGCAGGTCCTTGGTGTACTTCATCTGGTGGATGAAGGTACCTTGTTTGCTTTGCTTGATTTGTAAACAAAGGGAAAGCGTGAGTTCGCCCATCATGGACATCTCGAACTCCCTGCTCATGGCATCTGCAAACTCGGCAACCAACGCATGAGAAGAGCCACCAAATATGATATCGTCAACATATATCTAAACTAGTATGAAATCATTGCAATGCTTGAGAGTAAAAAGGGTTTTATCTACTGACCCTATACCCTCGCTCAAGCAGAAATGACTTAAGTCGATCATACCAAGCCCGAGGGGCCTGCTTGAGTTCATAAAGAGCCTTATGAAGTTTAAGAAATCAATGGGGTATCTGGGGTTTTCAAAGCCAGGGGTTGTTTTACAAAAACATCTTCATTTATGAAGCCATTAAGAAAAGCGCTTTTCACATCCATTTGGTAAAGTTTGAAACCTATGGATGAAGCAAAAGCGAGCAAAATTCTAATGGCCTCTAGACATGCAACTGGTGCAAAAGTTTCAGTAAAATCAATCCCTTCCAATTGAGAAAAAGCTTGAGCTACAAGTCTAGATTTGTTTATAACAACAGACTCATCCTCCCCTTATTTGTTTTTGAAAATCCATTTTGTTCCAATAAAATGAACATTAGGTGGAGGATCAACTAAAGTCCAGACTTTGTTTCTCTCAAAATTTTCAAGTTCTACATGCATGGCATTGATCCAACTAGAATCAGAAAGTGCATGACTCACATCTAATGGCTCAAAAGAAGCAAAAAAAACAAAATCAGTCAAATGAGCATGAGAATGTGTTACCCTTTGATCAAGCTTACCAATGATCTGCTCTGGAGGATGCATCCTTTGGATGTGATAAGGAGCCTCGTGGTGGGATGTAGTCTCCATCTCAACTTGTGCCGGTAAGTGGTCAAAGATGACCGATGTTGAGGTAGTAGCTTTGGGGCCACTTGATGAAGTGGTCGAAGTGAGGTCTGCTTCGATTGTCGATATTGAGGGTAGTAGGGGATCATCCTCAAAGTCTTCAGGATCTTCATCTTCAAAGATAGTTTGCTCCATATCGTGTTGACTTTCCTGTTCAAAAGAAGAGCTAACATAGGGGGTTGATTCATCAAAAGTCACATCACATGACTCGATGATAGTGTTTGTTTTCAGATTGAAAACACGATAGGAATGACCATGAGTAGTGTAACCCATAAAGATCCCATTAGAAGAATGTGACTGAAACTTTGCCAAATTTCCACGTTTTAGAATAAAACATCGACATCCAAATACTCCAAGATGAGTAACTTTTGGCTATCTCCCAAAACGTAGCTCATATGAAGTCAAGTTCAAGATTGAGCATAGGAAAATTCGGTTTGAGATGTAACAAGCGGTGTTCATGGCTTCAACCTAAAACTTTCTAGGAGTCTTGTGCTCATCAATCATTGTCCTAGCCATCTTAACCAAGGTGCGGTTCTTCCTCTCAATAACACCATTATGTTGAGGAACCCGTGGAGCAGAGAATTGATGTTCTATGCCATGCTCCATGCAAAAGTCAACAAAGAGACTATTCTTGAACTCGATGCCATTATCACTTCGTATGAACTTCAATGCACTAGGGAGTTCATTAAAAAGTCTCAAAGCTAAAATCCAAAAGTGTGAAAACACTACATCCTTTCTAGCTAGAAAGAAGACCCAAGAGTAGCGAGAGAAATCGTCGACAATCACAAGAACATACCATTTGCCGCCTAAAGAACTAACGTGAGAAGGACCTTCTATGTCCATATGGAGCGGTGAGTGTGAAGAGACAATCATTTTCCCATATCGACAAGGATTGCAAATTAAAATCTTCTCAAATTTAAGCTTGGGCAATCCTTGGATCAGACCTAGGGCACTCAAGCGAGCCAGCAACTCGAAGCTCATATGCCCTAGTCTCCTATGCCACTTCCAAAGCTCAGAAGTAGAGTGTGCAGCAAGGCAATGAGAAGAACCAGATGACTCAGAAAAACCAGCTCTAAAAACACTCCCAACTCTAAAGATCTTACAAACTATAACACCATTAGAATTGAGTACTTACGAAGTATCGCGATGAAATCACACTTCAAAGCCCTCATCAAGCAACTGGGATACAGAAATCAAACTGTATCACAAGTTTTCAACTAAAGCAACATCTTTGAGAGTGAAATTTGAGTTGATTCTTACCACACCTTTACCTTTCACTCTTCTTATTCAGTTGTTGCTGAAGGTAGTTTGCTCCTTTAAGGAGCCATGCTGAAGAGCGTGGGCCTCATGGCTTCAGATGCGATGAGTCATTGTCAACGGAAGTCAAAAAGGACTGAT
Organism: Zizania palustris; assembly: GCA_019279435.1. Lineage (NCBI taxonomy): Eukaryota > Viridiplantae > Streptophyta > Magnoliopsida > Poales > Poaceae > Zizania > Zizania palustris. The sequence goes on from JAAALK010000082.1 coordinate 7,062,678, forward strand.
GAGGAGAGAAGACCTACTGCGTCTGGGCCACTTGTGACTCAGGTACACGGGCAGCGAGCGATTGTCAAGCAGAGGGGCCGCGAAGTCGGGCTGACCCAATCCGTGTACATGGGCTAGGAGCAGCAGAGGATCCACTGGGCTGTTGACTAGGATTGACTCAGGTACACGGGGGATGAGCGATTGCCGGGCTGAGAGAGCTACGGAATCGGGTCGGCCCAATCCGGGTACCTAGTGCAAAGTCGGTTGACACTTTGTCAGTTTCGACGCAAAACTGATGACCGTTGATCTCGGATCAGACCGTTCAGAGGCGAAGCCGTGGTCGCTTCGAAAGCTCCGCTTCAGGATAAGTCATATGTAAATAGGAGTTTACTATTTTTTCCTTAGGCCCATAGTCAGTCAGTCGAGTCTGTAAAAATATCCTAAGGGCAGTTTGGTCTTTTCCATTTTATTTCAGCGTCTATAAAAAACCCTAAGGGTCTTTTGGTATTTTCCTAGGCTATTGGGCTGCCTATAAATAGGGTGCAAATCCCTAGGGTTAGGGTTAGGGTTAGGGTTAATTGCTTATGTGCCACCGTTATTTTCCGAAACGCCAAAAATGCCATTAAAATTTTAGTATTTGCTCATATGCCATTACTATTTCAAATTCACTCTTTTATGCCATTTGGGCCCAAATATTCATAAAAAAGTGATGGCATAAAATGGAAAATTAGAAATATTAATGGCATATGAGCAAATATTCAGAGTCTGCGGGTGGGTCCAAATGGCATAAAAGAGTAAATTTGAAATAGTAATGGCATAAGAGCTAATACCGAAATTTTAATGGCATTTCTGGCGTTTCGGAAAATAACAGTGGCACTGAAGCAATTAACCCTTAGGGTTACCCTTTCTAAAATCACTTTACTAATCAAGAGATTGGGTCACTTTTTGTTCATGTTCCTGGTGTTCATTCCTCTCAGCCGCCACTACTTTCATCAGGCACACACCGAGAGTTTTTTGCCTCCTTAGGTTTTAATCTCCGGTTCTCAGCCATCGGTTTTTAGCAGTGTATTCATCGAATTGGTTGAATCATTTTGCGTGCCTAGCAGTTTCGTCTCTGTGTAATTATTCTTCTCTGGTTGCCTTGTTTTATGTGCTGGCGCTTGTTCTCTGTATGCATTAATCTGGTTGCTCTTGTTCTATGTGCTGACAACTAATTTTATTCTAGGCATTGTTCTTGATGTTGCATGACTGGTTCTTTCTATACTCGACAATGAGTTTTACTGTATCTGCAGATTTTTGCTAGTCACATGCCTGCAACCGCTTGAGAATACTAGTTCTTCCCTCTAGTTCGTGTTGCAGCTGTGCGTTGATGTTTTTTATATCGTTCTTACTCGCAGTCTGACAGTAGCATATTGAGTAGCTATGCAGTCTACCGCATAGCTAGGCCTACTAGCTCCTATCTGTTAAGCTTTGTGACGTAGATCTGCACTTCATGCAAGTATCCTGGCAGCAGCATTAAACAAGGCACAAATTTCATAGTGTGGGTCCCACGGTTTAGCATAGTCTTTGGCGTTTCTGCAAGCTTCGCAGTGGTTGCTTCGGAGTTCGAAACATGTTTTTTTTCTAGTCTTGTCCATTTGAAGGATACTTCGACTCAAAGTATACCGAAGTCTACTTCTCCGGGGTATAGGACGTTGCTGTTGGCGTAAAAGATTACGCTAACAGGTTTCTAATGATTAAAATTTAACAAACAAAGTGTTTGCGAAGGAAACTATTCCAAGCCTCCAAAAGGATAATAACTTAGAATAGTTCAAAGGTGTGTATTGAATAACTTGTATTCGGTCCTCATTACAGGGTAAAACGGGGGGTATTTATAGGCCCAAACATTAAGGAAAAGACCCTTTTACCCCTCTATAACAACCGACATAGTGGAAACTATTCAGTACCCTTAATAGGGCTAAAATGGTAAAAGACTAATCTAATGAGAAAGAAGATAAGTCTTCCATCTTAGCTGGCAAAAAGCTCCAGGAAGGGTCTAAGTTCGAAGATATACTCCGAACTAGAGTCCGTCATCATACTTCGAACTTGATTCAATGCATCTCTGGAGTCGTATGCTGGAAGTCTTAGACTTGATCACCAACCTTTGTCCTGTTACTACAATAACCCTGAAGATGGAATATTTTCCCCAATAGTAGCCCCTCGAATACGCTTCTCCGCTAAATCTATACTGTTAGGAGAGCAGTATATGCAAGAAAAATAATCATGCGTAGGGGTTAGCAGATTTAAACTATTTCCGAATTATGTGGAGATGCAGACTTCGAATCAGTTTCTAAGAAAACTACATTCGAAGCAACATAGAACTAACTCGAGAAGTCCGAAAGCCATTTAGACGTAGCAGAAATAGCCGTTGGCTTATTTCTTCTAACGGAAGTTATGCGATGCGATAATTCCGCAACAAAGTAACGGTTAAGAATACGAAACAACATAGGCAAACGGTAAAAATCGGGGTCTAGGCTATAAATAGAGGGCTTAGACCCTTCTCGAGTACCTTTCAACAACTTTCGTGCAAACAACCATCAATCGAGCGCTAGCCTCCGTTTTTCCTTTGAAACAATCTGCAAAAATCCCATGGCGAAAACTAGTTTCAAGGGTCTTGGAGCGACCTCAGCCTTGGCTCGGCAACAAGCTGCTGCAGCAGCAGTGGCTGCATCATCGGCGACAGCAACTCCAACACCTACAGTGGCGATAATGGCGGCAGCGGGACGAAATCTCCAAAATGTTGGCCCCCAAGACCTCTTCCCGGCGTCGACAAAGTACACAGACCAGTCTTATGAACTGGGGCCTTCAACCTGCAAAAGGGAATCGCTTGCGGCCACAGTAGAAGGCAAGATTAGTTCGGGAGTCATGATTCGCAAACCCAGAAAGGAAATCATTCCATCGCCAAGGCCCAGAGAAGTGGTCATCTTCAAAGCCTTCTTCGAAGCTGGCTTGGGGCTTCCGGCGGTTGACTTCTTGGTTGAGGTATTGGACTTGTTCCATGTCACTCTCCCCCAACTCTCTCCGAATGCTGTAGCTCGTCTCGCCATCTTCGAATGGGTGTTGCGAGCCGAAGGTTGTGAAGGAAGGGCGGAGATCTTCGCAGCACTGCACAGAGCTTCATGCCAACCAAAGACCTTCGTAAGCCCCGGAGGTGAGAAGATGGTGGTAGCCTTCGGAAGCATCAACTTCAGGCTCCGGGATGAGTATGCTCTCCGGTTTCCCGCCAAGGCCATCAATGCCAGATGGTACACCGACTGGATCTTGAAGTGGTTTATGCTGAAGTTGGGGCGAGCAGTTGCCTAGCTGGACCCTTGCAAGACATCAACATCCGAAAGGAAGCTCTTGTGCACCCATATCCGGGCCAGCTCGAAGCTCGCCTCAGTCTTCTCCAAAAAATCAGTAGCCGCCTGAGCATGCGGGACTTAGCAGAAGAATTCCTCAGGCTTCAAATTCCTCCCTTGATGGCCAACTGGCCGGTCACCTTCGAGGAAGATTCGGAGGGTGGTCTTCGCAAAATTTCTTTGACTTCAAGTCCTGCAGGTAACTTCAAAAACAACATATATCATGTATATTTATTCGAAGAGATAACCAACTTAACTCATTTTGTAGCTTCTTTAGCCCCTATAACTTCGGAGCAGATTGTGCGAGCTTCGGAGAAGATCTTGGGCATCCCAACTCCGACCGAGAAGGAATGGAGAATTAAGCTGGTTGGTACATGGGAACGGTCCAACCAAGTATGGGGACTACTCGAAGTTGATCCGCCCCCTCTTCTGGATTGGGTGCCTACGGAGAAAGGGCCCAAAAAGAGAAAAGCCAAAGTTGGAGCTTCGAGCTCTGCCAAGACTCCGCTGAAGAAGGTAGCTCGAAAGCAAGAGCTCCTACACCTTCAAGCCCAAGAGCTTCAATCTCCGATTCCATGGAGGATGAAGGCAGGATGCTTGTCAACCTGATCGACGCAGATGCAGCCCAAAGAGGTGCACAAATTGATGAAGCTGTGAGCGTGCCGGAGTCTCAAGAGAACCTTGAGCAAATGGGGACTCCGGCTGCTCAAGAAAATTTACCGCAAGGTGGAGCCCCTACGGACGAAGGCGAAGTCGAAGTTGTTGCGGCTTCGATTCCGGGTAAAGTAACAACGGCTGCTCCCGAAGATGCTCCAACAGTCGAAGATTTGATTGCTGATTCTGACGAAGACTTTGGAGTAACCTTCGACCCACCAAGCAGTCCAATGCTCAACCGCCGCCAAAACATCGAAGGTAACCTTCGCATAATTTCTTTTGTTCTTTTTTTCTGTGGAATTATACAATGTATAATACCTTTGTTTTAACAGGATCCACTCCCATGGAAGAGGTCCGTCCCGAGGATATTATTCCTGGACGTTCAACAGCTTCGGAGCCAATTCCAGGAGCCACTCAAATGGGACATGGAAAAGGAAAGGGCAAGATGGACCACCTCCCTGCTGCGAGCTCAGGATCAACTCTGTCTGAGTCAACAGATGAGAGCCAATCTACGGAGGGGGGCCAATCTGCCAGAGCTCCAAAAATACGGCTCAACACTCCTGACCTTCGCCAAACGAAGATGACCAGCAAGCCTTGAGCATGCTCCCTCTTCTAGCTCCTTTCCTGGAGCGAAGAAGTGGGCTTCGGACTTTACTCGAACCTTTGGATCGAGCTAGTCACGAAGTCGGGGAGAAGGACTTGGTGGCCATCTTGAGTGAGGCGGATAGTTCGGATCTTAATGCTGCCATGGAGCGTGCAGCATACCAGGTACGAAGTATCTACAAAATAGAATCAAACTTATATACAAATAATTTCTCACCTTGGTTTTTCTCTTTGTAGCAAACAGTCTTGGCCCGAGCTGCGAATATCTCAAACGAACGTGGAAGCCTTCGCCTTCAAGAGGAAAATACAACTCTTCAATGAAATCTCACTATCTCCGAAGGTCGGGTGGCCCACTTCCATAACATGGTTTCAACGGAGCGCAGGGCCAGAAAAAGCTTGGAGGCTACGAACAAAGAGCTCGAAGCAGAACAAATTGTGCTTCGAGCGGAATTTGAAAAGATGCGGGTGGAGCACCCTACTGCGGGGGCTGAGCTTGTTAGGCTCCAAGAAGAAAAAGCCAAAGCTACCGAAGAAGCTAGCCAGCTGCTCAATCAGAAGAATTCTTTAGCTACGGAGGCAGCTAGGCTCTCTGGAGTAGTAACAGAATTGACTTCGACGAAGGATGCCCTAATTGAAGATAAGCTGAAGTCGGAAAAGGTAGTTGCGGAGGTCATGGACCAATTTCTAGGCGTTCTGGAGTACTTCGGTACTACTGGGACGCTTCCTTCGGATGACATCTCCCTGGTGCGACGGTTGAAGAGGATCCAAGGAGCAGCGAAGCAAATGAAGACAGCAGGCAATCGGTACGGAGAAATCTCCAGACAAGTGGTTGCTATTGGCATACTTCGTTACTACGAAGATCTGGGCTAATCGATAACTCCGATCGCAGGGGCGGCTCCCATTACCTTTGATGACAACTAGCTCCTTACTCCTTCTGAAGGTGTGGCCGCTGCTTGGCAAGCCTTTCAAACTTCATGGAGAGCCAAAGGTCGCTCTGCGATCAAGGCTTGGATTGACGAAGGGCAATGCCAGAAGCAAGCTCAGTCCCAAGCTTCAAGCAGTCAGCCCCCGTCAAACCCGCAGGTTTAGAATTATCTTAGGATCTTCGACTATGTAAAGCATTATGCTTTTGTACATTTATGAATGAAAATTTTCTTATCATGTTTTTAGGCTCTACCTCATATGGAAGATGTCGAAGTGTTAGACGTTAATGACAAACTCCGCTTACTATGGGCTACATTCGATATCTTAAAACTTCACAAGCGCCATCGATTTTTAGTTCCTCGGGATAGCTCCGGAGCAATTACGTCCAAAGTAAGCAAAGACATATTATCTTGTATTAAAGAGGAAGAAAAAGAAGTTAGCTTGGAAACTTCATCTTCCGAAGACATTATGTGGTCCGAAGACGAAGATAAAATTCAAGATAATAATCCTGAAGAACTTGGAAGCTGGGAAAGAAGCCCCGAACGACTTCGAACTTGGGCCCAGCTTCAACAAGAACAAATAGAAATTAGAGCTTCGAAGGGAGGCAGGAGAGTTAAACGCAAAGTTGTTAGAACTCCTGGCTCTGGAACTAGTCGTTCCAATTCTAGCTCTAGAGATCGAAGGGGTCTTCGATTCCTTCTTGGTATAGATACCAATTTTTCATGATGTAATCATATTGCTCGAATAATAAACATCGATTTGAAATTGTCTCCTTATTTACTAGCCCCTCTTTGGGCGTAAGCAACTTCGAATTGTATTCAAAGATGGTTAGGCGCAAAGAAAAACTTAGGAGTACAATTTTTGGGGGTTCGGAGCCCCTCAGCAATTTAAAGATTAATTAAAATCTTATAAAATGTCTTTGACTATTTGGAGTCTGAAGGTTGGTAACTTAGTACCTTATGTTTTTGAACGAAATCACTTTGGACAACTTTCCGGACACTTTAGTGTCCTACATGATTTGTCACTTTGGACTTAACAGACATTCGAATCTCATGGCTCAAACTCTGTTTTGTTTTGGCCTCCTTCGGCTCTTTTTGCGAACTCAGTTAAACCAGTGGTTTAGAGTTCGCATTGGTCTCTTTGGACTCTTTTTACAGATGCCTACAAGCCGTAGGCTTGGACTCTGCATCATTTGGTCTCTTTGGACTCTTTTTACAGATGCCTACAAGCCGGTGGCTTGGACTCTGCATCATTTGGTCTCTTTGGACTCTTTTTACGGATGTCTTCCAGCCGTTGGCTTGGACTCCGCATTCTGTGGTCTCGTGCTCTTTTATGGATGTCTTCAAGTCAGTGGCTTGGACTCCGGATTATGTCAGCCCACCACCTCGGAAAATATGATTCAAATTAATGACACTTCCCTCTCGGTCAACTCCGCTATTCCAGTGCGTCCACTCGGAAGTGGGAAGTTTATGAGGGGTAGGCATTATCTGAACCATATGCATTATTAATTCGGAAAGTGCTTACAAATGATTACAAGGAGCTCTTATGCGAAGTATCGCTTTAGGTGCTCTGCATGCCATGTATGCGCTAACTCTTCACCTTCCAAATTAGCTAATTTAAAAGAACCAGGACGCCCTGAGCGAACAATTAAGTATGGACCTGCGGAGCACCTAAAGCGATACTTCGCATAAGGGCTCCTTGTAATCATTTGTAAGCACTTTCCGAATTAATAAAGCATATGATTCAGATAATGCCTACCCCTCATAAACTTCCCACTTCCGAGTGGACGCACTGGAATAGCGGAGTTGACCGAGAGGGAAGTGTCATTAATTTGAATCATATTTTCTGAGGTGGTGGGCTGACATAATCCGGAGTCCAAGCCACCGGCTTAAAGACATCCGTAAAAGAGCCCGAGACCACAGAATGCGGAGTCCAAGCCAACGGCTGGAAGACATCCGTAAAAAGAGTCAAAAGAGACCAAATGATGCGGAGTCCAATCCACCGGCTGGGAGACATTCGTAAAAAGAGTCCAAAGAGACCAAATGATGCGGAGTCCAAGCCACCGGCTTGTAGGTATCCGTAAAAAGAGTCCAAAGAGAATAATGCGAACTCCAAACCACTGGTTTAATTAAGTTCGCAAAAAGAGCCGAAGGAGGCCAAAACAAAACAGAGTTTGAGCCATGAGCTTCGAATATCTGTTAAGTCCGAAGTGACAAATCAGGTACGACACTAAAGTGTCCGAAAAGTTGTCCAAAGTGATTTCTTTCAAAAACATAAGGTACTAAGTTATCAATCTTCAGACTCCAAATAGTCGAAGACATTTTATAAGATTTTAATCAATCTTTAAATTGCCGAGGGGCTCCGAACCCCTAAAAATTGTACTCCTAAGTTTTCTTTGCGCCTAACCATCTTTGAATACAATTCGAAGTTGCTTACGCCCAAAGAGGGGCTAGTAAATAGGGAGACAATTTCAAATCGATGTTTATTATTCGAGCAATATGATTACATCATGAAAAATTGGTATCTATACCAAGAAGGAATCGAAGACCCCTTCGATCTCTAGAGCTAGAATTGGAACGACTAGTTCCAGAGCCAGGAGTTCTAACAACTTTGTGTTTAACTCTCCTGCCTCCCTTCAAAGCTCTAATTTCTTTTTGTTCTTGTTGAAGCTGGGCCCAAGTTCGAAGTCGTTCGGGGCTTCTTTCCCAGCTTCCAAGTTCTTCAGGATTATTATCTTGAATTTTATCTTCGTCTTCGGACCACATAATGTCTTCGGAAGATGAAGTTTCCAAGCTAACTTCTTTTTCTTCCTCTTTAATACAAGATAATATGTCTTTGCTTACTTCGGACGTAATCGCTCCGGAGCTATCCCGAGGAACTAAAAATCGAGGGCGCTTGTGAAGTTTTAAGATATGAAAGGTAGCCCATAGTAAGCGGAATTCGTCGTTAACGTCTAACACTTCGACATCTTCCATATGAGGGAAAGCCTAAAACCATGATAAGCAAATTTTCATTCATAAATGTACAAAAGCATAATGCTTTACATAGTCAAAGATCCTAAGATATTTCTAAACCTGCGGGTGTGGCGGGGGCTGACTGCTCAAAGGTTGAGACCGAGCTTGCTTCTGGCGTTGCCCTTCATCAATCCAGGCCTTGATCGCAGTGCGACCTTCGGCTCTCCATGAAGTTTGAAAGGCTTGCCAGGCAGCGGCCACACCTTCGGAAGGAGTAATGAGCTGGTTGTCATCAAAGGTAATGGGAGTTGTCCCTACGCTCGGAGTTATCGATTGGCCCAGATCTTCATAGTAACGAAGTATGCCGATAGCAGCCACTTGTCCGGAGATTTCTCCGTATCGAATGCCTGCTGTCTTCATTTGCTTCGCTGCTCCTTGGATCCTCTTCAACCGTCGCAGCAGGGAAATGTTGTCATCCGAAGGAAGCGTCCCAGTAGTACTGAAGTACTCCAGAACGCCTAGCAATTGGTCCATGACCTCCGCAGCTACCTTCTCCAACTTCAGCTTATCTTCAATTAGAGCATCCTTCGTCGAAGTCAATTCTCTTACTATTCCAGAAAGCCTAGCTGCCTCCGTAGCTAAAGAATTCTTCTGATTGAGTAGCTGGCTAGCTTCTTCGGCAGCTTTGGTTTTTTCTTCTTGGAGTCTAACAAGTTCATCCCCCGCAGTAGCGTGCTCCGCCCGCATCCTTTCAATTTCCGCTCGAAGCACAATTTGTTCTGCTTCGAGTTCTTTGTTTGCAGCCTCCAAACTTTGTCTGGCCCTGCGCTCCGTTGAAACCATGTTATCCAAGTGGGCCACCCTACCTTCGGAGATAGTGAAATTTCGTTGAAGAGTTGTATTTTCCTGTCGAAGACGAAGGCTTCCACGTTCATTTGAGATGTTAGTAGCTCGAGCCAAGACTGTTTGCTGCGAAGAGAAAAACCAAGGTGAGAAATTATTTGTATATAATTTTGACTCTATTTTGCGGATACTTCGTACCTGGTATGCTGCACGCTCCATGGAAGCGTTAAGATCCGAACTCTCTGCCTCTCTTAAGATGGCCACCAAGTCTGTCTCCCCGACTTCGTGACTAGCTCGATCCAAAGGTTCGAGTAAAGTCCGAAGCCCAGTTCTTCGCTCCAAGAAAGGAGCTAGAAGAGGGAGTAAACTCAAGGCTTGCTGGTCATCTTCGTTTGGCGAAGGTCCGGAGTGCTGAGCTGTATTTTTTGGAGCTTTGGCAGATTGGCCCCCCTCCGTAGATTGGCTCTCGTCTGTTGATTCAGACGGAGTTGATCCTGAGCTCGGAACAAGGAGGTGGTCCATCTTGCCCTTGCCTTTTCCAGGTCCCATTTGAGTGGCTCCTGGAATTGGCTCCGAAGTTGTCGAAGGTCCAGGAATTATATCTTCGGGGCGGACCACTTCCATGGGAGTCGATCCTGTTAAAACAAAGGTATTATACATTGTATAATTTTGCAGAAAAAAAAAAGAATAAAAGAATTATGCGAGGTTTACCTTCGACGTTTTGGCGATGGGTGAGCATTGGGCTGCTTGGCGGGTCGAAGGCTACTCCAAAGTCTTCGTCAGAGTCAGCGGTCAAATCTTCGACTGTTGGAGCACCTTCGTGAGCAGCCATTGTTACCTCACCGGGAATCAAAGCTGCAGCAACTTCGACTTCACCTCCGTCCACAAGGGCTCCATCCTGTGGTAAATTTTCCTGAGCAGCCGGAGTCTTCACTTGCTCAAGGTTCTCTTGAGACTCTGGCACGCTCGCAGCTTCTTCAATATGTGTATCTTTTTGGGCTGCATCTTCGTCGATCAGGCAAACAAGCAGTCTGCCTTCATCTTCCATGGAATCAGAGATTGAAGTTCTTGGGCTTGAAGGTGCAGGAGCTCTTGGCTTTCGAGTTACTTTCTTCGGTGGAGTCTTGGCAGAGCTCGAAGCTCCAACTTCGGCTTTTCTCTTTTTGGGCCCTTTCTCCGTAGGCACCCAATCTAGGAGAGGGGGCGGAACAACTTCGAGTAGTACCCATACTCGATTGGACCGTTCCCATGTTCCAACTAGCTTGATTCTCCATTTCTTCTCGGTTGGAGTTGGGACGCCCAAGATCTTCTCCGAAGCTTGCACAATCTGCTCCGAAGTTATAGGGGCTGAAGAAGCTACAAACTGAGTTAAGTCAGTTATCTCTTCAAATAAATATACATTATATATGTTGTTTTCGAAGTTACCTGCAGGACTCGAAGTCGAAGAAATTTTGCGAAGACCGCCCTCCGAATCCTCTTCGAAGGTGACCGGCCAGTTGGCCATCAGGGGAGGAATTTGAATCCCGAGGAATTCTTCGGCTAAGTCCCGCATACTCAGGCGGCGACTGATTTTTTGGAGTAGGCTGAGACGGGCTTCGAGCTGGCCCAGATCCGGGTGCACCAAGGCTTCCTTTCGGAAACAGAGGTCCAGCTAGGCGGCTACTTGCCCCAACTTCGGCATAAAACCACTTCAAGATCCAGTCGGTGTACCATCTGGCATTGATGGCCTTGGCGGGAAACCAGGAAGCATACTCGTCTCGGAGCCTGAAGTTAATGCTTCCGAAGGCTACCACCATCTTCTCGCCTCCGGGGCCTACGAAGGTCTTTGGCTGGCACGAAGCTCTGTTCAATGCTGCGAAGATCTCCGCCCTTCCTTCACAACCTTCGGCTCGCAACGCCCATTCGAAGATGGCGAGACGTGCTACGGCATTCGGAGAGAGTTGGGGGAGAGTGACGTGGAACAGGTCCAATACCTCTGCCAAAAAGTCAACCACCGGAAGCCGCAAGCCAGCTTCGAAGACGACTACTTCTTCGGGTCTTGGTGATGGAATGATCTCGTTCCCAGGTTTGCGAATCATGACCCCGGAACTAATTTTTCCTTCTACTGCGGCGGCAAGCGATTCCCTTTTGCAGGTTGAAGGCCCAGTTGATAAGACTAGTCCGTGTACTTTGCTGACGACGGGAAGAGGTCTTGGGGGCCAACATTTTGGGGATTTCCTCCCGTTGCCGCCATTACCGCCATTGTAGGTGTTGGAGTTGCCGTCGCCGATGATGCAGCCGCTGCTGCTGCAGCAGCTTGTTGCCGAGCCAGGGCTGAGATCGCTCGAGGACCTTTGAAACTAGTTTTCGCCATGGGATCTTGCGGATTGTTTCAGAGAAAAACGGAGGCTAGGGCTTGATTGAGGGTTGTTTTTACAAAAGCGGTCGAAAGGTACTCGAGAAGGGTCCAAGCCCTTTATTTATAGCCTAGACCCCGATTTTTTACCGTTTGCCTATGCCGTTTCGTATTCTTAACCGTTACTTTGTTGTGGATTTATCGCGTCGCATAACTTCCGTTAGAAAAAAGAAGCCAATGGCTATTTTTTCTAAGTCTAAAAGGTTTTCGGACTTCTTGAGTTAGTTCTAAGTTGTTTTGAATGTAATTTTCTTAGAAACTGATTCGAAGTTTGCATCTCCACGTAGTTTGGAGATGGTTTAAATCTGCTAACCCCTACGCATGATTATTTTTCTTGCGTATACTGCTCTCCTAACATTACAGATTCAGCGGAGAAGCGTATTCGAGGGGCTACTATTGGGGGAAAATATTCCATCCTCAGGGTTATTGCAGCAACAGGACAAAGGTTGGTGATTAAGTCCAAGACTTCCAACATACGACTTCGGAGATGCATTGAATCAAGTTTGAAGTATGATGACGGACTCTAGTTCGGAGTATATCTTCGAACTTGGACTCTTCTGAGAGCTTCTTTGCCAACGAAGATGGAAGACTTATCTTCTTTCTCATTAGATTAGTCTTTTACCATTTTAGCCCTATTAAGTGTACCGAATTGTTTCCACCATGTCGGTTGTAATAGAGGGGTAAAAGGGTCTTTTCCTTAATGTTTGGGCCTATAAATACCCCCCGTTTTACCCTGTAATAGGGACCGAATACAAGTTATTAAATACACACTTTTGAGCTATTCTAAGTTATTATCCTTTCATAGGCTTGGAATAGTTTCCTTCGCAAACACTCCGTTTGCTAGTTTCTATTCTTCAGAAACTTGTCAGCGTAATCTTTTACGCCAACAGTACCTCTTATGATACCTTGACAATTTCTGAGTTGTTTAGCAAGCTGAAGGCCACTGAGGTTGATACCAGTTGAGATCAAATCTCACTGGCTCTGGATCAAAAACCCTAGCCCTTGCTACACCGTCTGCTGAACCCTCTTCTATGAGTTGTGCTGGGTTCTCCTTGATGTCTAGGACCAGCTTGAGTCGTTAGGAGATGATGACTTGTGTCTGTTTAACAACCGGGTGCGTCGTGTCTATGATAAGAGAATGTTCAAAAGACAAGGCACAAAAACCGGATGCTTTGAGTGTGGTGATCCAGGTCACTTCATCACCGACTGCCCCAAGCGCAATAGTCACAAGAAGGGTACCGGTGGTGGCTTCTATGACTCCGGCAAGCACGACAGCTCCTCCTTCACAAAGAACACTTCACAGATGTGTGTAGAGGATTCGAAGCTTTCTGCATGTGCTGATAGACTTCGCTGCTGACACAATCTCCGTTTTTTTGTTCCGTTCGAAGCTTGATTCTCTGTGGGCGTCGCTCGAAGTGTGCTGTGTTGTGGTTCTTGTTGGCTAGCGTCTTTTCTGTTGTGTGGATCCCGCTACAGTGTTAGCTTTTCCAAAGGGTGTGGTTCGGTGTTTTCTTTAGTCCTCGACTTCGGTACGGTATTTTTGAAGTAGGCTTCGGCAGCTACACTTCGCTCAACTACTGGATAGGCTTCGACAACTTCAGGCTTCGCATGTTCATTTCAAACAAGGTTCGTCAAGTACCATGTAGGAGACAACCTTGAACAGTAAGACTCCCTGTTTTTACGAGCACTCAGATTAATTGCTGTGATGTTTTATTCTCATGAAGCTTGAACAACTTATGATCCGATTGAACTGTTAAACTGCCTTTTAACATTGGTTTGGTGTCTTCTCTTTTAGGACAACAGTTGTTTTAGGCTAGATAATTTTAGGCTCTATTGATCTGTTTACTTTTCCCTGCTAAGTCTGTTGAGGTGCGTTGGGTGTTGGGAGCAGGCCATTGATTCGAAAGAATTTTTAGGCACCCATTCACTGCCCCTCTGGTCGCTACTTTTGGTCCTACATCCTTTTGATTGGTTGCGCTGAGGCTGGAGAACCATGCTGCATTCTCGGTCATATGGCACGAAGAAGCAGAGTCCATGATACACGTGCCCTCCAAGCCTCGGTCTGTCACCTAAACAAAATGAGAAAATCTCGATCGCTCAGTGCTAGGGTGAGTGAAAATATGACGATGCATACAACATTGAGAGATACGAGCAGTAGGCACAGTAAAAGTAGACTGTCTATGCACAAGTAAAGTGGGGTGATGCAAAGTGCGAGGTCTACCTACATGATGCAACTAGACGCATGATGAGGTCTCCCAACCTGTCGAGGTACAAAGCCACTAACACAAGGTCTAGCACCATATGAAACATGGTGAACACCACGAGGGGCAAAACCTCTCCGAGAAGATCGGGGAGCCTCGTAAACAGGACGTGAGTAAAACTCAGACTCATGCATACCTAGAGGTGGGTAATGCATGTCCTAGAACCTCAACACCTGAGAACATCGCTCATCCTAGATGCGACAGAAATAAAACCCAACCAAGTGACCCACCCATTGGCAGTAAGAACAGTGAAACACTCTCCTAGGGGCACCCTCATGGGTCAAAGGAACAGTTCTCACATGCTCCTTGAGTTTCTTCAGAGGATTCTTCTTTGGAGGAATTGTCTTGGTAGGAGGAGGGGTTTTCTTTGGAGTTTGGGTAGGCTTTTTGGCTGAAGGAGTGTCTAACTGGGCTCTTTCTTTCTCTAAGGTAGTGGGTGAGATAAAAACAGTTTTGTTTTTACTGTCTGAAGGAGTTCTCTCAAAACCCAAACCTAGATCTAACCCCGCCCTGTCAGTACACATCTTGGTCATGGCCAATATCAAACCACAGAAAGAAGGTATTCATTTTCGGTCATAAGATTTTCAGTTTGCCCTCTAGCAAAACTGAGTTGGTCCTTAAAGGTGATGTAGGTGGGACAAGCAGGCTGCACATCCTTAGAACACTAAGCACTCTCCAATCTATCCTATAATTTCTTAACATGCTTATCTCTTAAATTAATTCTACCAATCAATAAAGGACAGTTTGAACAAGCATAAGAAGAAATAGCTCTAGATTCAACCACCAATAGCTGCTTCAGTGTAGTCTCAAGATCATCAATAGTTTGAGCATGCACAGAACGCAACTGAGCAAGCTCACTCATGACAACAGTGCAAGATTCACATTCAGCATCATTAATTTTAGACTTAAGAATGGCATAATTAGTAGAAACATATTCTATCATAAGTCTATGGTCTTTTCTATCTCTAGCCACCTGAACAAGTAATCTATCCTAACCTAGAACTACTTCATTCAGTTCATCAACTTTAATGGAAAGCTGGTCATATAAAAGTGGTACCTCAGATGAGTCCAGCTCATTGCCACCGTGAGTGCTGTTGGCCATGAAGCAAATGTCATTGAAATCCCTTACCTTCTTCTCCTCCTTCCTTGGAGACTCTTCTTCCTCATTAGGGCTCGACTCCTTAGTTGAGAAAGTGTCGATGTCGCTAAGAGCAGCGACAAATGCTCTGGAAGCGGCCTTGGCTACGCTCTTTGCCACCTTATCGCGCTTACCCTTAGCGTAGGGTTTTCTCTTCTTCTTGTGGTGTTTAGGGCGCTCACTCTCATATCTCCTCTTAAGCTTAGGACAATTGACCTTTATGTCAGAAGTGTACCCACACTCAAAACAACCACTAAACCAAGATCCCGTCTTTCATTATGAAAACGAGTCAACCTTCTTACAATGAGAGCAAGCTCTTCATCATCTAGAGTGTCCACCTGCTCTTTAGTGACAGAGACCAAGGAGGACAAAGAAAAACCACCTGCAAGAACACAAGTGCCAAATGTGCTCGATTTTGGAGTGGTTCCATGGCTAGAGATAGAAACTAGTGACAAAGGTCGAGGCAAAGAGTTTCTGTGCACTACAAGAGATGCCTTGGCAATCTCTGTGGACTTTAGCTTGTAGAAGAGTTCATCACAGGTCAATGTGTCATATCCTATGGACTCCTCAATGCTGGATATCTTCACTTTCCATATGCTACGATCAAGAGCACATAGAAGCTTGATAGATCTATCATGATCATTGTAAGAAAGCGTCCCAGTGGACTGCAAGTTACTCACTATTGCATCAAAACGTGAAAACATGACATCTATAGATTCACCAAGGCCTTTGCACAAACAACTGCTACTGTTGATTGTATGTTCTCTGGCGCCTAGCCTTGATCTATGTAGATCCCTCGTGAAAAAGAGTGAGTGTGGTTCAAATCTCCCTAGCTGTCCTTAGGTGCCGAACCCTATCAAACTCACTTCTACTCAACCCAATGAATAGTATATTTCTAGGTTTGGAGTTAGAATTATACTGATCTTTTCTATCTAAGTAGTGCATGTTTTAGGAATGGAGTATTGTGAGTCCAAAATCTCCCATATTGCATTTCCTTGGCTTACCAAGTAAGCCTCCATGCGCACCTTCT
The DNA here is from genome assembly GCA_019279435.1 of Zizania palustris. NCBI lineage: Eukaryota > Viridiplantae > Streptophyta > Magnoliopsida > Poales > Poaceae > Zizania > Zizania palustris. Next base: position 7,078,839 of record JAAALK010000082.1, read on the forward strand.
AATATGCAAAGTCAATCCCATCGAATAGAGGTATTTTACTAACTCTGTCCATGTCACCAAATGATCACAAAATCGGTTAAGGTCAACAGGTGATCTTAACCAAGATCTAATACCAATTTTTGGACCGAAAAGGGCGACCAGAGGGGAGGGGGTGAATGGGAGCTTTTAAAATTTCAGGAAAAAGATGCCTTCTGTTTAAAATACTGTCTCCTGTGGAACAGAATTCGAACACACCCTTTGGAGGTCTGTTTCGGAGGTATTTTATAGCTCCGAACATAGGCTTCACAAAGAGGGTAAAAGGTCGAAGACAAGAAGACTTCGCTCACACCCACAAACCCAAAAACACAACTTTGCAAAGATAGGGCAGGCTTCGCACCCTCGAGCAGACTTCGCACCAGAACACATCATGAGAGTATGTTTCCCTCTGAGGACTCTGAACAGATACTCTGCACTAGAAACTAGTACTAGGCTTCGTATTTCGGAGGGAAAAAATAGACAGAACATACTACACTGGGGAGTTCGACTGAGGAAGGAAAGCAGGCTTCAAGCCCGACTTCAAATAGTGCTTCGCTAGTAATCAAAGAGGACTTGCCTCTAGTTTACACAGACCAAACACACACTGACAAACTCGCAAGGATTGCACGTACAGGACACAAACACCCTTCGTTAGAAAGGAAATAGAGCAAAAACTCTAGATGGTATAGAACGATGTGAAGCACAATGATCTCAATGAATGCAATGCAAAACACAGATACAAGTTCAAGCGATTGATGGAAAATAGAATGGAAATTTCATTGCAAGAACAGGGAACACAAAAGACTCACAAAACTAAGTAAATGATAATGGCGGCTAGCTCTAGGATTTCTGAAAATGATTTCTCGAAGTGTTGGCCTAGACCTAGCCAGCCTCACTATTTATAGGCACAACTCAACCATGAGAATAGACTACCCTACCCCTAGGGTTTACAGTGATTTTGTCTCTGCCAGACATGGTGGTAAAGATGGTAGTCTACTTTACTGGAGGCTTCTTTTGTCAGCTTCGCAGAGGATACATCATAGCTTTTTGTAGAACAAACACGATCAGCTTTTGCAAAGCGGAATCTTCTGAAGCCCCCTTGGCACACGAAGTTTGAAGATGCTTTGGTGACAAGCTTCGAACTCGAAGGCCATCGCTTCACCGAAGTCAGTCTTTGATATAGTGACGGTTTTGAGCCGAAGCCGTCAAAGCTCTTGAGCATTAGCACCATCACCTCCAGATTGGACCACCATGGCTTCAGAGCTTCTCCCAGTTTGAACTTCGTCAGTCTGTGTACCAAAGGCATGCATGGCTGAAGTACCTCAAGTCAACCACACTCTGAAGCCCCACCTTTGGAGTACCTACGCTACCTTTCAAAGTCTCTCCGTCCAAGGCCTCCGCATGAAGCATATCCATAAACACCCCTTCGCAATGTCTCAGCCCGAGCACACTCCACGAGGACCCTTATCCGAACCATGCCTTCGATGGACCTTGACTTATGAGATCTTTGCCAGGTGACCCTTCTAGTGCCTCCCTCTGTAGCTCACTTCGAAAGCCTTCCGAAGTCACTCCTTCTGGAGCACCCTTCGAAGTGCCTCTCCTCTATGGACTTTGCCTAGGGGTACCTAAAGTCGGAGCCACCCTCCACAATTTCTGCCTTCACCTGGCGCACATTTACCCGAGGACCGACCTCGACCCCATGTAGCCTTCATGACCGAGCTCCCCGCTCGCTGTCATCAAACCTTCCTCTTGACATAAGTTCCCTTGTTGTGAACCGTTTGTCGCCTCTGAAGTCACCTTCACACCACCAACAAGCAGACAAGTGTTTCTAGTACCCTAGAGAACTCTCCGGTAAACAACCTTCGGTACACACTCTGGTATACCACCCAAAATACCGAGCCCTTCAGTACAAACATATCATTGTGCTCTGCTAGACCCCTCCGACAGACACACTTTGCTGCACACCTATAGCCAGCCAACTCCGAACCCTTCGGTAAACACCTCCGAACCCCTTTGGAGGGACCCCTTCACTTAGAAGGAAACTTGTTAACCACTCATCACAGACTTGAAACCAAGGAATATTTCAACTTGGTTTCTCACCTTTTATTTGCGTCACAATGGGCTCAAGCCACTGTGAAGTGGCACTGGTGGAGTGGATCACACCTTTGTTTTGCTGGATCTTCCGATGTATCCCCAAGTCAGTACCTTCAACCATGCTCGGGGGTGACCCCGAGTATTGGTCAGGCTTCATGCGGAGTGTCGTGCACTACTACACATGTTAGACTTTAGTTTTCTCACGATGGGCCAGTGGCTCTGTGTAGCGGTATTTTTGTAGGTATGATGTTCCGCCGACGAAGCATCGTCAATGCCACAATGCATCCATTGCAACATAGGCGTGTCCAAAGGTGCACATTGTACGATCCATACCAATGTGGGGCAATCTTTACCTTGGGTGGTGAAATTCCTGAGGCGGCCTTTTTTTAGGTATTCTTTGCCATTTCTTTCTTACATTCTAAGCAATGTATTACTTGAGGTGCTTCACTTGTCAAGTGTGCTTAGTCTCTTCCCCTTCAAGAGTGGCTAGTTTAAATGAGTCTGGTCTACTGGAGTGAAGTGTAATGTATGGAGCTTCTCACTTATTGCTTAATTTGTTAGGGGTAACAATACTTCGAAGCAGCAAATAATTTGGCTTTACTTTAGGATAGTACCAAGTCTTTGTTTGATGTTCGTACTTTGTTAGGTTAGCCATGACTCAGAGTGTTGTTTATTTGGATAGGTCTAGTGAAGTATTCTTTTCGCCGTTGTATTTGGGTAGCTGCATTTATAATGACTGTTGGTGTTAAAGATTATGCTAAAAGGTTTGAATAACCTCGAACGGTTATCGAGTGAGATGGTTGATTGCAGACGGTTCTAAGCCTCCGAGTAGGATAACATCTGAGGACAGTTCGGAGTGTCAATTGATTATATCAGACTTCGATGCCTATACCTCAGTAATTGGGGGTATTTATACGCAATAATACATAAGGAGAACTGTTCTTTAGCCCTCGTAGGGCTAAAAAGGTAAAAGGTCATGTGACCACTTGGGTAAAGCAGACGTCCCATCCATCCTAGCGGTGAACCTTTGGGAGGATACCCTTCAGAAATTCTCCGTGACCGAAGCCTCGTCGAACCCTTCGGCCTACAACCCTTTAGAAGAGCTACCTTTAGCGGAGCCTTGTTGATCATTTGCATCTCTGAGGAGCGAAGCTTCGGCTCCTCTTACCCTTCGAATGGAGCCTCCGGAGAAGCCTCCTATTTACCACGTGGATGGAAGTATTTCTCCCAATAGTAGTCCCTCGAATATGCCTCTCCAAATGTCCTGCATAGTGAGGAAGGCAGTATACGCAAGAAATAATTTCATGCCTCAGAATAGACGAATCGAAGGTATTCACAACCATTAAGTTGTAGCATCGAATTTAGGGGGGAAGCTGATTCCAGACTCCCAGTTGAATGTATTTTGGAGGTGGACCCAAAAAAATTAACTTGATTAATTCACTTAATTGCGTCAGTTTCCCGAACATTGGTTCCAGAGTCCCAAGGGATTATCTTGGGTAGCCAACCGACGCTTCTAATAACCATCACCTCCTGGAATCCCATCTGCTATGGACGGTTTGAGGCATGATTCAAACATTCCTTAGTGATGGCCCCACCTATCATTGACGGGGTTGTTGCCTGAAAAAGAGTATCAACAATCGCCCTGGGGCATACAGTGCAAGACATCCCCTTCTTATAAAAGGGGAGAAAAGGCGGTTTTGATGGTACGAAGCCTTCTACCCTTTACACTCATGACGACTGAGCTCTATGTCATTGTTCTCTTCTCCTACATTCTTCGTCTTCGGCATCATTGCCTCCTTGCCAATGGCCAGGACTAGTGCCAGGGTGCCCAATATGGGCTCATCGCTGGTTCAGCAACAAGCGACGACAACAGTAGCAGTAGAAGCGGCAGCGGTAGTGGAGGTTTCGAGAAACCCTCGGTCTTACGGACCTCAAGACCTCTGGCCGCCCTCGAGCAAGTTCCTGGACCAAACCTTCACTCTGGGCTAGGGTTCGAAGTCAAAGTGATGATCCCGGGGTCCGAGACCATATCGGTGCCACGAGAAGGAGAGGTGGTGGTCTTCAAAGCCTTGTTCGATGCGGGGGTCAGGCTGCCTTCCTCGGAGCTACTGGTAGAGGTCCTCCGCCTATACTACGTGATGCTCCCACAGCTCATCCCAAATGCCGTCGCCCGTTTGGCTATCTTTGAATGGGCCATGTGCGCTGAGGCGGCCGAAGGGCGGGCAGTGATCTTCACAGTGATGCATGAAGCTAGCTGCTAGCCGAAGAAGCAGTACAACCCCGACGGCTTGACAATGCTAGTGGCCTTTGAAAGTATCAACTTCCAACTTCAGAAGAAATTCCAGAACAACTTTCATTAGTATACGGACTAGATCCTCCACTGGTTCTATGCCGTAGTTGGAGCGGAATCTGGCCTAGTGGGGCCTCTAGAAGAGATCTAGTACCAGAGGGAGGCGGCGATTACTGCGGACGTGAGCGACTTCCAGGTGCGGCTCCGGCTTCTGGACACCGTAGCCCAACACATGAGCATGCATGACTTTGTGGAGGAGTTCATTGCTCTCCACATCCCCCTCTGATGGGCAACTGGCCCATTGCCTTTCAACATACTACGGAGGGGGAGCTCTACGAAATCCCTTCAAACTTCGTAGGTACACTTTTTGGCTTGCCCTGCATTCTATTATTTGCATAAACATTTTTCATTTATTCTTAATAAAGTGGTACTTCACCTTACCTAGGTCCGTGAGTAGTCGTTGGAGCCCCCACAACTGTGAAAGAGAACGGAGGCTCGAGCTGGTTGGAGCTTGGGAGAGATTCAACGGGGTATGGAGTGCGCTCGGAATCGAGCCCCCTGCTCTACCAAATTTCAACGCCGCTGACCCGGTGCTGAGGAAGAGGAAAGCCGAGCTGAGGACCTCCGGCATTTCGAAGACCCCTTCGAAGAATGTAGCTCACAAGCCGAAGGCCTTGGCCCCTTCAAAGTCTCCTCCTCTCCAGACTCTCGTCCTGTCACTAGAGCCATCTGAAGTGGAGTGGGCATCAGATAAGGCCTTGGCGGAGTCGATCGAGGCCTTGGTGGCTGTTGATAGCAAAAATGGCATTAATGGATGAAATTGTCAAAAAGTTACGTTTGGTAATTTGGGCCGAAAATTTGCTGTGTCCTAGCACAGGACGGCCCAACCGGCCATGTAGGCTCAGTCAAATCAACCCAAAGGGTCTGGTTCGAATGGCCCAGTTAGAAGATTAGAGATAAAAGTGGTTTTCGGTTTAATCTTATCTCCAACTAAATCTTAGCTAACTTGGCTAAATCATACTTGATGTAGACGCTAGGGAGTCTAAGTCAAACCCATATAAATATAGGGGAAGGCCGATTCATGAGACATCTCCACATATCAACTCAAAACCATAGTTTTGAATCACACTTTTATTTCAATCTTCTTTCCTTTCCCTAGGATTATACATAACATCAATCTTCCTGGGTTTGCGTTGTAAGCCCTTTGTGCATCACGTCGTAACCATGGTAAGCCGTGTTTATTCGCCTATGAATCACCAGTTTAATCCACGTAACGGATTTTTATCGTTTCTATCATTTTTATTGGTTTTCTCGTCGCCCATGGGAATTCAGTCTCTAGGCTGAATTGTATTTGATTTCTTCCTGTTTTGCCTAGTTATCACCCTTAGATTCCTCGCTAAGAAGTTTGGGGGTGATTGCTACGAGTTTGGTAGATTGTTGGAGCCCGGTGATATCAGACCGGAGCTTGTCGGTCTGACCGACAGTACTTCGCCGGTCTGACCGGCCGTTGTCGTGCCGGGCCCGTCAGGCTGTTGCCAGAACGGTCCCTACCGCCCCCACACCGCTCGTACCGAGGTCTTGCACCCGGAGTCCTCTTGCTACCGGTCTGACCATGGTCCTTCCGTCGGTCTAACCGTGTCGGAGTACCCCTCATCAGTTCGACCACTCACAACACCGTGCATCGGAATACCCATCGACAATACCCTTCGCACCAGGAGGCTCTACATACATTGGTCCAACCAGTCACCCTCCGTGGTCCGACCACCCGGGGCACGTTTCGCACTAGAATGCCGAAGAGGCCTTCGGCGACCCCCTTCACAAAGGCGTTAGTCTGACCGAGGCTTGCACCCCGGTCCGACCTGCCAATATGGTGAAGCCCATTTCGGGACCCTTCTAATTCTGTTGTCATTTTGAGAAACCAAGTTGAGATGTGCCTTGGTTTCAAGTCTGTGATGAGTGATTGACAAGTCACCTTCTTGTCGAAGGGGTCTCTCCGAAGGGGTTCGGAGGTGTTTACCGGAGGGTTCGGTGGTTGCTAGCTGCAGCAGTGTAGTGGAGTGTGTCTATCGAAGGGGTCTGGCAGAACACGATGATATGTTTGTATTAAAGGGTTCGGTACTTTGGACGGTACACTGGAGTGTGTACCGAAGGTTGTTTATCGGAGAGGTCTCCGTGTTATTGGAAACACTTGTCTGGTTGTCGGTGGTGAGCAAGGGACTTCAAAAACGACTGATGGTTCGCAACAAGTGAACATGGGTCACGTGGGAGGCCTGATGCTAGGCTAGCGGGGAGCTCGATCATGAAGGCTACATGAGGTCAAGGTCGGACCTCTGGTCAAGGTGTGCTAGGCGAAGGCAGAAAGTGCGGAGGTTGGCTCCAAGTGAAGGTATCCTAAGGCAAAGTCCTTAGAGGCGAGGCACTTCGAAGGGTTCTCCTGAAGGAGTGACTTCGGAGTATGGTGGACAAAGTACAAACCATTGAGGCAAGGCATTCGAAGTGTGCTCTGGATGGAGGCACTCGAAGGGACACCTAACGAAAATCTCGGAAGTCAAGGTGATCGAAGGCATGGTCCGAACAAGAATCTTCATAGGGTGTGCTCGGGGCAGAGACACTACGAAGGTGTGTTATGGATATGCTTCATGTGGATGCCTTGGACAAAGGGACTTCGAGAGGTGGCGAAGGTACTCCGAAGGTGGGGCTTCGGAGTGTGGCTTAATTGAGGTACTTCGGCCTTGCATGGCTTCACTACACGGACTGATAGAGTTCGAGCTAAAAATAGCTATGAAGCCATGGTGGTCCACTACGGACGTGATGGTGCGAAGGCTTCAGCTCGAAGCGTGTCATCGAAGCTTCTACACACTTTGTATGTGAAGGGGGCTTCAAAAGATTCCACTGTGCAAATGCTGATTGTGTCTGCTCTGCAAAAGGTGATGTTGTCTCCTCTGCAAAGCTGACAAAAAACCCTCCATTAAAGTAGACTATCATCTATACCCCCTTGTCTGGCTAAGACAAAAATAGTGTAAACCCTAGGGGTAAAGTAGTCTATTCGCAGGGCTGAGTAGAGCCTAAAAAAATGAAAGCTTGCTAGGTGTAGGCACACTTTGGGCAACCATTTTTAGAACTCCCAAAGCAAGCAACCACATCCATGTAATCAGTATTGTGAGTCTTTTGTGTTCCCTATTCATGCAATGAAATTTTCATTTTGTTCTTCATGTGTTGCTTGAACTTGTATTAATGTTTTGCACTACATGTGTTGATTTCTATGTGCTACACTTTGTTCTGTTCTAGCTAGAGTTTTTCTCTATTTCTTTTAGAGAAGTGTGTTAGTGTTCTGTTCATGCGATGTGTGTGTATCTTTTATTGTGACTTCACTGTATGTAAACTAGAGGTAAGTCCTCTCTGATTACTAGCGAAGCACTGAGAAGAGTTGCGCTCAAGGCCTGTTTTCCTTCCTCAGCGAAGTTGGTTCTGTTTGCTTTTAGGCCTTCAAAATACAAAGCATAGTACTAGTTGCTAGTGCGGAGTATCTGATCGAAGCCCTATGAGGGAACTCACTCCTGCAAAGTGTGAAGTGCGAAGCCTACTCGAAGGCACCTTGTGTGCGGAGTGTGCACTATCCTTGCAGAGTTGTGTTTATGTGTTTGTGAGTGTGAGAGAAGTTTCCTAGTCTTCAACTTTTTACCTTTAGCGAAGCTTGTGTTCGGAGATGTAAAATACCTCCAAACTAGACCTCTGAAGGGTGTGTTCGAAGCTTGTTCCGCATGAGATAGAATTTAAAATAGAATGCTAGTTTTAGTCTGAAATTTTAAAAGCTCCCATTCACCTCCCTCTGGTCGCCCATTTCGGTCCAACAATTGGTATCAGAGCGGGTTAAGATCACCAGTTGACCTTAACCGGTTTTGTGATCTTTTGGCGATATGGACATAGTTAGTAAATACCTCTGTTCGATGGGACTGACTTTGCATATTGGAAGGTGCGAATGGAGGCTTACTTGCTAAGTCAAGGAAATGCAATTTGGTAGATTGTGGACTCACAATACTACATCCTTGAAACCCACACCACTCAGACAGAAAAAGATCAGTATAATTCTTACTCATAAGCTAGAAATATATTGTTCATTGGCTTGAGTAAAAGTGAGTTTGATAGGGTTATGCACCTAAGGACAGCTAGGGAGATTTGGACTACACTCGGTTTTTTTCATGAGCGCTCTACACAGATCAAGGTCAGGTGTCAAAGCACATACAATCAATAGTATCGGCTGTTTGTGCAAGCGCTTGGTGAATCTATAGATGTCATGTTTTCTCCCTTTGATGTAATAGTGAGTAACTTTCGATCCAATGGGATGCTCGCTTACAATGACCATGATAGGGCTATCAAGCTTCTCTATGCTCTTGATCGTAGCATATGGTAAGTGAAGATATCCAGCATTAAGGAGTCCACAGGTTATGACGCATTGACCTGAGATGATATTTTCAGTAAGGTGAAGTCCACAGAGATAGCCAAGACATCTCTTGCAGTGCACAGAAACTCTTTGCCTTAGCCTTTGGCAATAGTTTCTGGCTCTAGCCGTGGCACCACTGCAGAACCAAGCACATCTAGCACATGTGTTCTTGCAAGTGGTTCTGCTTTGTCCTCACTAGTCTTTGTCACTAAAGAGTAGGTGGATACTCTGGATGATAAAGAGCTTGCTCTCATTGCCAGAAGGTTCACCAGTTTTAACAATGAGAGACGGGATCAGAGGAGAAGTGGGTTTAGTGGTTGTTTTGAGTGTGGGGACAATTCTCACATAAAGACAAATTGTCCTAAGCTTAATAGGAGAGACGAGAGTGAGTGCCCCAAACACCACAAGAAGGAGAGGAAACCCTATGTGAAGGGTAAGCGAGATAAGGTGGCTAAGAGGTTAGCCGAGGCTACTTCCAAGGAAGAAGAGTCTCCAAGGAAGGAGGAGAAGGAAAAGAAGGCAAGGGATTTCACCGACCTTTGCTTCATGGCCGACAACAGCCACAACGACGATGAGAATGACTCATCAGAGGTACCACTATCCTATGACCAGCTTTTCATTAAAGTAGATTAACTGAATGAGGTAGTTGTTGGTCAGGATAGATTATTTTTTCAGGCTGCTAGAGATAGAAAGGACCTTAGAGTTAAGCTAGAATCTGTTTCTACTAACTATGTCATGCATAAGTCTTAAATTGATGATGCTGAATGTGAATCTTGCAATGTTGTCATGAGTGAGCTTGCTCAGTTGCATTCTGTGCATGGTCAAACTATTATTGAGCTTGAGACTGCAAAGAAGCAGCTTTTGGTGGTGGAGTCTAGACCTATTTCTTCTGATGCTTATTCAAATTGTCCGTTATTGATTGATAGCATTAATTTGAGAGACAAGAATGTTAAGGAATTAGAGGCTAGATTGGAGAGTGCTGAGTGTTCTAAGGAACTGCAGCCTGCTTGTCCCACCTGCATCACCCTTAAGGACCAACTCAGTTTTGCTAGAGGGCAAGCTGAAAATCTTATGACTGAAAATGAATACCTTCTTTCTGTGGTTAATAAATGCACTTAGGGAAAAGATAGGATGGATTTTCTCTTGGCTAAGACCAAGATGTGTGCTGACAAGGCAGGGTTTGCTCTAGGTTTGGGTTTTGAGAGGACTCCTTCAGACTGTAATAACAAGACTGATTTTATCTCACCACCTACCCTAGAGAAAGAAAGAGCCCAGTTAGACACTCCATCAGCCGTAAAACCTACGCAAACTCCAAAGAAAACCCCTCCTCCTCCTAAGAAAATTCCTCCTAAGAAGAACCCTCTGAAGAAACCCAGGGAACCTGTGAGAACTGTCCCTTTGACCCATGAGAGTACTGCTAGGAGAGTGTTTCACTTCTCTTCTTGCCATGGGGTGGTTTATTTGGTTGGGTTTTGCTATCGTCACATCAAGGATGAGAGACGTTCTCAGGCGTTGAGTTTTTAGGACATGCACTACCATTCTCTAGGTATGCATGAGCTAGATTTTTACTCACGTCCTAGTTTTGAGGCTCCCCGTGCTTTTCGGAGAAGTTATGAACCTCGTGTTGTACACCATGACTCATATGGTGCTAGACCACATGTAGATGGCTTTGTATCTCGACAGATTGGGAGACCTCGTCGTGCATATGGAATGCATCATGTAGGTAGACCTCGTACTTTGCATCATGCTATTTTACCTATGTGTAGATAGTCTACTTTTACTGTGCCTACTGTTCGTATCTCTCAGTGCTGGATGGCTCATCATAAATTCACTCACCCCAGCACTGAGCGATCAAGGTTCTCTCGTTTTGTGTAGGCGACACGCCGAGGCTTGGAGGGCATGTGGATCATGGACTCTGGTTGTTCACGCCATATGACCGGGAATGTAGCAAGGTTCTTCAGCCTCACCACAACCAAGCAAAAGGAGCAAATCACCTTCGTCAACAACCGAAGAAGCAGAGTGAAAGGTAAAAGTGTGGTAAGAATCAACTCGAATTTTACTCTCAAAGATGTTTCTTTGGTTGAAAATTTGGGATACAATTTGCTTTCTGTATCCCAATTGCTTGACGAGGGCTTCGAAGTGCGATTCCATCGCGATACTTCACAAGTACACAATTCTATTGGCGTTTTGGTTTGTAAGATCTTTAGAGTTGGGAGAGTTTTTGGAGCTAGTTTTTCTAAGTCATCTTGTTCTTCTCACTACTTTGTTTCACATTTGACTTCTGAGCATTGGTAGTGGCATAGGAGACTAGGGCATATGAGCTTTGAGTTACTTGCTCGTTTGAGTGCCCTAGGTCTGATCCGATGATTGCCCAAGCTAAAATTTGAGAAGAATTTAGTTAGCACTCCATGTCGACATGGGAAAATGATTGCTGTTTCACACTCACCAGTTACTATGGTGATGACTGAACAACCTGGAGAACTTCTCCATATGGACACTGTAGGTCCCTCTTGGGTTAGTTCTTTAGGCGGCAAATGATATGTTCTTGTCATTGTCGATAACTTCTCTCATTAGTCTTGGGTCTACTTTGTAGCCAGCAAGGATGAAGTGTTTTCACACTTTCGGAGCTTGTCTTTGAGGCTCTTTACTCAACTCCCTGGTGCATTGAAATTCATTCGAAGTGATAATGGCACTGAGTTTAAAAATAGTCTATTTGTTGACTTTTGCATGGAGCATGGCATAGAACATCAATTCTATGCTCCGTGGGTTCCTCAACAGAATGGTGTTGTTGAAAGAATGAACCGCACTTTGGTTGAGATGGCTAGTATGATGCTCGATGAGCACAGGACTCCTAGAAAGTTCTGGGCTCAGGCCATGAACACTGCTTGCTACATCTCAAACCGATTTTTTTGCGCTCAATTTTGAACTTGACTTCATATGAGCTGCGTTTTGGGAGACAACCCAAAGTTACTCATCATCGAGTATTTGTATGTCAGTGCTTTATCCTAAAACGAGGTAACTTGGATAAATTTGAGTCGCGCTCTTCTGACGGGATCTTCTTGGGTTACACTACTCATGGTCATTCTTATCGTGTTTTTAATTTGGAAACTAACACTGTCATCGAGTCATGTGATGTGACTTTTGATGAATCATCCCCTTGTGTTAACTTGTCTTTTGAACAGGCAAATGAACACGATATGCAACAGACCATTTTCGAATACGAAGATCCTAGAGATTTCGAGGACGAACCCCTACTACCCTCGACATCGACCCCCGAAGCTAACCCCGCTTCGATCACTTTAGCAAGAGGCCCCGAAGCTACTACCTCAACATCAGTCATCTTCAACCATTCACCGGCACAAGTTGAGGGGGAGACTGCATCTCGCCGTGAGGCTCCTCATCACATCTAGAGGATGCACCCTCCTGAGCATACCATTGGTGAGCTTCATCAAAGGGTAACACGTTCTCATGCTCATTTCATTGATTCTACTTTTGTTGCTTATTTTGAGCCCTTAGATGTGAGTCATGTACTTTCTGATTCTAGTTGGATCAATGCCATGCACGAAGAACTTGAAAATTTTGAGAGAAACCAATTCTGGACTTTAGTTTATCCTCCACCTATTCCAAGCTAGGAATTGACATCTTGCTAAATACTTGGAACAAATCCACAAGACGCAAGCATTATTCAAAGGAATCTTCATCTGAAGCATCCCTCGAGCAGATAATCAGATTGCATATGTCTTAGCAAAGGCTGCAGCTGGAGCAGTTGACGTCCCGGAAGGGGCTTTTTATGAAGATCTTATTAAACCTTCGGTGCATCAACCACCCTCCACAGAAGTCATTTGCATTCTAGTCATTGATTGACGAAGTCCAATTTTGGATTTTTTACAAAACAATACAACCTCACTAGAAGGACCAGATTTGCAAAGGCTCCAGTTGAGGGTCTGAACTTATAAGCTTGTCAACGGAGTACTTTATAAAGCTGGAGTATATTCTCCTCTACTATGATGCATCTCACAACCTGAAGGCCAAGACATACTTTGGGAAATTTATGAAGGCCTGTGTGGTAGCCACATAGCCCCTCGGGCTTTAGTAGGTAAAACACTTCTCTAGGGGCTTTATTGGCCAACAATTGTAAGATATGCAGAGTCATTGGTTCGAACCTGTCGAGAGTGCCAATGGATGGGTAGACGAAGTCATCGTCCTCCAACTCCCCTTCAAGTCATTGCTCCGGTATGGCCAATGGCATGATGGGGAATGGATTCCATCCGCCCTTTTTCAATGGCGAAGGGCGGCTTGAAGTTCGCGGTGGTAGCAATCGAATACTTTTCTAAATGGGTCGAAGCTGAACCCCTAAATGCTATCACATCGAAAAATTTGCAGAAATTCTTTTGGCAGAATATTATTTGCAGGTTCGGAGTGCCTAGAGTGTTGACAATTGACAATGACACCCAATTCGAAGTTGAACCTTTTAGAGAATTCTACGAAGGGCTAGGCATTAAATTGTGTTTTGCAGCTGTTCATCATCTCCAATCCAACGGAGCCATCTAGCGGGCCAATGGAAATATTATGTCCAGCTTAAATCGAAGGATTGTTAGGCTGGCAAAAGGGCTATGGACTGAAGAGAATTTTATGGTCCATTCGGACAACTCAAGCTAGGTCCACAGGTTTCACCCCATTTAGGTTGTTGTTCGGAGACGAGGGCATGACTCCAACGGAGCTGAAAGGTTGATATCTTCACGCAACGGAGCCTGAAGATAATGATGAAAGGAGCACTTCGCTTCACTTGACAGAAGAAACAAGGCTTCGAGTTGTCGCTAATTTGACAAAGTACCAGGACCAGGCGAAGGCATGGTATGACCCAAAGGTAAAAGTTAACAAACTTAGACCAGGTCACTTGGTACTGCGAAGTGTAAATGCTCTAGGTAAGTTAGGAAACAAATGGGAAGGACCATATATTATCCTATGCTCAGGGCGCCCCGGATATTTTAAATTATCTAATTTAGAAGGGTAAGAATTAAAGCATGCATGGCATGAGGAGCACCTTAAACGTTATTACGCTTAGGGGCTCTTTATAATCAATTGTAAAGTGCCTTTCTAAAATAAATAAAGATTGAGGTTCAAATTATGCTTACTCTTCAAATATTCCATACCCCTGGTGGACGCATAAGAGGAACGGAGATGCTTGCGGAGGTAAGCATCTTTCTTTAGAACCCAGCAAACGGTCTTTGAACCATCGGTTCAGGGATTTCATAAAAGAGCTTAAGGTGGCCAAAGCCTACGAATTCTAGGCTCTCGCCTGATAGCATCCGTAGAAGAGTCTAAGGACTTTAAAAGAACAGATTTCCGATCCTCCGGGTTCAAAGCATTTGTAAAAGAGTCGAAGGTGGCCAAAGCCTACGGATTCCAAGCTCTGGTCTGATAGCATCCGTAGAAGAGTCTAAGGACTTTAAAAAGCATAATTCTGATCCTCCGGGTTTGAAGCATCTATAAAAGAGTCGAAGGCGACGAAGTAATAAGGTTTCAAGGCTCCAGCCAAATAAAACACTTTAAGAGTCCTAAGTGACCAATTTCAGAGCTCCTTGGTATAAACTCGAAGCTCCAGGATTATAAACATCATAATACGAATGTACATTTCAAAGAACTCTACGAAAGAGTCAAATTCATGATTACCATCTACTGTGTGCGAAGCACCGATTTTTATTATACCAAGCATTGTGTCTGACAGACCTTATCGCATTGTGTATGGTACCCCACCCACAAGGAGGGGCAGGGGTGTGAGGCACAATCAAGGGATTCTTCTCAAACAATTTGTATTAATTGGGTAATTATATTACAATCATCGTAATTAGGAAAAATTATTATCTAAACCTAAATAAAAATAGAGACCCCTCCGACCTCTCAAGCTACCCCCGGAACCAGTTCCGTCTTCAGATCCTAGAGTTCTCAAAACTTTTCCTTTGGTCCGATTTCCCTTCTTCTTCGAAGCCCTCATCTTTTCTGTTCTTCTTGAAGTTCAGCCCAGGTTAGAAGTTATTCGAAGCTAGCCTCCGTTGGGTCTTCGATTTGTTACTCCAAGTCGGACCAATCTACATACTCTGAGGACAAATATATTACTACCTTATCTTCATCCTTAATATAAGAAAGAAATTCGCTACAAACACCGGGTGCTATTTCCCCTTGCTCTCCTCAAGGAACCAAAAATCGCGAGTGGTTATAAGGCCTCAAGCTTTCGAGGATAGCCCATTGATGGCGAAGCCCTTCATTGAGCTCTAATACTTCGAGATCAAGATCCGAAGTATGTAGCAAAACCTAAAAACAAACATTCAAGCGAAGACTTTTCATTTATAACTTTTCATTCATTAAAATAAGAGCGTTACAAGACCTCTTGTACATAATTAAGTGTCCTAGAGGCTAGACCTCTAGGTCAGGAGGTGGAGTTGGAGCCAGAGGCTTTGTCTGAGCTAGCCTCTGCCGACGGGCTTTGTCGATCCAAGCCTTGGCCGCAGCTTCATTGTATACTTTCCAGGTCGCCCGAAAGGCTTCCCTAGCCGAAGCCACATCTAAATATGGTCGCAGTAAGCCTTCGTCAAAGAAGCATGCTGGCGTCGAACCTTTCACCAGAGCAACAGAGACCACGACGGCGTCGAGGTGTCGAAGGACTATGATCCCAGCTACCTGCCCAGAGATCTCACCATAGCGGGTCCCAGAGCCTTTCATCATCTTGGCTGCCGCTTGGATCATCCTACGCTTTTGGTTGAGGGGTTCTGTTGGGAGAAATTACTTTATTTCCAAGACTTAAAGACTAACCCTCCGTGGGCTCCGGGAAGATCCCGAAGGTGGCGGACTGATGTTCGAAGCATACGTCAACACGGCCGGAGGGTGTCACGATGCGAAGTCACAGAGGACCCTCCGAAGGGAGGAAGGAGGCCTCGAAGCAGGAAGACGTGATTGATTGGATGTCCAGCTTATCCATCTACCCTACGGCACTTTACCGTGTATAACCTTGTTTATAATATCGAATAAATTCTACTATGTCAGTTGTAATGTAGGGGTAAATAGGTCTATTCCTTATGCCTTTTTCCCTATAAATACCCCCCATTGTACCTTGTAAGAAGGATCCAGAACCAGTTGTTCAAACACACGCATTCGGACCTCTTGAGTTATTATCCTTTACGGAGACTCGAGTTCGTCCTAAAAGCACAAACTTCTTGTTTGTCCGTTCTTGATTACCGAGAACCTGTTGGTGTAACTTTTACGCCAACAGTTGGCGCCGTCCGTGGGGACCCAAGTTCTAAAAGCTTGTTCCCTACCGCTGACTGCACTCTGAAGAGCACATACGGAGGGAGCCTCGGAGTTCAGAGACTCCGCGCACCCTTCAGTTGAGGGCTTCTTAGTGCAGCTCGAAGGCCTTCCCTCGACCCCTCGAGTCGTTCGAAGTCCTCCATCTCCAAGACATCTCAACGACTAGCCATGCCTTCGAAGCGTGGTCAAGCTTCGGGTCCTCTTCGAAGGTCCCCTCGGACCAACGGAGCCGGACCCTCGGCTAATCCGGCGATTCCCGCAGAGGTCACTGGGCGTCGAGCGTCCCGGGGCCCTCTGCCTCCTCCTACAACGCTTCAGACCGACTACGCAGCAAGCCGGGATCCAGAAGTACCCTCCGACGAAGACGAAGGCCCTCCCGAAACCGAGGCTACGCAGCTAGCCAGGCTTCAGGAGGAGGTATCCAGATGGAGGCAAGAGGCCGCTGACCGACTCCGCACTCAAGCTTCCACCGAAACTCCAAGGGGGCCTCAAGACGATGGAGCCCGCAATCCCCCAGAAGTTATACAAGTCCAAGAGGAGGCCGACAATGCCTCCTTCGATAATGAGTCTCCGTTGCACCCTGATCTGCAGAGAGTGCCTTTCGACCCCAAGTTCAAAGCCTCGAAGCTGCACAAATACTCCAGGGGGTCGAACCCCGGAGAATTCGCCCGCTCTTACGCCCTGGCTATAGAAGCAAGCGGAGGGGTGCGAAGCACCATGGCAAAATGCTTCCCCCTCGCTCTCGAAGGCGTGGCGCTCCGCTGGTTCTGGTCCTTAAAGCCAGGATCGATCAGTTCATGGGAGCAGCTCAAAAAGAAATTCGTGAGCAACTTCCAAGGTACCTTTGTGGCCCCAATGTCCACAGGAAGTTTGTTTCAAGTAAAGCAGCAGGTGGGAGAAACCCTCCGGGAGTACTTCACACGCTTCGCCCACACCAAGTCACAAATCAAGGGCCTCTCTACCTCCTCAGTAGTTGATGCTGCCCGCGAAGGGGTGCTGAACCCCGACCTCCTCAGCAAACTCCATCGGAAGCCGGTAACGTCCGTGGCGTAGCTCATGGCATACTTCGAACAGTATGCCAAGGCAGAGGAAGGATGCCTGCGGCGAGTTGAAGCAACACTACCCACCCTCCGGGAAGTCAAAAGGGAGCCAGAAGTCGCCGCTACACCGCAACCTCCACAAGACAGCCGCCCCAGCGAGTACAGGCGAGGGAAGAAGCATTTCCGCTCAGAAGTGCTAAACATTACACCTTCAGCTTCGAAGGCACCTGCCAATTTCCAGCAGGGAAAAAGTTTCAAGGCTGGGCCTCCAGGACCTCAAGAAAGGATGCTTGGTAGGCGCCAGAGTCATTTTTGTTGCGTGCATGGCGACAATAGAAGCCATGACACAAATGACTGCAAGACAGTGTTAACCCTTCGAGGTGAATACCTCGAGCGAAATACCAGGCGAGGTACTTCGGATCGGGCTCCACCGACAACACGATAGGAGCCTGTTCAAGCTGTGGCCCGAGCTGGTGCCCTCGAAGCCCCCATACGGCTACCGGTGGCCAGTATTATGCCACCACCAAAGCAAGAAGATCCGCAAGACCGCGGCAAGAGAGTGGTCCTGCCCATCTCCGGAGGGGGGACCCTCGGCAGCATGTCCAAGAGACAGCGCCGCGAGTACGTCCGCGCGGTTGGGCACATTGGGACCTCAAGTTCCGCTGAAGGGATGCCAGAATGGTCCCATGTGCCCATCTCGTTCACAGCCAGCGATGCGGTAGGGGTAAAGTTTCCCCATGCTGACCCATTAGTCATCTCTGCCGATTTAGCAGGGGCAGATGTTCGAAGGATTCTGGTAGATGGCGGGAGCTCCGCAGACATACTCTTCGTCCAGGCCTTCGACCAGATGTGCATACCTCGGAAGCAACTGCTTCCAGCAGCCCGGCCGCTTCAAGGGTTCTTAGGACCGCCTCTCGATGCCCTCGGCCAAATAGGCCTCGAGGTTGCCTTCGGAGAGGGGCCGCTGGCCCGAGTAGAAGAGGTGATTTTCGATGTGGTGGATGCCCCTTACGCTTATAATGCTATCTTCGGTCGAGGGATGTTGAACCAATTCGGGGCTATAGCACATCACAATTACCTTTGTCTCAAAATGCCCACGCAAGGTGGGGTGCTCACTATTTCAGGAGACCAGGCTGTAGCCAGAAGGACAGAGTATGGCCACGGACAGCCATTGGACCCCCGACAAGTGCATAATGTGGCGAAAAGCGCCGAGGAAGTACCGGAGGCATTGAGCCCTCCGAAGGGATCTTCGCTTAAGCCAAGCCCGGAGGGTGATGTTGAGACAAGAATAATCTCAGAAAACGGCAAAGAGTACCCAGTGAAATTTGGCAAGGGGCTATCTCCAGAAATAACCGCCTCGTTAGAAGAAGTCGTCAAGAAAAATCTAGACATGTTTGCCTAGACCGACGAAGATATCACCGGGGTTGACCGAAGCATCATCGAGCATAGTTTGCTCGTCAACCCGAAGGCCAGGCCGGTGCGCCAGGGGCTCCGAAAGCTATCAGCAGAAAGAGCAAGCTTAGCCAAGGCCGAAGTAGAAAAATTGTTAAAAGCTAGCATTATCAGGGAGGTGGCCCATACTGAGTGGTTGGCCAACCCTGTTTTTGTAAAGAAAAAGGACTCGAGCAAATGGCGCATGTGTATCGACTTCACCTCATTAAATAAAGCATGCCCGCGAGACCCCTACCCAATTCCCCGAATAGATCAATTAATAGATTCCACAGCCGGCTCCGAATTATTAAGCTTCCTCGACGCCTATTCCGGGTACCATCAAGTGTGGCTGAAACGCGAAGACGAAGCAAAGACAAGTTTTATAATTCCTTCTGGAGTATTCTGCTATGTAAGAATGCCTTTTGGTTTGCGGAATGCCGGAGCCACATTTTCTCGCTTAATAGCTAAGGCTTTAGGTCATCAGATAGGCCGCAATGTCGAGGCCTACATGGACGATATTGTAATAAAAAGTGTACAAAAGCACCAGCATAGCCTAGATCTAGCTGAAACTTTCGAGAGCCTCCGAGCATGTGGAGTACGCCTCAACCCCGAAAAATGTATATTCGGGGCGCAAGCAGGAAAACTGCTAGGGTACTTAGTTTCGAGCAGGGGGATCGAAGCCAGCCCAACACAAATAAGTGCGCTGCAAAGAATGACTCCACCAGAGAATTTGAAGCAAGTACAAAAACTAGCAGGAAGGCTAGCAGCACTCAGCAGGTTCCTGTCCAGATCGGCAGAGAGAAGCCTCCCAATTTTCAAGGCGCTCAAGGGCTCCGAAAGCTTCAACTGGACGCCGGAGTGCCAGAAGAGCTTCGAAGAGATAAAAGCATACCTCGGAACATTATCAACCTTAATTGTTCCACTTCCAGGGGAAACACTGCTTCTGTACCTTGCAGCAACAGGTTCAGCAGTAAGCGCAGTGCTGGTCCGAGAAGTCGAGCTTAAAGAGAAGCTGGTACAAAACCCAATTTATTTTGTGTCGGAGGCATTATCCGGAGCCAAGATTAGATACTCCGAGCTCGAAAAATTTGCTTATGCCCTAGTAATGGCCTCGCGGAAGCTAAAACATTATTTCTTGGCGCATAACCTCATCGTCCCTACATCGTATCCTCTTGGAGATATGCTACGAAACAAAGATTCCAAAGGCAGGGTTGGAAAATGGGCAGTCGAGCTGGCACCCTTCGAAATCTCCTTCACAGCGAGGACGGCTGTTAAATCTCAAATTATAGCAGATTTTGTAGCAGTGGACTCCATCTGCAATATGGACCCCGGAGGAACCCTCCGACGGTTTCTGGACAATATTCTCCGATGGAGCCTATCAAGCATCAGGTGCCGGGGCAGGGGCAGTCATCCTGTCACCATCAGGGCAAAAGGCAATGTATTCCGCAAGACTCAACTTCCGAACCACTAATAACATTGCCGAGTATGAAGGAATCTTGCTAGGCCTCCGGAAGGCTAAAGCACTCGGAGCTACAAGAATAGTGATCAAAACAGATTCCCAAGTCGTCGCGGGGCATATTGACAAAAGCTTCCAAGCAAAAAACCCACATCTCGCGCAATACCTTCAAGAAATCCGCAAGGCCGAAGCAGCATTCAAAGGATTTACAGTTCGAAGCATACCTCGGGCAGATAATCAGCTTGCAGATATTCTTGCAAAAGCTGCAGCAGGAGCAGTAGACCTCCCGGAGGGCGCTTTCTATGAAGAATTAGAGCAGCCAGCAGCTGACCAAATACCCTCGTCAGAAGTAATGTGTATTCCAGCTACGGATTGGCGAGCTCCGATAATAACTATGTTGCAAAGTAGCAATGACCCTCCGGAAGGCCCAGAAGCTCGAAGATTGCAATCAAGAGCTCGAAATTACAAACTTATTGGGGAAGTGCTGTACAAAGCCGGAGTGTGCTCACCACTGCTTCGATGCATCTCCCAGCCTGAAGGTCAAGACATACTTCGAGACATCCACGAAGGGCTGTGCGGAGGTCATCTTGCCCCTCGAGCACTAGCAGGCAAGACGCTCCGGCAAGGGTTTTATTGGCCAACAATCGTCAGAGACGCTGAAGACCTGGTTCGAGCATGCCAAGGCTGCCAATGGATGGGCAGAAGGAGCCATCGCCCGCCAGCTCAGCTTCAGGTTATTGCCCCGGTATGGCCGATGGCTAGATGGGGCATGGACCTCATAGGCCCTTTCCCACCAGCAAAAGGCGGGTTGAAATTTGCGGTGGTAGCAATCGAATACTTCTCAAAATGGGTGGAAGCGGAGCCACTAACAACCATCACCTCAAAGAACGTACAAAGATTCTTCTGGCAAAATATTATATGCAGGTTCGGAGTCCCCAGAGAATTAACGGTAGATAATGGAACCCAGTTCGAAGCTGATACTTTTCAAACATTCTGTGAAGAACTGGGCATTAAGCTATGCTTCGCAGCAGTGCGACATCCGCAATCCAACGGGGCCGTCGAACGAGCCAACGGGAATATCCTCTCCTGGTTAAATCGCCGAATTGTGGGATTGGCCAAGGGCCTATGGGTCGAAGAGCTACCTAAAATTTTATGGTCTATCCGAACCACGCAAACTAGATCAACCGGTTTCACGCCATTCAGATTGCTCTTCGGAGACGAAGCCATGACCCCTACGGAGCTCAAAGGGGAGTCACTTCGCGTAATTCAACACGAAGACGAAGATGATCGGAGTACTTCAATAGACTTGTCAGAAGAAACAAGGCTTCGAGCTGTCGCCAACCTGACTAAGTACCAAGAGCACACAAAAACGTGGTATGACCCGAAAGTCAGATTAAGTGAGTTAAAACCAGGTCATCTAGTATTGCGAAGTGTAATAGC
Source organism: Zizania palustris (assembly GCA_019279435.1). NCBI lineage: Eukaryota > Viridiplantae > Streptophyta > Magnoliopsida > Poales > Poaceae > Zizania > Zizania palustris. The sequence goes on from JAAALK010000082.1 coordinate 7,100,351, forward strand.
TCCTGGGAAGCTAGGAAACAAATGGGAAGGACCATATGTTATCTTACGCTCAGGACGCCTCAGATCGTTTAAATTAGCTAATTTAGAAGGAGAAGAGTGGAAACATGCGTGGCATGCGGAGCACCTTAAGAGATATTACGCTTAAGGCTTCCTTGTAATCACTTGTAACACTTCTTTTATAAATAAAGATAAGGGTTGAAATTTGTTTCGCCCTTCGAACATCCCATCCTCCTGATGGACGCATTAGGAGGTCGGTGATGCTAGTAGAGCCAAGCATTTTTCGCAAAAACCCAAGGGGCTGACTACGAACCATTGGTTCAGTGGCTCCGCCAACCTACGGATTCCAGGCTCCGGCTTGTTAGGATCCGTAGAAGAGTCTAAGGACTTTAAATAAAACAGAATTTCAAGCCTCCGGGTGCGAAGTATCTGTAAAAGAGCCGAAGGTGGCCAACCTACGGATTCCAGGCTCCGGCTTGTTAGGATCCGTAGAAGAGTCTAAGGACTTTAAATAAAACAGAATTTCAAGCCTCCGGGTGCGAAGTATCTGTAAAAGAGCCGAAGGTGGCCAACATACGGATTCCAGGCTCCGGCTTGTTAGGATCCGTAGAAGAGTCTAAGGACTTTAAATAAAACAGAATTTCAAGCCTCCGGGTGCGAAGTATCTGTAAAAGAGCTTAAGGTGGCCAACCTATGGATTCCAGGCTCCGGCTTGTTAGGATCCGTAGAAGAGTCTAAGGACTTTAAATAGAACAGAATTTCAAGCCTCCGGGTGCGAAGTATCTGTAAAAGAGCCGAAGGTGGCCAACCTACGGATTCCAGGCTCCGGCTTGTTAGGATCCGTAGAAAAGTCTAAGGACTTTAAATAAAACAGAATTTCAAGCCTCCGGGTTCTGGCTTGTTAGGATACGTACAAATAAAAAATTTTATGACGGGATGTGCAAGTTCGAAGCATGCAGTCGTTCAGACCATCATTGTGCCTAGCAAACCCTTTTTGTATGATAAAGGCTCCGCCACCCACAAGGGGGGTAGGAGGATAGGAGTCACACGGCATACTGTCGAAGCATCCCACATTAAAATATTATACTCATACATCAAGAAAAATTGTTATCTAAACCTAAATAGAAACGGAGACCTTTTCGACCCCTAGAGCTACCCCTGCGGCTACTTTGCTCTTCGGAGCTTGAAGTCGTCTTTTTAGGCCGAGCACTTCTCTTTTTTCTCGAGGCTCGCAGTTTCTTCTGCTCCTCCTGAAGTTCAGCCCATGTCAAGAGCCTTTCGGAGCCTGCCTCGGCAAGGTCTCCGGCTTGGTACTCCGAGTCGGACCAGTCAATAGGTTTGGAAGATGAAGACCCCTCAGTCTTCTCTTCCTCTTTAATATAAGACAAAATGTCCCTTCGTACTTCAAGGGTAACCTCCCCCCTGTCTCCGCGAGGAACAGAGAAGCGGGAGCGGCGGTAAGGTCTCAAACTCTCAAGGACTGCCCACTCCTTTCGAAGCTCGGCAGTAGTTTCCAGAAGTTCGAAGTCAACGCTCGAAGGGCATGACAAAACCTAAAAAAGAGCAGAACACCCAAGACAAGTACTGTTTATAACTTTTTCATTAATAAAACAAGGTTTACAAGGTCACAGGTACACAGCAGTCCTAAGCGGCTAGACCTCCGGGTCGGCTGGCGGAGCTGGAACCGGAGGGGCTGGCGAAGCTGGGAGTGGTGGCTTCGTTTGAGCTTGCTTCTGCCGGCGGGCCTCGTCGATCCAGGCCTTTGCAGCGACCTTGTGGTCCGTCTTCCAGGCTGCTCGGAAGGCTTCCCAAGCCGAAGCCACCTCCGAAGATGGCCGCAGCAAGTCATCATCCGCGAAGCCTCCAGGGGACGAGCTTCCAACCGAGCCAAGAGGAATCCGAAGAGATTCAAGGTGACGAAGAACCCCGATGCCAGCACACTGTCCGGAGATCTCCCCGTACCGAACACCGGAGTTCATCATCAGCGACGAAGCAACTTGGATCCTCGTCAGCTTTCGGTCGAGTGGCTCGTAGGCTGCGGCAGAAGACGAAGGGCACATAGTGCCGAAGTACTCCAACGTACCCTGAAGAGCTTCCAAGGTACGGTCAGCAGTACTGGAATTTTTCCTCTCTGTCGTTTCCAGGTTCGCAACAGTCGCCTCCACTGCGGCCACCCGGAGCATCAAAGAACTCTTCTGAGCCATTGCTTGGCTAAGAGCCCCTCGAAGCTCCACCAACTGTGCGTTCGAGGTAGCTGCGTCCTGACGAAGCTTTTCGACCTCCGCGCGGAGGACAACACGTTCAGCTTCGGCTTCCTGGGCTGACGAGCGGAGGGCTTCGAGGGCTTCGTCAGATGCTGCCCTAACCTTCCTCTCCTCCAAAACTTCTTCCTCCAGTCTGAGGGACCTCCCGGTGGAGTCATTGAGGGCCGTCTGGAGGGTGGTGACCTTCCGGTTGAGTCGATTAATTTCGACCTCGGTGGAAGTCGCTGCCGCTCTAGCCAGGGCAAATTGCTGCAAGAAAAACTAGGTAAGCGCTAAAGAAGTTTTTAACCATTAAAATATAGCAACTGTGGTGTCCTTTTTCATACCTGAAGGGCAGCCCTTTCGAGGGCCGTGTTGAGACTCGAATCCCTAGTCTCGCTCAAGGCGGAGACCAACTCCGAGTTAGCAATATCCTGGCTTTTCTCAGCCAGGGGCTCCAGGAGTCCTCGAAGGCCGCTCCGGTGCTCCAAGAAAGGAGCCAGTAGAGGAAGCCAAGACAAAGCCTGGGCGTCGTCTACTGCGGCTTCGTCCTCCGAATTACCGACGGAAGGCGCGGTTTGGCCAGGACGAAGGCCGAGGCTAGAAATGCTCTTACCCCTCCCAAGCACGAAGGGAGGAGAAGCAAGAGCACTCAGACCCCCGGCCGCCACTTCTCCGGCTGGGACCACATTATCGGAGGCAACTTCGGTGGTCGATGTAGCCGCGGCCGGAGCCAACTCCGTCCCGGGAAGCACGTCGTCCGCCCCGAAGGACAGGTTCTCTGCCACCAGGCTCGGAGCCCCCAGAGGAGCAGAAGGGTCCGCTCAGATAACCGTCTCCGAGGAAGCAGGGACTCCCGGCGCCACCAAAGCTTCGGTACCCGAAGAGGTAACTGCTTCAATAACAAAATTAATAAGCCTGTTTTACAGATAGCATGCGAATGTCGACAAAGAAGGAGGAGCTCCGGAAGAATACCTCTGAGAGCTTCTTGAGGAAGGATCGCCGGATCCTCCAATACTTCGTACATCCGGAGGATATTGGCAAATTCATCCCCCGAGGTCCTGCCCTCGGTATCCTCCATCGGAGTTGCAGTCTCTGCATGGACCGCTTCGAGTGAGGGCGAGACGGGAATAGAGTCCGACTCCACCGGCACGACGACGGGTGCAGGAGGAGTCGATGGAGTTACACTAACACCCTCCCTGATGGAGAGGTTTGGGGGGACCTCCCCCATATCTTCGTCAATCAAGAGGTAGGCTTCGAAAGCCTTCGCCGTAGCACCCTCGGAGTCTTCTACCTCTTCGGGAGTCGGGCTCCGCTCGTCCGGCGATGAAGAAGATGAAGCTGGCGTCAAGTGGGGAGGTTGCTTTGCTGCCTTCTTCTGAATCGGTTGCTTGCCAGCTTTCTTGGAGGGCTCGGCCGCTGCTTTCCTCTTGCGGCCAGCCGCTCCGGCTGGGGCGAAGTCGGGAAGCTGCGGGGGCTCCATGCCGAGGGCTCTCCACACCCTATTCGAGCGCTCCCAACTCCCCACCAACTCCAGCCTTCTCTGCCTCTCGGCCACCGAAGGGGCTCCGAGAATTCGTTCGGTGGCCCGAACTATGTCTTCCGGACCCAATGCCAGAGGCGCCGCTGAAAGGAAGAGGTATAGAAGTATGAGTATAACTAATCTGTTCATATAATACAATGCAGCAGGGAAAAGATGTACCTAAGTTTCGGAGGTCCCCCTCCAAGGCTTGTGGGATCACGATCGGCCAGTTGGCTCCGAGGGGAGGAATCCGAAGATCTACGAACTCTTCGGCCAGATCGCGCATGCTCATGCGGCGAGCCACCGAAGCGAGCAACCCTAGCCTTGTCGTGAGCAAGCTAGGGTTCGGGGAGATGTCGGCCTCCTTCCGAAACCAGATCTCTTGCAGAGGGCCCGAGAGAGGGGAGTCCTCTCCAACTTCGGCGTAGAACCACCGAAGTATCCAGTTTGTGTACCATCGGTCGTTTATGGCTTTGGCAGGGAAATGAAGAGCATGCTCCCTCCGCAGCTGGAAGTTAACGCTACCGAAGGCTATCGTCACCTTGGAATCCCCCGACCCGTCTTGAGGCTTCGGTTGACAGATGGCCTCGTGGGTCGCCGCGAAGATTTCGGAGCGGCCTTCGCATCCTTCGGCCCGAAGCGCCCATTCGAAGACAGCCAGGCAGACGATCGCGTTGGGAGACAGTTGAGGCAGGGTTATGTGGAACAAGTCCAGTACCTCTGCCAAGAAATCCACAGCCGGTAGTCCCAAACCTGCCTCGAAAAAGGCTTCGAAGACCACCACCTCTCCGCTTCGGGGTCGTGGGGTTGACTCTGTACCAGGAACTCGAGTCCTCATTCCCGTCCCCAGCTTTCCTTCCACTGCCTCTTCTATTGATTCAGCAGTGCTCAACGACTGGCCGATGAGGAAGCTTTGCGCAATTTTCTTCTTGGAAGGCGGGCGGAGCGCCCGAGGGTTCCTAGGCCAAGCACCGCTCGGACCTCCCGCCATTACCGCCGCTGCCGAAGCAGCCCACGCCTGTCTCTGCGCCAATGTGTTGGCCGCCGCGGGAGTGGTGTGGCTAGTTCTCGCCATCGATCTCAAGTGCTCAAGGAATGGGAAGATTGGGAGAAAGGGGAATTGCAGGTGGTGAATGCGGTAAAAACTCTCGGTTAATCTCCGTTTTCCCCTTTTTATAATCGTACGATCAGTACTACTCTTCGGGTAGTTTCACTTTGCAGGTCCTGCCTCCGTCACCGACAAGCTGGCCCGGTCACTGGAACGGCGTATGAACCACTGAAGAAATCGACCGTTACCTTTTTTACAGAGGGTAACGGCTATCTGCGCCGTAACGGTCGTATTGACGGGAGTTCTCTCACTGTGCCAAAACTCGAGGACGAAGGTTCTAAAATATTGGGCCCAAAATCCTGAGCTAAGTCATAACATCTTCGAATTCCCTTTAAGCCTCAGAAACTAGAAATGTTCCTTTCGTATACTGCCTTCTTTCTAAAAACAGGTTATCTACAGAAAGGCGTATTCGAGGGGCTACTGTTGGGAGAAATTACTTTATTTCCAAGACTTAAAGACTAACCCTCCGTGGGCTCCGGGAAGATCCCGAAGGTGGCGGACTGATGTTCGAAGCATACGTCAACACAGCCGGAGGGTGTCACGATGCGAAGTCACAGAGGACCCTCCGAAGGGAGGAAGGAGGCCTCGAAGCAGGAAGACGTGATTGATTGGATGTCCAGCTTATCCATCTACCCTACGGCACTTTACCGTGTATAACCTTGTTTATAATATCGAATAAATTCTACTATGTCAGTTGTAATGTAGGGGTAAATAGGTCTATTCCTTATGCCTTTTTCCCTATAAATACCCCCCATTGTACCTTGTAAGAAGGATCCAGAACCAGTTGTTCAAACACACGCATTCGGACCTCTTGAGTTATTATCCTTTACGGAGGCTCGAGTTCGTCCTAAAAGCACAAACTTCTTGTTTGTCTGTTCTTGATTACCGAGAACCTGTTGGTGTAACTTTTACGCCAACAGGTTCATCAACCGCACCTGAGGAGGATGGGCACACCTTGCCAAAATACTCTAGAACACCCCTCAGGGTGTCCATCATTTGATCAGCCGCCAAGTTGTGCCTCTTCTCGGCCTTTTGTCAATTTAGTGGCAACGGAGGATATTTCGGTTGTATTTGACATTAAGTAGTTCTTCTAAACCAGGGCTTGCTTAAGCGACCCTCGGAGCTCCACGATTTCAGCCTCGGAAGTCGCCTCCGCTATCCAAAGTTTTTCGGTTTCAGCCCTCAACACCTTGCGCTCTGCTTGGATTTCTTCTATCAAAGAGGGAAGTTGGGCATAGGTTTGCTGCTCCCTTCGGAGCGCTTCCTCTACCATAGCGTTAGCCCTTCGCTCCTTAATGAGCTCTTCCTCTAGTTGCAGAGTATTATCTTTGAAGCCCTTAAGGGCCCTTTGAAGCGTTGTAACCTTCTTTTGAGCTGATTAGTCTCAAGCTCATTGGAAGTTGTTGCCGCTCTAGCAAGGACAAATTGCTGCAAAAAACAAAGTAAGTACGATGTAATTTCAATAAGGTAAATATACTTTATGCTTGTGGCACACCTGGAGGGTAGCCCTTTCGAGGGCTAGGTCGAGCTCCGATCCACTGCTCTCGCTCAAAATGGAGACCAGCTCGGAGCCCCCAACCTCTTGGTTCATTTCAGCCAAAGGTTCTAGAAGGGTTCGTAGCCCTGTCCGCTGCTCCTAGAATGGAGCCAATAGCGGGAGCCAGGATAGGGCTATTTGGTCATCTTCAGTAGGATCTTCCTCTGAAGCGCCTACCGAAGGATCATTCGTCGACGGCGTTGTCGTCAAAGAGGGAAGAGGCCCATGACAAGTTTTGCCCTTACCTCTCCCCAGCACAAAAACCGGAGGAGCCGCTACTTCAGTCGGGGTAGATCCCCCTTCGAGAGTCGGTCCCTCAGGCGTAGTCGCCTCGTCCGAAGTAACTCCAATCGCTAGAGCTACCGCTACGACTGGAGCCTTGTCTCCAATGGCATCCGAATCTCCATCTCTTGTTGGAGCCATGCTTCTCCTCCAAGCATATGCAAAATTCAAGGTATTGGTCAATTATCAATTAAGATCGGAGACCTACCTTCATCTTGAATTTGAGGGAGGATTTCGGGGTCCCCCAGAAATTTGTACATTTGGAGGTATTCTTCGAGTTCCTACCCTGAGGATTGCGCTAGAGGAGCAAACATCGAAGCCCTGGCCTCTGTTGCTACTACTGCGATCAGTGGGGAGCTAAGATTTTCTAGCTCTGTTCCTTGGACACCGACAGGTCCGGGGTGGATCGCTGCCACCTCTTAAGCAGTTGGAGTTACTGCAACTACTTCCCGAGGGGGATCCTCGGTCGCAACCCGAGAATCATCCTCGTCACCGTGCAACAAAAGATCTTTGAGCTCCTTTCCCATGCGAACCTCCGAAATCTCTTCTTCTTCACACTCCTCCGAAGAAGAGCTCCGAATGTCGAGCGAAGCCGGAGAAGATGGAGGCGAAGGGAGCTTGGCCTTTCGCGCTGCCTTTTTCATAGGAGTCCTCGCAGCCTTGGAGCTCCCAGCGGTAGCCTTCCTCTTCTAAGAGACTGCTCCCGCTGAGTCAAAGTTGGGCAGAGGCGGAACCTCCATCCTAAGCGCACTCCACACTCGGTTGGAGCGTTCCCAACTCCCAACCATCTTGATCCTCTGTTGCTTCTCCACAACATTAGGGGCTCCGAGCACCCATTCTACAGCCCTTGCTATCTGCTCTGGAGCTAATGCCAACAGAGCCACTGAAATAAGGTAACAATCTATTAAGAATACTATAGTTATTCTCTACGACTAATATCAATGTAGGAGGTATGGAGGTTTTACCTAGGGTTCAAAGCTCCCCCTCCGAAGTGCTTTGAAAGACAATAGGACGGTCGGCTCCAAGAGGAGTTATCCGGAGGGCGATGAACTCTTCGGCCAAGTCCCATTCATGCGCTTGGACACCGAAGACAATAACCCAAGCCGCGTTGAAAGCAGGCTTGGGTCTGCCTCCCTCCGGTACCATATTTCTTGTAGGGGACCAGCAAGTTTGGAGTCTTCTCCTACCTCGGCATAAAACCACCGAAGTATCCAGTCCGAATACCATCGGTCATTGATCGCCTCTGTCGGGAAATTCTTCATGTGTTCTTTACAAAGATGAATGTTAACGCTCCCGAAGGCCACTAACCACTTGGAGTCTCTAGGCCCATCTTGGAGCTTCGTTTGGTACGGAGCTTCATGGATAGCCGTGAATACTTCGGACCTCCCCTCGCATCCTTCAGCTCGTAGATCCCATTCGAATATAGATAACCTTGCTATGTCGTTCAGAGACAGTTGCGGCAAGGTGATGTGGAACATCTCCAACACTTCTGCCAAGAAATCTATTGCAGGAAGGCCTAGCCTCGCTTCAAAGAAAGCTTCGAAGCCAACGACTTCTCTGGTCGTTGGCGCTAGCGTCACTTCTTCTCCGAGAACCTGAGTCCTCATTCCCGGACCCAATTTCCCACTCACCAATTCCTCGATGGATTTTGTAGAGCAAGTTGATCGCCAGAGAATGAATGTTTGCTTCAGTGGCTTCTTAGACGGTGGGCGGAATTCCCGTCGGTTCTTGGGCCAAGAACCCCCCGGGGCTCCCGCCATCACCACTGTTGCAGATGCTACCCAGGCTTGCCTCTGTGCCAAAGTCCCCACCACCGTCGGCACTTTTGCGCTGGTCCTCACCATTGGAGGAATGCTCAAGAGTATTGGAGAGAAAGGTTGAAGATGGAAGTGTGGAAAGGCTTAAACACCAGAGCTTTGTAAAAGCTTTCCAACACTGGTCACTTTCCCCTTGCAGATCCAACCCTCGTCACTGACAGGTGGGACGAGAAGGTGAAAAAGTGTGAACCTGCGGTGAATATTTGCGTCTGTTGCTTTCTCGAAAGGCCTAATGGCTATTTGAGGTGTAACGGCACAAAAATAACGGCTCCTTGCGATGCACTGCAATTGCAACGGTCCACTTTCTTGCGGAGCCTTCATACAGAGATTCGAGCTTGAAGTCTAGATTCGATACATCTTCGATGTTGAGGACGCTTCAAACGGTTATAATACCTTGAATTTTCTCTAAGTCCCTGAGAATAAATATATTTCTTGCATATACTGCTCTCCGTGTTGTCCAGGCTATTCGGAGAAGCGTATTCGAGGGGCTACTGTTTGGGGAAAATACTTCATCCTCATGATCCTCAAGATTCAAAGATAACAGCAAATCATAACCTTAGAGCCCAAGACTTGTCTGCGGGTTGAAGGACTTGAAGTCGGAGGGTCCATCCAGGATCCGATCCCAAGAGACCTGAGGAGCCATGCTGAATAGCGTGGGCCTCATGGCTCCAGATGTGATGAGTCATTGTCAACGATAGTAAAAGAGGACAGATGAAGAGTGAAGATCTGTTGTTTCATGGGCCGCGTGTGACTCAGGTACACGGGCAGCGAGCGACTGTCGGGCAGAGGGGGCTGTGAAGTCGGGCTGGCCCAATCCGGGTACATGGGCCAGAAGCAGTAGAAGACCCACTGGGCTGTTTATCAGGGTTGACTCAGGTACACGGGTGGTGAGTGATTGCCGGGCTGAGAGAGCTGCGGAATCGGGCCGGCCCAATCCGGCTACCTGGTGGAAAGTCGGTGGGGGCTTTGTCAGTTTCGGCGCAAAACTGACAACCGTTGATCTTGTATCCGACTGTCTAGAAGAGAAGTCGTAGTCGCTACGAAAGTTTAGCTTTCAGATAAGTCATCTGTATCTCTAGGCCCACAGTCAGTCAGCCAAGTCTGTAAAAAATCCTAAGGGCAGTTTAGTCTTTTCCTTTTATTCCTTCGTCTTTAAAAAACCCTAAGGGGCTGGTGGAATATTCTAGGTCATTGGGCAGCCTATAAATAGGGCCCCAATCCCTAGGGTTCGACTACCCTTCTAGAAATCACTTTTTCAATCATTCCTTGGGTCATTCCTGTTTCTGCGTTTTTGCCTCTCTCTCCTGTTGTGCGCCGCCAGGCTGCTGGTTGTGGCATTTTGAGTTGCATTTATTTTGTTCTTACTGATGCAGTGAAGCTTCTATTCTCTAATCGTGCGCAGCAAACCTGCAACAATTTTTATGGCATCATTTCACGTGCACAGGCATTTACTTGAGTGATTGTGTCTCTGTTGCGTTTTGTTCTTCACTCAAGTAGTACTAGTTCTTGCTGTTGCAAGTAGTACTACTTCCCTGTAGCAACAGTACACTAGTACTCTAGGCTTACTTTTTCTGCATAGCTTTTTGATCGAAGCAGACAAGACTAAATACCTTTTCTGGCTGTTCTTTGGCGAAGCCCCTTCTCTGTTCGAAGCCCCTCAGCTCCATGAGGCAGGCTTCGATCTGACATCCTCGAGGGCTTCGCTTGAACTTCGACTTCGCTCTTGTCCTGTGAATCTAGCTTCGAAGTATGTGTTGCACTTAGTCTGTTGGCTTGTCATACTTCGATAGTCTTTGCGAAGGTGTTCTCAGTCTCGAGCTGTTCGAAGTCACTACTTCGTCAGGTTTCAAAGTTAGCTTCGAAGCTATTCTCACTGATAGACTTCGCTCAGCGTTTGCAGCTATCTGTTCCAAAGATCTTGATGTGTTTGTTCGAAGGTAGAACGTAGGCTTCATTTTGGTTTCTCTATCGCGTGTCAACCTTCGCTTCTCTTTTCGAAGGTTGTTTGTCTGTACGTTGTGTTCAAAGCATTCTGTTCGAAGGATAGGCTTCGAAGCACTCAATTCGAAGCTAGCTTCGATACTTCCGTACTTAGCTTCGAAGCATCTTCGGTCTTTTGCCACCTCGAACTAGGTTAGATCAAACCTCCTCGGCAGACTTCGTCATTCGAAGCAGACCTCGACCTCCGGAGCAGGCTTCAACCCAGCGAAGCAGGCTTCGACACTGCGAAGCAGGCTTCGACCAGCGAAGCAGGCTTCGCCAAGTTTCGAACAGGAGACAGATTTCAAACGGTAACTTCTCATTTCACTCCTTGTGCATTTATACTAAGAAGTTTATCTTGCCTTGTCTTTTGTATACTGTTTATCTGTCTATTAGCACTGCATTGGCATTTCTCTGTTTATCCCCAGTTGCTTCTAGGCTAGATACCTTTAGACTTAGGCGATCTGTTCCTTCTGTGCTGTTTAGTCTTTAGAGGTGCGTTGGGTATTGGGAGCAGGCCATTGATTCGAATGAATTTTTAGGCGCCCATTCACCCCCCCCTCTGGTCGCTACTTTCGGTCCTACAAGTGGTATCAGAGCGAGGTTAGGGTTTTTCCATACCTTAACCGGTTCTAAACCCCAGTAGTGACCATGACGTCTCCTGGCAAGGTCCCGTCCTTGGAAGCCTATGGCTATAACTATTGGAAGACTCGCATGCGAGCCTATCTCATGAGCCAGGGTTCGGACATTTGGGACATTTGCGTTCACACCACGTTTGTCATATTGCCAGTCGCTGAGCATGGTACTGCTAGTATCATTGCTCAGCATCTGAGCAACAGTAAGGATGTGAACATTCTTTTCTCTGGTTTAGGTCCCACTGAGTTTGAGCATGTGAGCCATCTCTCCACTGCGAGAGAGATCTGGTCTACCCTCAAGGCACACCATGAGGGAACAGCACAGGTCAAGGCTCGGCTCTATCAGACCTACCGGCGTGAATATGAGAATTTCACACAGAAGCCAGGTGAATCTGTTGAGGCTTTGTTTGGTCGTTTTCAGTTGATCATAAACAAGCTTCGGGACAACAAGGCTGAGGGTGCTCAGTTAGTCTCAGATCATGAGCAGGCGCTCAAGGTTCTCCATACCTTGGACCCAAAGATCTAGGAGATCAAGGTATCTTCTATCATTGAGAGTACTTCTTATGATACCTTGACCATTTCTGAGTTGTTTAGCAAGCTGAAGGCAACTGAGGTTGATCTCCAGCTGAGATCAAATCTCACTGGTTCTGGATCAAAATCTCTGGCCCTTGCTACACCTTCTGTTGATCCCTCTTCTGTGAGTTGTGCTGGGTTCTCTTTGATGTCTATCACTGAGGTCCAGCTAGAGTTGTTGGGTGATGATGATTTGTGTCTTTTTAACAACCGGGTGCGTCGTGTCTATGACAAGAGAATGTTCAAAAGACACGGCACAAAATCCAGGTGCTTTGAGTGTGGTGATCCAAGACACTTCATCGCCGACTGCCCCAAGCGCAATGGTCACAAGAAGGGCACCGGTGGTGGCTTCCACGACTCCAGCAAGCACGAGAGCTCATACTTCAACAAGGGCAAGCCGAAGACAAGATTCTTCAAGAAGGCCCTGAAGGACTACCGGCGAGAGAACAAGAAGCGCGACAAGGCCTTCTTCGCCGAAATGGAGAAGAGCTACTCCAAGCGGTCCACGTCTTCTTCCTCTTCATCGAGCTCAAGCGATGAGGAGATCACCATTAGGAAGGGGAAGGACAAGGATGATCCGGCGGGCCTCTGCTTCATGGCTTTTTGAGACAAGCCAAAGAGCCGCTCACACCAGTGCCGAAGATCCCGCAAGAGCTTCTGTTCAATGGCTCTTGGGGATAAGGAAGAAAAGAGCTCCTCCGACGACTCCGACGATGACAATGAAAAGGTATCATCCTATGAGCGCGAAATCGTTGATTTACTTGAGAGCAATCGTCAGGAGTTGAAATATCGGGAAAAACTGCTTAGGGGGGCTAAGAAGAGGATATATGAGTTAGAGAGTGAGATTGCCGTGGCCAACGGCAGAATTGCGAGTCCATCTTCTTCCCCTTGCTTGGGTGATAGCAGTGAGTCCCGAAGTGTGAGGTGCTTCTGTGTGACTTGTCGACTCTGAAGTCCAAATACACAGAAAAGGTTGATGAGAGGGATGCTTTGGCCACTGAGCTTGAAAGCACTCAGCTGGAGCTGAAAGATGCTCAAGCCACTGTCGTCGCACCCTGTGTTGATTGCCCATCTCATCTAGCTACCATAGCTGAGCTGAAATCCAAGGGCGATGAGCATTTGGGTGATTTGGAGAGGTTGAGAGCTGAGCTTGCGCAGGCTAGGCTAGAGCTTGAGACACCGTCAGTTCCACCCACTGTCTGTGAGAACTGCATGTCTCTTAGAATGGAATTGATTAAGCTGAAAGCCGAGAAGTCTGTTCAAGTAGAGAGTGAGTGTGAGACCTGCTTGTCTCAGGTAGAGGTTCTAGCTTCCTTGAGAGAGGAGCTAGCAGATTCTCAGAATGAGAACTTTTACCTCCGTTCTATCCTGAGTTGGATCAGTGCGGGATGGGTTTGTAGTAGGTTACACCTACACCAAGGCTGACTTTGAGAGTGCCATTAGCCGGGTAGTGGAGTGGAGTAAAATGACTCCCGAGCAGAGATATCCTAAGACTCACTCCACTGAGTCCTCCCAGGCTTGTCAGCCCAAGGATGGAGTAATTCATGAACCACCCAAAGCTCCACCTAAGAAGCCTATCTGGGTTCCAAAGCCCAAACACCTCCACTCTTCTCTAGACTCTCTTCCTGGAACCTTCTCAACCCAAGAAGACTACACCTAACACCACCAAGCCCAAACATCCCAAGCCTCAACCACATCCCAAGAAGCCCACCTATCATTGTGAGTACTGTCAGAGAGACGAGCATCTTGCGGAGTTTTGCTTCAGGACGAAGCGGGTTGAGAGAGCAGAGAGAGCTTATGATGATCAGGAGCAGTTCTACCAGCAGGGTGGTAGACTGCGTGTTCCTCAATGCGGGGAGAGGCTGGAGGCCAGGCCACGTCGTGTAGGTGGTGGTAGAGGAGACGACTTTCTTGCCCGTGCTCCAGTTGGTGGTGTTCGTTCCGGCAGAGTTCCAGGCCGTGTTGGCTACGGTCCTGGACCTCGTGGACGCAGGTTTAGGCAGAACCGAGGACCGTGCTTTGAGCCGCGTTTTAGTCCAAACTCTCATGATGATTTCTGCTTTCCGTCTTTTGAGCAGATGGCTCGACACTGGTTTAGTTCTTTTGCTAAACCTGGTGCCGGACCATTTGCTCCCACTTACAGCCACTAATTGTGCCGGATCGGGGACTGGAGGATGTTTGGATCATGAACTCAGGATGTTCTCGCCACATGACGGGACATCGCAGATGGTTCTCCAGTCACTCTCCCCCGATCTCCAAAGAGTACATCACATTCGGGAACAGTGGTCAAGGGAAAGTAAGTGGCATTGGCTCAATTCGCATTTCAGATCATTTCTCTTTGAAGAATGTTGCTTTGGTTAAAAATTTGAATTTCAATTTGATTTCTGTTTCGCAACTTCTTGAGGATGGTTTGGAAGTGCGTTTTAAGAAGGGCAATTCTTCTGTGTTTGATTCTAGAGGGACTTTGATTTGCCAGATTTTACCATTTGGTAAAGTTTTTCGAATTGACTTCTCTAGTTCTTTTGGCCCTTCTCGCTATTTGATAGCTGGATCTTCTTCTGAGCTCTGGAAGTGGCATAGGAGGTTAGGTCATTTGAGTTTTGATCTGCTAGTCAGGTTGAGCTCTATGGACCTCATCCGAGGATTGCCCAAGCTTAAAATGGGGAAAGATCTAGTTTGTCATCCCTGTCGTCATGGGAAAATGCTTGCCGCTTCTCACTCACCTGTGACCCAGGTGATGACTTCGTATCCGGGCGAGCTTTTACACTTGGACACTGTCGGTCCAGCTCAGGTACGCTCAGTCAGTGGGAAGTGGTACGCGCTTGTCATTGTTGACGACTTCTCTCGATTTTCGTGGGTTTTCTTTTTTGAGTCTAAGGATGAAACTTTTCAGTTTGTTCATGACCTGATTTTGAAGCTGAAGAATGAGAACAATGGTCAGATGCGAGCAATTCGCTCCGACAACGGCTCTGAGTTCAAGAACTCTCAGTTCGTCAGCTTCTGTAGTGATCAGGGTCTGGACCATCAGTTTTCTTCACCTTATACTCCCCCACAGAACGGCGTTGTGGAACGAAAGAACCGCACGCTAGTCGACATGGCCAGGACGATGCTCGATGAGCACAGGACTCCTAGGCATTTTTGGGCTGAAGCCATGAACACGGCTTGCTATCTGGCCAACCGCATATTTCTTAGAGCTTACCTTGGTAAGACATCATATGAACTGCGGTTTGGCAGACAGCCCAAGGTGAGCCACTTGCGACCGTTTGGCTGCAAGTGCTTTGTGGTCAAGAAGGGAGGGCATTTGGACAAGTTTGAGTCTCGTTGCTGGGATGGTGTTTTTCTTGGCTATGCATTGCATTCTCGAGGTTTCCGTGTTTGGAAACTCGAAACCCAGCAGCTTGTCGAGACTTGCGAAGTTTCATTTGATGAGTCCTTGCCTTCTTTGACTCCTTCTTTTGAGCCTTCTGGTGATGATGAGCTCGGAGAGTCCATCTTCGAGGAAGATGAGGATACTCCAGCTGCTGATGAAGGTGTGTCTTCTACACAGCCTGCAGAACCCACACCTTCTAAGACTTTGACTGAGGACGAGGGTGGTCCTCTGATCACTTCTTCAAATTCGATCGAGCCCCCTCAGTCAAGTCCAGAAGTGCCTGCTGCTGACTCCGGTGAGGTGACTTCAGATCACCAGGGATCCTGAGCAGTTCAGCGTGATCACCCCTCAAAGCTCATCATCGGTGATCTTTCTAAGAGGACTTTGCGTTCTTCTATTGACTCGCTTGCTGTGTTTGCTGAATCTGCTTTTGTTGCATCTTTTGAGCCTAGAGACGTTTCTCATGCTCTTTCTTATTTGAATTGGATTAATGCTATGCAAGAAGAGCTTGAGAATTTGGTCTGCAATCGGGTTTGGACACTAGTTGAGCTGCCACCCGGATGCAACCCCATAGGCACCAAGTGGGTATTCAAAAACAAGCAAGGTGAAGATGGGGTTGTGGTGCGCAACAAAGCTCGATTAGTTGCCCAGGGTTTTTGCCAGAAGGAGGGTATTGACATTGAGGAGACTTTTGCCCCTGTTGCCCGTCTTGGGTCCATTCGCATTTTTTTAGCTTTTGCTGCTTCGAAGGGTGTTAAGCTTTTTCAAATGGATGTCAAGAGTGCTTTTGTGAACGGGTACCTAGAGGAAGAGGTCTATGTTAGGTAGCCCCCTGGTTTTGAAAACCCAAAGTTTCCTCGACATGTTTTTAAGCTGCAAAAAGCGTTATATTGTTTGAAGCAAGCCCCCAGGGCTTGGTATGACCGATTAAAGAAGTTTTTGTTGGGGAAGGGTTTTGTGATGGGTTCTGTGGATAAAACTCTTTTCTTGCTCAGAGATGCATCAGATTTCTTGGTTGCTCAGATTTACGTGGATGATATTATTTTTGGCCGTACTACTGATGCTCTTCTGTCCAAGTTTTCTGAGAAGATGCACAGTGAGTTTGAGATGAGCCTCATGGGTGAGCTCAAGTATTTCCTAGGGCTCTAGATCAAGCAGACTAAGGACGGCACCTTCATCCACCAGGGTAAGTACACTCGGGACATGTTGAACAAATTTGACTTTGGTGGAGAGCTGAAGCCTCAGATGACCCCAATGGGTACATGTGGGGGCCTGGACAAGGACGATAGCGGCGTCAAGGTCAACAAGAGAGAGTTTCGAGGGATGATCGGTTCGCTACTGTACTTGACGGCGACGAGGCCAGACATACAGTTTGTCGTAGGACTGTGCGCGCGCTTCCAGTCTTCACCATGCGCGTCTCATCGAAAGGCTGTCAAGTGCATTTTCAGGTACCTTACCTATGCGCCCGATCTAGGTCTTTACTTTTCAGCATATTCATCTCTTGATTTATCTGGCTTTTCGGATGCTGACTTTGGTGGGTGTCGGTTGGATCACAAGTCAACTTCCGGTACTTGCCAGTTTCTTGGTTCTTCTCTTGTCTCTTCGTCTTCTCGAAAGCAGTATAGAGTTGCACTTTCGACCACTGAGGCTGAGTATGTAGCTGCTGCTAGCTGCTGCTCACAGTTGGTTTGGATGATTTCCACTTTGCGAGACTTTGGGTTGTTCTTTCCTACCAGAGTTCCTCTGTTTTGTGACAGCACCAGTGCAATTAGTGTAGGGAAAACCCTTGTCTCCATTCAAAAACTAAACACATTGATGTGCGCTTTCACTTTCCGAGGGATCAATATGGGGAAGGTGTCATTGACCTTGTTCATGTTGATACTCATCATCAGTTGGCTGACATTTTCACCAAACCCCTAGATCAGTCTACTTTTGAGCGTTTATGAGGGGATTTGGGTGTTATGTATCCTTTTTAGGATATTTTGAGTTAGTTTTCTTTCTTCTTTACTCTTTTCTTGAGACTTTTTGTGTCTGTTCATATCATGCATATTCACATATCACACTTTGAGCCTGCTTCTATTATATGATTGAACTACTTTACTTATTCTAGCCGGTACATGCTTTTGACTACTTGTCGATGATCATGCTTTGCTTCAGTTCACATGATATGTCTGATATCTGTCATATGCATGGCTTTTATGCTTTAAAATTGAAAAAAGATCACCATTGCTTCTGATAACTAGCATGTGTAGGCTGAATGCTTTTGCTATCTGTTACATGCCTTCACAACAACAAAACAAAAGATTTTCGTCGGCCAATATAACTTCCGTCGGCCAATATAACTTCCGTCGGCTTTCGGCGGCCGACGGAAGTTAGCTAATTTCCGTCGCCTCGCTTCCATCGGCCAAAGGCCGACGGAAGTTAGCGTTTTGCCGACGGAAGTTGGCTTCTTCCGTCGGGAAAGGGCTAACTTCCGTCGGCTTTGGCCGACGGAAGTTGCCTGTTTTGTTGTAGTGCTTGTAGCTAGTTCATCACTTAGATGCAGATATGCAACTTGGACATCTATATGCTTTAACATGGAAAATGTGCTATAAAAATCAATAATGAATGAAAATTCCATGCCTTTTTATGCTTGAGTTGAAAAGATCCAGGTGGGTTTGCTTTGTCGCATTGCATTGTTCAGGACTGCTTACCATAGCACTTTGGTATGAACTAGGACAGTGTAGTGTATGCCAAGATCAATGTCTTAAGCTTCTGATGGTCTAGTTCTGGCCTAGGCTTGACTTGGTCAGTCAGCATAAGGTCTAACATGCAAATAACCCCTGGCAAAAATGAAAAAGGAAAAAGAAAAAGCCTGAAAATTAAAAGATAACAAGTTTGCTGAAGCATTTTGTTTTGTACGATGCCTATCTTGGTAGATATAAGTTAGCTCTCGTATCTCATGCTTTACCTTGCTTGTCAACTGGAAAATGTGGTGATGTTTTTGTTTGCGAAAATTGAAAAATGCGTGCTAATGACTTTCTTTAGATATCATCTGTTGCACTGATCATGTCATGTGTCTTAGACAATATGTCTTTTGCTATACTTGCTAGATGTTGTAATTGCAGTCAATCATATCTGAGAATCATGCTTTCTACACTCCACCTGCACCCCCAGTTGCATTCATTGCATATTTTGAGGGGGAGTTGCATTTCATGGGGAGTTTGTGTCTCTTTAGAGTGCATTTAGTCTCGCTTGATAAGTCCAATTGTCAACAAGGGGGGGGGGAATTTTGGGAGAAGAGTTTAAGGGGGAGTTTTGGCTTTCTCTGGGTTTTGTTTCAGGGGGAGTTTTTGTCCTGTTTTTCCTTACTCTTTGGATATCCTTGTTGATAATTCTGAGATTGCACTCGTTTTTGAGTCTTTACTTTTTGTTAACCATAATGACCGCCTTCTTGCTTTTGTTTGGCTTTTGGTCATTAGGGTTAAACTTTTACTTTATTTTCTTCTTCTCTGTTTTCTTTTGTTTTTGTTTTCATGTTTCCACATGTGCTCGCAGGTACTGGAGAGCTGATGAAGAGAAGTGTTGACAATGCACTCATCAAGGGGGAGATTGAGGAGCCATGCTGAAGAGCGTGGGCCTCATGGCTCTAGATGTGATGGGTCCTTATCAACGGAAGTCAAAGAGGACTAAAGAGAAGAGAAGACCTGCTGTGTCTCGTCGCATGTGACTCAGGTACACGGGAACGAGTCACTGTCGGGCAGAGGGGCCGCGAAGTCGGGCTGGCCCAATCCAGGTACATGGGCTATGAGCAGTAGAGGATCTACTGGGCTGTTGACCAGGATTTACTCACGTACACGGGTGGCGAGCGATTGCCGGGCTGAGAGAGCTGCGGAATCGGGCCGGTCGAATCCAGGTACCTAGTGCAAAGTTAGTGGACGCTTTGTCAGTTTCGGCGCAAAACTGACGACCGCTGATCTTGGATCAGACCGTTCTGAGGCGAAGCTGTAGTCGCTATGAAAGCTCCGCTTCAGGATAAGTCATCTGTAATTACGAGTTTACTACATTGTCCTTAGGCCCACAGTTAGTCAATCGAGTGTGTAAAAATATCCTAAGGGTAGTTTGGTCTTTTCCATTTTATTTTTGCATCTGTAAAAAAACCTAAGGGTCTTTTGTTATTTTCCTAGGTTATTGGGCTGCCTATAAATATGGCCTCAATCCCTAGGGTTAGGGTCACCCTTTCAGAAATCATTTCTCTAATACAAAAATATTAGTTCACTTTTTGTCCTTCTCCCGGCGTTCTTCCTTCTCCGCCGCCACTGCAGTTTTCGTGCAGCTGCAGAGAGATTCACTAATCATGTTTTGATTCATTCATGTTCAACCCGCAAACTCATCATTGTGTTTTCGTTTTCACTGTTATCTCGATACACGTGCCAGTTCGTGGTGTTTTGGTATGCGTCAAGATAGTTTCTCTTGTTTTATACGCAGAGAAGTTTATTTTAATCTAGACATTGTTCTTTGCTTTGTGGCTGGTTTTGTTCTGCGCGGTTGTACGTTTTTCTGATCTAAGGGCTTGCCAGCTAGTCTCGTGTCTAGCCTCTATGTCTAATGTCCTAGAGCTGCAGCATCATAGCACACATCCCTTGATTGCTGTGCATGCCAGAAGCTAGCCAGCCACATACGCTTTGCTCGAGAATTGTGACATCTTTGCTTTTTGTTTCGAGTAGTCCTGTTCTTCATCTGCGTAGAGCTATTGTGCATCTAGTATAGGCTGGCCATTCTAGTAGCAGTTTAGGTACTTGTTTTGTGCCTAGCTCATGTTGGTGTCAGGCAAGGAGCTTCTCTCGAGTTCCGGTGTTTCTCTGTAGCTTCTCTGCTAGCGTCCTGTTCGAAGTCCATTTTTTGGTCGAAGCCATTTTCATTCGGAGTTGTGCCTGGTTCGAAGCCTGTGTTTCGATAGGCTTCACCAGCGATTCAAGGTGTGATTACTTCAGAGCATTTTTTGTCTTCGGAGGGTGACTGCTTCGGAGTCTGCTCCGCTTCGAAGTGTGGTTCTTCACGCTCTCTGCCGAAGGTGCTTCGCTAGCCTTCAGAGTTTTTGTTTCGGTTTGTGACCTTCGACGGTTCAGTCTTCTTCCCGAGAAGGGGATCCCCCTTTCCTTTTTCCGGCGATCCCCTTCAGATCCCTTGCCGCCGGCCGCCCAAATCCACCCGATCGCCTCCGGACTCCCTTCCTTGGATCCCCGTGATCCCCTTCCACCTAAAGACGACGCGGTTTCGCACTTTAGGAAGCTTGGCCGAGGGAATGGAACCCTCGCCGGAATTGGAAGGAGCCCTCTCGGTTTCTTCGATTCCCTTCCATTCCGACCGCCGGCGACCCCCTATTTATACCCCTATGGTCACCGCCCTCATCCCACACCACCTAGAGCCCTAGCCGAAGCCCTCCAGAGCGCCGTTGCCACCTCTTCGAGCTCTTCCACCGCTCTGCCTCTGGCAAGCGATCGCCGTCGCCTCGGACCCCCGCCGCCCTAGCTACCGCCACCATCGGGTCCGTCGTCGACCACCCTCCATTGGCCGTGGACACCGCCGGACCGCTGTCGCCGTCGAGCACCCGTACGCCCTCCGTCGTCTACGCTCGCCGCCGGTCATCTCCAGGCCCCCATCGTCGCCGCCGAAGGTATCATCGTGACCCCCATCACCTCCACGTTCCATTTTTGGCCCTAGCTAGGCCCCTACGCCCTCGCCGTCGCCGCCGTGGCCGCACCCGAGCCAGCCGTCGCCGGAGACGAAGGCGGTACTCGACCCCTTACTGCGTGCCGTGTCGGACGAGATCGAGGCCGTCCGATCACGATCGGAGGGCTACGATTAAATCCCTTCGGGATTTAATCCGGGCCCCGGATCTGATCGAAGAGGTATCGTGCAATCGCAGCCGTCGATCGTCACTTAAACCCCCGGGTCCATCTGGTGCATCCACGTATACCCTTTCGCCACGTTTTAATCTGAGCCGTCCAATTTCATTAAACCCACCTGCCTCGCATCTGGCCGCTGGATCCAGATCCAACGGTCCAGATCGCTCGGGTCCACGCGCATAGCCACGGGTTCACGGTGAACCTGGTTCACCGTGGACCAGGGACTGTTTTTCAGTTTAAATAAAATTCCAGAAAATTGTTTAAACTTTGAAAATTCATAACTTGCTCATTTTGACTCCAAATTTCACCATTCAAATTTTGTTAAATCCAAAATAATATTCACTACACATTAAAGCCATAAAAACAGTATGTTACTGTTACCCAAAATATTTTTAATAAATAAATGAATAAAAACCCCTTAGGGTTAAAATTTGAAATACAGAAAATAAATTAGGAAAAATCCTAAAAAGGTTAAGTTTTACTGTTTTATATCCAACTTTAATATTAAAATATTACTTCACATAAAAACACCCACAAATATGAATATTGCTTATTTGGTGGATTTTATCTGTTTATTAAATGTATTGTTTACTTTTCCGTATCGAGAAGACTACGAGTTCATCGAGGAGCAGGAGTTCTATCCCGAGGTTCCTTCATCCCCCTTTGCTGATCAAGGCAAGTCATCGACCACCTCTGTGGAAACAGTTGATCATATTGAGCCCATGTTTTAATAAATTATCGCTATAACACATAGGTTAATATTGCATTAGTAAAATATCAAGCCCTACACTTATATTTATTAGATCCCCGTCCTTGAGTGCAAACCCAAGCCATGCTTATTGAGCCTTAACTCCTTGTCACTCTACAAATATTATATTAGCTAGTGCCCAATGTACCGGCCATAATTGCTATAGGATATAAAGAATGAGTCGTAGTTAGATCGATTCTGGTATATGAAATACCCCGTTATTCTTGTCTCTGGACTCTGTTGGAGTTAGGTATGTTATAAGTATGGTGGGTTCCGGGTGCAAGCTCGGAAACTGGTTGGTCGCACCCGAGGCACTATAAGGACCGGTCTGCGGGATCTGTTGCAAAGCACTTCCGTACCAACCACAAGTCTAATGGGTAAGTCCTAACTGGAAGTGTGGAACACTCCGGCTCTCAGTACCAGAGTGGAGGGGGCAAGGGGCTAGCCCTCAGGGCGCCTTGTACCGACGATGGCTCAAGGGGGGGTATTGTGGAAACTCGACATGGCGAGACACGGTACGAAACCTATAAGAGGGTGCTGTTGAGTCGGGGGAGACCATATGGAAGGTTTTGGCACGAGTTCCCATGAAATGGGTCATCTCGTTACACTTTGGTGTAAGTGATGAGTGCGTGCCTTGTGGGTACAGTGGTACATCTCTGATCAGAGTAAAATCAATCTTTTCGAAAAGCCGAGCCCACGGTCAAGGGCGGGTTGTGTGACTACTCGCAGTTAGTTTACAATTGTTTGAATGGATGAGTTATTCATGGCATGTAAGGACTGTTGTGCGGGGAGGTGAAACGTACTCCTCGAGTTAGAAGATGATGATGCATACGCATGTTTACATTTCAGTACTAAGAAATTGATCACATTTAATGTTTTACAATTATGCTTTTCCGCAAAACTAGCCACTTTCTCCCTTGTTGTTACCTTGCATTATATTTGAATTCGGTGGCTTGCTGAGTACATCTGTACTCACCCCGTTGACTTACACCATCAGAGCCCGTCTACTATGAGGAGGATGAAGGTCTGGAGTAGCGACCCAGTCAAGGCGAGACTGGAAGGAGGCGTTCATCTAGGACCCTTGATTTTATTAGTTTCTCTTCACTTTCATTCACTTTTGTATTAATGCGGTCTACGAACCGTGAATGATTGCTCGTATTTGTACGTGGTCACATGATGAACGTCTTGTTTTATTGATTTTCTATGGAATTTCAATAAAGTCCTGATTTATTAAATCGGGGCGCGACAAGATGGTATCAGAGCCGACTTGACTGTAGGAAGCCAAACAGACCTGACCTTAGGACTTATATTCACTATATTTTTACAAACCCTGCTTATCCTCTCATCTTCCGAGGTTTTCACAAAAATTTTCTCTCTTTTGTAGATGCCGGTTCATACCATGAGCGGGACTCTTCGTGACGAGGCCGGATTCATCCGCGAGCTTCGCATGCTCGTCGGTTTTCTCGGATTCGAGCATGAGCCGATGTACCATGGAGTCTTCCCCGACGAGGAAGAAAGCTTCTGCGAGGTCACCATCGTCGTCCATCCCTCCCCTCAGACAGCTCACACTTATCGCGGAAGAGGACCTACCTTCTTGGTTGCCAGTCAGCGCACCGCCCTCCAGGCACTCACGGAGCTCCGGATGAGATACGACAGTGAGCTTTATGACACGGACTTCCGCTTCGTGCCTCTTCGCACTCCAGGGAGTCCCCACAGCGTCTTCGTCAGCACCCTCTCCCAGCGTCATTCCGCGATTGGCCATACCATGCGCTTGTTGGAGGCCATGGATGATCTTCATTACGAGGCACTGCAGGACGCCAATGGACAGCGCGACACCATCAGCTTTTACCGACACTCATCCGAGGATCTGAACCGCGAGAACGGAGATCTTCATCGCCGCATCCAGCAGGGACATCGCTTGGCCGCCGAGGCGGAGGAGTTACGGCGTCAGAATGAGCTCCTTCGGCAGCGCGTCGCCACCAACCCACAGCTCCGCTACCAGATCGAGGAATTGAAGAAGGACCTTGAGGAGATCGCACCTCTTCTGCCTCGCAAGGAGAAACCCCTTCGGATCCCCACCGTGAGGCCCAAGAGGATCTCCCGCAGCGCACCACCCGCCGGACCATCCAGCTCCTCGACCCCGACCGTCTCCCACGAGCCCGAGATCGAGCCGTCCCCCGAGCTACCGTAGACGTAGTTTTACGGTTGATTGTTATTTTCATTTTGCTTGATTGTATTAGCATTCATGTCAAAACATAAGGCATGAATGAAGAAATAAATAAATGTAACCGCAAGAACGGTACCCTTTTGAAATAAAATATGGAGAAGTTCACTAAAATAAATATGTCTACTTTGAAAACTCCAGGATGACCAACACTCAGGGTTCCGATGCTCCTCAGAACGGAGGAGATAGTGGCAACCTGCCACAATGGGGAGCCACCGGGCAAAGGCAAGCCCCAGTCGCCAACCACCCCACACTAGCTGAGATGATGGCCACCTAGAACCAGTTGGTCGCTGCCCTACTGAGTCAGATGCAACAGCAGCAGCAGCAGATGCAGGAGCAGCAAGCTCATCTCTTCTGCCTCCACCAACAGCCCGAGCTGCCCCGACCCGCCACACCAGCTCCCGCTCCCGCGTCCCAGCTTTCAGAGTTCCTCCAAGTCCGCCCACCGACCTTCTCGAGCACCACCAACCCCATGGAGGCTGGGGATTGGCTGCGAGCTATCGAGAAGAAGCTCGATCTGCTGACCTGCACTGAGCAGGAAAGGGTGGCCTTCGCCACCCACCAGCTTCATGGTCCCGCCGCAGAATGGTGGGACAATCATCGCGAGACTCTGCCCGAGGGCCACGCCCACACTTGGGCAGAGTTTTCGGCCGCTTTCCGTGCCGCTCACATCCCCGACGGCATCACAGCCCAGAAGCAACAGGAGTTCCGAGACCTGCAGCAGGGGAGCAGGTCTGTCACAGAATACCTACATGAGTTCAACCATCTGGCCAGGTACGCACCTGAGGAGGTCCGTACGGATGCGGCCAGACAGGCCAAGTTCCTCCGGGGTGTAGGACCGAAAGTAGCGACCAGAGGGGGGGGGGGTGAATGGGCGCCTTAAAAAAAATTCTTTCGAATCAATGGCCTGTTCCCAATACCCAACGCACCTCAAAAATACTACGCAGCAGAAAATAAACAGAAGGCCTAAGTCTAAAGGTTTCTAACCTAGAAGCATCTGATGATAAACAGTGTGAATCTAAAGCAGTGCAATCTAGGCAGATGAACAAGTTATAACAGGCCTAAACTTCTCAATGAAATGATCTAAGTATGTATAAAGAGAAAAGAGAGGTTACTGTCCAAAGTTGTCTCCTGTTCGAAACTTGGCGAAGCCCCCTTCGCACGTCGAGGTCTGCTTCGGAGGTTGATGACGGAGTCTGTCCGAAGTGCCGAAGGTGTCACTGTCTTGCCTAGTTCGAAGTGGTAAGAAGCAAGGTGTACTTCGGAGCGAAGTAAAAACAGTGCCAGAGTTTGGTTCGAAGTAAGCACTTTCGAAGACAAGACTTCGAACACAACTTCAAGTTACGAGCTTCGGAGCGAAGTAAACCAGTGCCGAAGCCTGCTTCGAAGTATATACTTCGAAGACAAAACTTCGAACACACTTAGAACCGAAAGCTTCGAAGCTAAAACTTCGAACACAAAAACTTCGAACACAACACACACAAACAGACAACCTTCGAACAAAGAAGCGAAGTCTGTCACGTGACAGAGAAACAAGTCCGAAGCCTACACTCTATCTTCGAATAGGGAAAGCTTCGGGAGGAGAAACAAAGGCTGACACGCCACACCGGAACCCAAGCGAAGTCTATCAGAACAGACAAACTTCGAACCCAACTTCGAAGCCTAACGAAGTGAACACTTCGAACAGATAGATTCAGGGTATGCTAGTTCGAAGTATGAGATGCTATTCAATACAGGAAGAACTTCGAAGCTAGAACTCAGACACAAAAATCGAAGTTCGAAGTCTGAGCGAAGTCTTTAAAGATGTTCGATCGAAGCCTGCCTCACGGAGTTGAGGGGCTTCGCACTGAAACGAGCTTCTCCAGACATACCCAGAAAAAGGTAAAAGTGACTGTCAGCTTCGATCAAAAAGCTGGGCAATAGAAGGTGAAAAGCTGCTACAGGACACTGTAGCTACAGCAAAGCAGTACTACTTGCAACAGCAAGAACTAGTACTCCCACGGTGAAGAACACAAGCAACAGAAGAAGCTTCTCCCCAAGAAATAAATACAGCAGCCCGAATCCAACTCAATAACTCCCCAAACCAACCAGATGCAAACAATAAATTCTCCAGGGACCAAGGATTAAAAGCATCCAAGAGATTGGAGCCAAAATGAGCCACGAACAGAGAAGCACAAGGGCCTGGCGGCGCACACAGGAGAGAGAAGACAGTGGGCAAAAAGACCCAATGGGGGGATTTGATTTCAGCACAAAAGGGTAGTCCAAACCCTAGGGATTGGGGTGCTATTTATAGGCAGCCCAACACTAGGAATATTCTACCAGCCCCTTAGGGTTTTTACAGACTCAAAAATACAGAAAAAGACTCTACTGCCCTTAGGTATTTTTACAGACACAACTGACTGACTGTGGGCCTAGAGTAACAGATGACATATCCGGAAGCTATTCTTCTGGACAGTCGGATACAGAATCAACGGTTGTCAGTTTTACGCCGAAACTGACAAAGCCTCCACCAGCTTTGCACCAGGTACCCGGATTGGGCCGGCCCGACCCCGCAGCTCTCTCAGCCCGGCAATCGCTCACCGCCCGTGTACCTGAGTCAGTCCTGGTCAACAGCCCAGTGGGTCTGCTACTGCTTCTGGCCCATGCACCCGGATTGGGCCAGCTCGACTTCGCAGCCTCCTCTGCCCGACAGTCGCTCGCTGCCCGTGTACCTGAGTCACACGCGGCCCATGAAACAGCAGATCTCTTCTCTTCTTCAGTCCTTGTTGACTATCGTTGACAATGACTCATCACTTCTAGAGCCATGAGGCCCACGCTATTCAGCATGGCTCCTCAATCTCCCCCTTGATGAGTGCATTGTCAACATTCCTCAATTCTCAGCTCTTCAGCACCTGTGAACAAATGTGGAAACACGAAAACAAAACACAAAAGAACAAAGAAGAAGAAAAATAAGGTAAAAGTTTAACCTTAATGACCAAAAGCCAAACAAAAGCAAGAAACGGTCATTATGGTTAACCAAAACACAAAAGCTCAAAAAGAGTGCGATTTCAGAACAACAAGGATATCAACAGAGTAAGAACTCCCCCTTAAACTCTGATCCCAATTTTCTCCCCCTTGTTGACAAGTGAACTCATCAAGCACTCAAAAGAGACACAGACTCCCCCTGAAATGCAACTCCCCCTCAAAATATGCAGTGAATGCAGCTGGGGTGCAGGTGGAGTGTAGAAAGCATGCTTCTCAGATATGATTGACTACAAATACAGTATCTAACAGGTATAGCAAAAGAGATACTGTCTAAGACACATGGCATGATCAGTGCAAGAGATGATATCTAAAGAAAGTCATTTAGCACGCATTTGTCAATTTTTGCAAATAAAAACATCACCACATTGTCTAGTAAACAAGCAAGGTAAAGCATGAGATGCAGAAGCTAACTGATATCTACCAAGATAAGCATTGTTCAAAACAAAGTGCTTCAGCAAACTTGTTATCCCTTTAAAGTTCAGGCTTTTTCATTTTCCTTTGTCATTTTTGCCAAGGGTTATTTGCATGTCAAACCTTATGCTAACCGACCAAGTCAAGCCTAGGCCAGAACTGGGCCATCAGAAGCTTAAGACATTGGTCTTGGCATACACTACACTGTCCTAGTTCATACCAAAGTGCTATGGTAAGCAGTCCAAAACAATATAATGCGACAAAGCAAACCCACTTGGATCTTTTCAACTTAAGCATAAAAAGGCATGGAATTTTCATTCAATTTTGTTTTTTTTTATCATTTTTATAGCACATTTTCCATGTTAAAGCATAAAGATGTCCAAGTTGCATATCTGCATCTATGTGATGAACTGGCTACAAGGCATGTAACAGATAGCAAAAGCACTCAGCCTACACAAGCTAGTTACCAAAAGCAATGGTGAACATTTTTTAAGTTGAAAGCGTAAAAGCCATGCATATGACAGATATCAGACATATCTAGTGAACTGAACCAAAGCATGATCATCGACATGTAATCAAAAGCATGTACCAGCTAGAATCAGTAAAGCAGTTCAATCATATAACAGAAGCAAGCTCAAAAGTGTGATATGTGAATATGTATGATATGAACACACACAAAAAGACTCAAGAAAAGAGTAAAGAAGAAGAAAAACTGACGCAAAATATCCTAGAAAGGATACACAACACCCAAATCCCCTCGTAAACGCTCGAAAGTAGACTGATCTAGGGGTTTGGTGAAGATGTCAGCCAACTGATGATGGGTATCAACATGAATAAGGTCAATGACACCTTTCTCATATTGATCCCGCAAGAAGTGAAAGCGCACATCAATATGTTTGGTTTTTGAATGGAGACACGGGTTTTTCCCTACACTAATAGCACTAGTGCTGTCGCAAAACAATGGAACCCTGGTAGGAAAAAACAACCCAAAGTCTCGTAGAGTGGAAATCATCCAAACCATCTGTGAGCAGCAGCTGGCAGCAGCTACATACTCAGCCTCTGTGGTCGAAAGAGCAACTCCAGATTGCTTTCGAGAAGACCAAGATACAAGGGAAGAACCAAGAAACTGGCAAGTACCGGAAGTCGACTTGCGATCCAACCGGCACCCACCAAAGTCAGCGTCCGAAAAGCCAGATAAATCAAGTGATGATGATGCTGAATAATAAAGACCAAGATCAGGCGCATAGGTGAGATACCTGAAAATGCGCTTGACAGCCTGCCGGTGAGACGCGCGTGGTGAAGACTGAAAACGCGCGCACAGTCCTACGGCGAACTGTATGTCCGGTCTTGTTGCCGTTAAGTACAACAGCGAACCGATCATCCCTCGAAATTCTCTCTCATTGACCTTGACACCGCTCTCGTCCTTGTCCAGACCCCCAGAAGTGCCCATCGGGGTCATC
The DNA here is from genome assembly GCA_019279435.1 of Zizania palustris. Taxonomy (NCBI): domain Eukaryota; kingdom Viridiplantae; phylum Streptophyta; class Magnoliopsida; order Poales; family Poaceae; genus Zizania; species Zizania palustris. The sequence continues at coordinate 7,129,170 of JAAALK010000082.1, forward strand.
TGCGGCTTCAATTCACCACCAAAGTCAAATTTCTTAAGCATATCACGAGTATACTTACCTTGGTGGATGAAGGTGTCGTCCTTGGTCTGCTTGATCTGGAGCCCTAAAAAGTACTTAAGCTCACCCATGAGGCTCATCTCAAACTCACTGTGCATCTGCTCAGAAAACTTGGACACAAGATCATTAGTAGTACCGCCAAAAATAATATCGTCCACGTAAATCTGAGCAACTAAAAAATCTGAAGCATCTCTGAACAAGAAAAGAGTTTTGTCCACAGAACCCATCACAAAGCCCTTCCCCAACAAAAATTGCTTTAACCGGTCATACCAAGCCCTGGGGGCTTGCTTCAACCCGTATAGAGCTTTATGCAACTTAAAAACATGTCGAGGAAACTTAGGGTTCTCAAAACCGGGGGGTTGCCTAACATAAACCTCCTCTTCTATGAACCCGTTCAGAAAAGCACTCTTAACGTCCATTTGAAAAAGCCTAAAACCCTTTGAAACGGCAAAAGCTAGAAGAATACGAATGGACTCAAGACGGGCAACAGGAGCGAAGGTTTCTTCAAAGTCAATACCTTCCTTCTGGCAATAACCCTGGGCAACTAGTCGAGCCTTGTTGCGCACCACAACCCCATCTTCACCTTGTTTGTTCTTGAATACCCACTTGGTGCCTATGGGGTTGCATCCTGGTGGCGGCTCTACTAGTGTCCAAACCCTATTGCGGACAAAATTCTCAAGCTCTTCTTGCATGGCATTAATCCAATTAGAATCAGAGAGAGCATGAGAAATGTCTCTGGGCTCAAAAGATGCAACAAACGCAGATTCAGCAAACACAGCAAGAGAGGCAGAAGATCGCAAAGTCCTCTCAGTCAAATCACCAATGATGAGCTCTGAGGGGTGATCACGCTGAACTGCTCGGGTTCCCTGGTGATCTGAAGTCACCTCACCGGAGTCAGCAGCTGTCACCTCTGGACTCGACTGAGGGGGCTCGATCGAAGTGGAAGAAGTGATCAGAGGTCCGCCCTCATCATCAGTCGAAGTCACAGAAGGTGTGGGCTCTACGGGGGATGCAGAAGGCCCACCCTCAACAGCAGCTGGAGTATCCTCATCTTCCTCGAAGATGGACTCTCCGAGCTCATCATCACCCGAAAACTCAAAAGAAGGAGTCAACGAAGGCAAGGACTCATCAAAAGAAACCTCACATGTCTCGACAAGCAGCTGGGATTCGAGATTCCAAACACGGAAACCTCGAGAATGCAATGCATAACAAAGAAAAACACCATCCCAGCAACGAGACTCAAATTTGTCCAAGTGCCCTCCCTTCTTGAGCACAAAGCACTTGCAGCCAAACGCTCGCAAGTGGCTTACCTTGGGCTGTCTGCCAAACCGCAACTCATATGATGTCTTACCAATGTAAGCTCGAAGAAAAATGCGGTTGGCCAGATAGCAAGCCGTGTTCATGGCTTCAGCCCAAAAACGCCTAGGAGTCCTGTGCTCATCGAGCATCGTCCTGGCCATCTCAACTAGCGTGCGGTTCTTTCGTTCCACAACGCCGTTCTGTGGGGGAGTGTAAGGAGAAGAAAACTGATGGTCCAGACCCTGATCACCACAGAAGCTGACGAACTGAGAGTTTTTGAACTCTAAGCCGTTGTCAGAGCGAATTGCTCGCATCCGACCATTGTTCTCATTCTTCAGCTTCAAAATCAGGTCATGGACAAATTGAAAAGTTTCATCCTTAGACTCCAAAAAGAAAACCCACGAGAAACGAGAAAAGTCGTCAACAATCACAAGTGCATACCACTTCCCACCTACTGAGCGTACCCGAGCTGGACCTACAGTGTCCAAATGCAAAAGCTCGCCTGGATACGTAGTCATCACCTGAGTCACAGGTGAGTGAGAAGCGGCAACCATTTTCCCATGACGACAGGGATGACAAACTAGATCCTTCTCCATTTTAAGCTTGGGCAATCCTCGGATGAGGTCCATAGAGCTTAACCTGACTAGCAGATCAAAGCTCAAATGACCTAACCTCCTATGCCACTTCCAGAGCTCAGAAGAAGATCCAGCAATCAAACAGCGAGAAGGGCCAAAAGAACTAGAAAAGTCAATTCGAAAAACTTTGCCGAAAGGTAAAATCTGACAAACCAAAGACCCTCTAGAATCAACCACAGAAGAATTGCCCTTCTTAAAACGCACTTCCAAACCATCTTCAAGAAGTTGCGAAACAGATATTAAATTAAAGTTCAGATTTTTAACCAAAGCAACATTCTTTAAAGAGAAATGGTCTGAGATGCTGATTGAGCCTATGCCACTTACTTTCCCTTGACCGCTGTTCCCGAAAGTAATGTACTCTTTGGAGCTCGGGGGAATGAGACTGGAGAACCATCTGCGATGTCCTGTCATGTGGCGAGAGCATCCTGAGTCCATGATCCAAACATCCTCCAGTCCCCGGTCCTGCACAATCAATGTCTGTAAGTGGGAGCAAATGGTCCGGCACCAGGTTTAGCAAAAGAGCTAAACCAGTGTCGAGCCATCTGCTCAAAAGATGGAAAGCGAAAACCATCAAAAGAGTTTGGACCAAAACGCGGTCCACGGTCCTTCCTAACCCTGCGGCCACGAGGTCCAGAACCGTAGCCAACACGGTCTGGAACTCTGCCGGAACGAACACCACCAACTGGAGCACGGGCAAGAAAGTCGTCTCCTCTACCACCACCTACACGACGCGGCCTGGCCTCCAGCCTCTCCCCGCGCCGAGGAACACGCAGTCTACCACCCTGCTGGTAGAACTGCACCTGATCACTACGAGCCCTCTCTGCTCTCTCAACCCGCTTCCTCCTGAAGCAAAACTCCGCAAGATGCCCGTCTCTCTGACAATACTCACAATGATAGGTAGGCTTCTTGGGATGTGGTTGAGGCTTGGGGTTCTTGGGCTTGGTAGTGTTTGGTGTGGTCTTCTTGGACTGAGAGGGTCCAGGAAGAGAGTCTAGAGAAGAGTGGAGGTGTTTGGGCTTAGGAACCCAGATAGGCTTCTTGGGTGGAGCTTTGGGTGGTTCATGGATCACTCCACCCTTGGGCTGACAAGCCTGGGAGGTCTCAGTGGAGTGAGTCTTGGGATACCTCTGTTCTGGAGTCATTTTACTCCACTCCACTGCCCGGCTGAGGGCACTCTCAAAGTCAGCCTTGGTGTAGGTGTAACCTACTCCAAACCCATCCTTTCTCTTGAACTGCTGGATCATCATGCCAAGCTGTGGCTCTCTGGCACTGATCCAACTCAGGATAGAACGGAGGTAAAAATTCTCATTCTGAGAATCTGCTAGCTCTTCTCTCAAGGAAGCTAGAACCTCCACCTGAGACAAGCAGGTCTCACACTCAACTTCCTTTTGGACAGACTTCTCGGCTTTTATCTTAATTAACTCCATTCTAAGAGACAGGCAGTTCTCACAGACAGTGGGTGGAACTGACAATGTCTCAAGCTCTAGCCTAGTCTGCGCAAGCTCAGCTCTCAACCTCTCCAAATCACCCAAATGCTCATTGCCCTTGGATTTCAGCTCAGCTAAGGCAGCTAGATGAGATGGGCAATCAACACAGGGTGCGACGACAGTGGCTTGAGCAACTTTCAGCTCCAGCTGAGCGCTTTCAAGCTCAGTGGCCAAAGCGTCCCTCTCATCAACCCTTTCTGTGTACCTGGACTTCAAAGTCGACAGGTCACACAGAAGCACCTCACACTTCGGGCACTCACTGCTATCACCCAAGCAAGGGGAAGAAGATAGACTTTCTATTCTACCGTTGGCTACGGCAAGCTCACTTTCTAACTTGTCTATCCTTTTCTTAGCCCCCCTAAGCAGTTTCTCCCGATACTTCAACTCCTGACGATTGCTCTCAAGTAAATCTACAATTTCGCGCTCATAAGATGATACCTTGCTATCGTCGTCGTCGGATTCGTCGGAGGAGCTCTTTTCTTCTCTATCCCCAAGAGCCATGGAGCAAAAGCTCTTCGGCTTGTCTCCGAAGGCCATGAAGCAGAGGCCCGCGGGATCATCCTTGTCCTTCCCCTTCTTGATGGCGATCTCCTCATCGCTTGAGCTCGATGAAGAGGAAGAAGACGTGGATCTCTTGGAGTAACTCTTCTCCATCTCGGCGAAGAAGGCCTTGTCGCGCTTCTTGTTCTCTCGCCGGTAATCCTTCAGGGCCTTCTTGAAGAACCGAGTCTTCGGCTTGCCCTTGTTGAAGGAGGGGCTCTCGTGCTTGCCGGAGTCGTGGAAGCTGCTGCCGGTGCCCTTCTTGTATCCACTGCGCTTGGGGCAGTCGGCGATGAAGTGTCCTGGATCACCACATTCAAAGCATCCGGATTTTGTGCCGTGTCTTTTGAACATTCTTTTATCATAGACACGACGCACTCGGTTGTTAAAAAGACACAAATCATCATCTCCCAACAACTCAAGCTGGTCCTCAGTGATAGACATCAAAGAGAACCCAGCACAGCTCACAGCAGAAGAATGAACTGAAGGTGTAGCAAGGGCCAGGGATTTTGATCCAGAGCCAGTGAAATTTGATCTCAACTGGATATCTACCTCAGTGGCCTTTAGCTTGCTAAATAACTCAGAAATGGTCAAGGTATCGTATGAAGTACTCTCAACGATAGATGATACCTTGATCTCCCAGATCTTTGGGTCCAAGGTATGAAGAACCTTGAGCGCCTGCTCGTGATCTGAGACTAACTGAGCACCCTCAGCCTTGTTGTCCCGAAGCTTGTTAATGATCGACTGAAAGCGACCAAACAAAGCCTCAACAGATTCACCCGGCTTCTGTGTGAAATTCTCATATTCACGCCGGTAGGTCTGATAGAGCCGAGCCTTGACCTGTGCTGTTCCCTCATGGTGTGCCTTGAGGGTAGCCCAGATCTCTCTCGCAGTGGAGAGATGACTCACTCGCTCAAATTCAGTGGGACCTAAACCAGAAAATAAAATGTTCACAGCCTTACTGTTGCTCAGATGCTGAGCAATGATACCGGCAGTACCTTGCTCAGTAACTGGCAGAATGACAAATGTGGTGTGAACGCAAATGTCCCATATGTCCGAACCCTGGCTCATGAGATAGGCTCGCATGCGAGTCTTCCAATAATTATAGCCATAGGCTTCCAAGGACGGGACCTTGCCAGGAGACGTCATAGTCACTACTGGGGTTTAGAACCGGTTAAGGTATGGAAAAAACCCTAACCTTGCTCTGATACCACTTGTAGGACCGAAAGTAGCGACCAGAGGGGGGGGGGGGTGAATGGGCGCCTTAAAAAAAATTCTTTCGAATCAATGGCCTGTTCCCAATACCCAACGCACCTCAAAAATACTACGCAGCAGAAAATAAACAGAAGGCCTAAGTCTAAAGGTTTCTAACCTAGAAGCATCTGATGATAAACAGTGTGAATCTAAAGCAGTGCAATCTAGGCAGATGAACAAGTTATAACAGGCCTAAACTTCTCAATGAAATGATCTAAGTATGTATAAAGAGAAAAGAGAGGTTACTGTCCAAAGTTGTCTCCTGTTCGAAACTTGGCGAAGCCCCCTTCGCACGTCGAGGTCTGCTTCGGAGGTTGATGACGGAGTCTGTCCGAAGTGCCGAAGGTGTCACTGTCTTGCCTAGTTCGAAGTGGTAAGAAGCAAGGTGTACTTCGGAGCGAAGTAAAAACAGTGCCAGAGTTTGGTTCGAAGTAAGCACTTTCGAAGACAAGACTTCGAACACAACTTCAAGTTACGAGCTTCGGAGCGAAGTAAACCAGTGCCGAAGCCTGCTTCGAAGTATATACTTCGAAGACAAAACTTCGAACACACTTAGAACCGAAAGCTTCGAAGCTAAAACTTCGAACACAAAAACTTCGAACACAACACACACAAACAGACAACCTTCGAACAAAGAAGCGAAGTCTGTCACGTGACAGAGAAACAAGTCCGAAGCCTACACTCTATCTTCGAATAGGGAAAGCTTCGGGAGGAGAAACGAAGGCTGACACGCCACACCGGAACCCAAGCGAAGTCTATCAGAACAGACAAACTTCGAACCCAACTTCGAAGCCTAACGAAGTGAACACTTCGAACAGATAGATTCAGGGTATGCTAGTTCGAAGTATGAGATGCTATTCAATACATGAAGAACTTCAAAGCTAGAACTCAGACACAAAAATCGAAGTTCGAAGTCTGAGCGAAGTCTTTAAAGATGTTCGATCGAAGCCTGCCTCACGGAGTTGAGGGGCTTCGCACTGAAACGAGCTTCTCCAGACATACCCAGAAAAAGGTAAAAGTGACTGTCAGCTTCGATCAAAAAGCTGGGCAATAGAAGGTGAAAAGCTGCTACAGGACACTGTAGCTACAGCAAAGCAGTACTACTTGCAACAGCAAGAACTAGTACTCCCACGGTGAAGAACACAAGCAACAGAAGAAGCTTCTCCCCAAGAAATAAATACAGCAGCCCGAATCCAACTCAATAACTCCCCAAACCAACCAGATGCAAACAATAAATTCTCCAGGGACCAAGGATTAAAAGCATCCAAGAGATTGGAGCCAAAATGAGCCACGAACAGAGAAGCACAAGGGCCTGGCGGCGCACACAGGAGAGAGAAGACAGTGGGCAAAAAGACCCAATGGGGGGATTTGATTTCAGCACAAAAGGGTAGTCCAAACCCTAGGGATTGGGGTGCTATTTATAGGCAGCCCAACACTAGGAATATTCTACCAGCCCCTTAGGGTTTTTACAGACTCAAAAATACAGAAAAAGACTCTACTGCCCTTAGGTATTTTTACAGACACAACTGACTGACTGTGGGCCTAGAGTAACAGATGACATATCCGGAAGCTATTCTTCTGGACAGTCGGATACAGAATCAACGGTTGTCAGTTTTACGCCGAAACTGACAAAGCCTCCACCAGCTTTGCACCAGGTACCCGGATTGGGCCGGCCCGACCCCGCAGCTCTCTCAGCCCGGCAATCGATCACCGCCCGTGTACCTGAGTCAGTCCTGGTCAACAGCCCAGTGGGTCTGCTACTGCTTCTGGCCCATGCACCCGGATTGGGCCAGCTCGACTTCGCAGCCTCCTCTGCCCGACAGTCGCTCGCTGCCCGTGTACCTGAGTCACACGCGGCCCATGAAACAGCAGATCTCTTCTCTTCTTCAGTCCTTGTTGACTATCGTTGACAATGACTCATCACTTCTAGAGCCATGAGGCCCATGCTATTCAGCATGGCTCCTCACGGGGACTGAAGGATGAGCTGTCTCTACAGCTTATCTCCGGAGACTTCGCCAACTTCCAAAAGTTGGTGAACAAAGCTATCGTGCAGGAGACCCAGCATAATAAGGTCGACCTAAAAAAGAAGCGGATGATAGCCTTCAGGCAAAACCAGGGCATGGCCCAGAGACCCCGCTTTGTTCCACCTCCATCAGCACCACAGTACCACCCCCGACCAGTATATCGTCCAGCACCACCCGCCGCCAATGCTGGAACCAGACAGCCTCGCCCCGCTCCCGCCGCCCCAGCTGCACCAACCGCGCTGGCAAAGAAGGCGGAAATCCTGCGCGACAAGCACGGCAAGCCCGTGGTATGCTTCAACTGCCGCCAAGAGGGGCATTACTCCAATTCTTGCCCCCACCCTAAGCGCGTCCAAGGAGTTGCCGTGAACCCCGCCATCCATGCCCGAGTCAATCACGTCACCGCTGAAGAAGCTCAGGCCGCACCAGAGATAGTGATGGGTAAGTTCTTGGTACATTCAGCACTTGCCGTGGTTTTATTTGACACTGGAGCTACACACTCCTTCATATCAACTGATTTTGTGGAAAAGAACAATCTAAGCACAGAAGAACTACCCAGAGCCGTACAAATAGTCACCCCAGGAAAACAAACACTAGCCCTAACCTATAGCCCAAAAGTATAGATAGATATCCACGGCACCGAATTTTGGGCCGACCCCATCCTAATAGAATGCCAAGGGTTGGACCTCATTCTAGGGATGGATTGGTTAAATAAATACCAAGGAGGAATAGAATGTGCCCAGAGAAAAGTGACTGTGACCAGCGAAGAAGGGACTGCCGTCACATTTCAGATGCCAAGACTGAAAATCAGAAGACCAAGACTGCACCAGATTACCTTGGAAGAAATACCGATAGTCCGTGAGTACCCGGACGTGTTTCCAGAGGATTTACCAGGGATGCCACCCAAGAGGGACATCGAGTTCCGGATTGATTTGGTGCCCGGAACCACCCATATTTACAAGCGACCATACCGGATGGCCGCCAATGAGCTAGCTGAGATGAAGCAGCAGTTGGAGGATCTCGAGAAGAAAGGCTACATCAGACCTAGCACATCACCATGGGGTGCCCCCGTCATCTTCGTCGAGATGAAAGAAGACAAGGCCAAGCGTATGTGTGTGGATTACCGCGCTTTGAATGAGGTAACCATCAAGAATAAATATCCGTTGCCTCGAATCGACGATCTCTTCGACCAGCTAAAAGGAGCTACAGTATTCTCGAAGATCGACTTGCGTTCTGGTTATCATCAGTTAAGGATTCGAGAAGAGGATATACCCAAGACTGCCTTCACCACCCGTTATGGATTATATGAGTGTACGGTTATGTTCTTTGGATTGACCAACGCCCCTGCATTCTTCATGAATATGATGAATAAGGTGTTCATGGAATATTTGGACAAATTCATCGTAGTCTTCATAGACGACATCCTCATTTATTCCAAGGACCAAAAAGAGCACGAGACTCACCTCCGGTTAACCTTAGGAAAGCTAAGGGAGCACCAATTGTATGCCAAGTACAGCAAATGCAAGTTTTGGACGGCAGAAGTAAAGTTCCTTGGACACATCATCTCTGCGCAAGGAATCGCAGTGGACCTTGCCACCGTAGAAGCAGTTACGGATTGGCTGCCACCCACGAACGTATCTGAGATACGAAGTTTTCTGGGTTTGGCTGGATATTATCGGAGATTCATCGAGAATTTTTCTAAGATAGCCAAGCCAATGACCAAGTTGTTGCAAAAAGGAGAGAAGTTTGAATGGACTCCTGAATGCGAGGAAAGTTTCCGCACTCTCAAGACCCATCTGGTGTCAGCACCCACACTGACATTACCCGATATCCGGAAAGACTTCCATGTCTATTGCGACGCGTCTCGCCAAGGCTTGGGATGTGTTCTTATGCAAGACGGAAAAGTTATCTCTTATGCCTCCCGTCAGTTGAGACCCCATGAGTTGAATTATCCGACCCATGATTTGGAATTAGCCGCCGTAGTGCACGCCCTTAAGATTTGGAGGCACTACTTGGTTGGAAATCGCTGTGAGATCTTTACGGATAACAAGAGTTTGAAGTATATCTTCACACAGCCTGACCTCAATCTGAGGCAGAGGCGATGGTTGGAACTAATCAAGGACTATGACTTAGGTATTCACTACCACCCCGGAAAAGCAAATGTGGTAGCTGATGCATTAAGTCGCAAGGGATATTGCACAGCCATGATGATTCAAGAACACGCGCCCCTGTTATGTAGGGAGATGGAAAAACTGAATCTTGGATTGACCACCAGGGCATATCTAGCCACCTTGGAGACCCAGCCTGTTCTATTTGAGCAGATCCGTGAAGCTCAGTTGGAGGACCCGGATATAGCTGCCATTAGGAAGAACATGAGGCAAGGAAAAGCCCCCAGATTTTCAGAAGACGAAAATGGCACCATATGGTTTGGAACCCGGATATGTGTACCGGATAAGCCAGAGATAAAGACCCTTATCCTAAGAGAAGCCCATGAGACATTGTACTCCATTCATCCCGGCAGTACCAAGATGTACCAGGATCTGAAGGAACGTTATTGGTGGGTTAGTATGAAGAGGGAGATTGCACAGTTCGTCGCCGAATGTGACACCTGCAGAAGAGTAAAAGCTGAACATTAGAGACCTGCAGGATTGTTACAGCCACTTAAGGTGCCTGAATGGAAGTGGGAAGAAATCGGAATGGATTTCATCACCGGACTACCAAAGACCCAACTTGGGTTTGATTCTATTTGGGTGATCATCGATCGGCTTACAAAAGTAGCACATTTCATAGCCGTCAAGACGACCTATAGTGGCCCTAAGCTTGCAGAATTATACATGGCCCGCATCATATGTCTTCATGGAGTACCCAAGAAGATAGTATCCGACAGAGGAAGTCAGTTTACCTCTCGTTTCTGGAAGAACCTTCAAGAGGAGATGGGCACGAGATTGAATTTCAGTACCGCCTACCACCCTCAGACAAATGGGCAAACAAAAAGGGTGAATCAGATATGGGAGGATATGCTTCGAGCATGTGTCTTGGATTTTGGAGCCACTTGGGACAAAAGCTTGTCGTACGCTGAATTTTCATACAACAACAGCTACCAAGCCAGCCTTCAGATGTCTCCCTTTGAAGCACTATATGGACGTAAGTGCAGAATGCCTCTACTTTGGGACCAAACCGGTGAATCCCAAGTATTCGGAACAGACATTCTTCGTGAAGCTGAGGAGAAGGTACGGATCATCAGAAACCGACTCAAGACAGCCCAATCACGACAGAAGAGCTACGCAGACAATCGTCGCTGAAACCTAGCCTTTGAAGAAGGAGATCATGTCTACCTTCGAGTTACACCTCTCCGTGGTACCCAACGGTTTAACATGAGAGGAAAGTTGGCCCCTCGATATGCTTGGACCATTCCCCATTATCCGACGCCAAGGCGAAGTTGCTTATCAGTTGGAACTACCACCCTCATTGGCTGGAGTGCACGATGTATTCCACGTATCTCAACTCAAGAAGTGTCTCCGCGTTCCCACAGAGCAAGTGGATCTTCAGCAGTTGGATGTTCAAGAGGATCTTACCTATGTGGAAAAGCCGGTCAAGATATTGGAAGTAAAAGAAAGGACCACCAGGAGTCGAGTCATCCGTTTCTGCAAAGTGCAGTGGAGCAATCATCCGGTAGAGGAAGCTACATGGGAAAAAGAAGATGAACTCAAGGCACAGCATCCTGAGCTATTCGAGGATTGATCCGAATCTCGAGGACGAGATTCTCTGTAAGGGGGATAGGATTGTAACACCCCAGAAATTAAAAAGGATTATTTCTGGATTTATTATTAAAGGAAAAAAATCACCAAAGAACCCAAATAAAACCAAACAGGGAGAAATACTCCAAATCTGGACTTGAAAATTTTATGAGATGAACTAGAGGCCAAGACATAATTTTAGGAATTTTTACAAATTTTTATCAACAGTGATTCAACCCGTAATCAAATATTCGATTTTCTGGAATTAAATTTAATCAGAAAACAATTTTTAATCTTATTGGGCCGAAACCCTGAAACTCCCTCCAAGGGCCTTTTTGGCCCAGCCCATCACCGCTCTCTCTCTGACGAGTGGGTCCCGCCTGTCGGCGCCGCTTCCCTCTCTCCTCCCGCCCACGCCCCGCCTCGGCCCCACCAGTCAGCCACCTCGCGCTCGCCTTCGCCCGCTGACAGCCGTGGCCCGCCTGTCGGCGCCATTTGTCTCGCGCTCGCTCACTGACAGGTGGAGCCCACCTGTCAGGATCGTCTTCTTCCCGGGAAGGGGATCCCCCTTTCCTTTTTCTGGCGATCCCCTTCAGATCCCTTGCCGCCGGCCGCCCAAATCCACCCGATCGCCTCCGAACTCCCTTCCTTGGATCCCCGTGATCCCCTTCCACCAAAAGACGACGCGGTTTCGCACTTTAGGAAGCTTGGCCGAGGGAATGGAACCCTCGCCGGAATTGGAAGGAGCCCTCTCGGTTTCTTCGATTCCCTTCAATTCTGACCGCCGGCGACCCTCTATTTATACCCCTGTGGTCACCGCCCTCATCCCACACCACCTAGAGCCCTAGCCGAAGCCCTCCAGAGCGCCGTTGCCACCTCTTCGAGCTCTTCCACCGCTCTGCCTCCGGCAAGCGATCGCCGTCGCCTCGGACCCCCGCCGCCCTAGCTACCGCCACCGTCGGGTCCGTCGTCGACCACCCCACCTCGTCCACCCCTCCGTTGGCCGTGGACACCGCCGGACCGCCGTCGCCGTCGAGCACCCGTACGCCCTCCGTCGTCTACGCTCGCCGCCGGTCATCTCCAGGCCCCCATCGTCGCCGCCGAAGGTATCATCGTGACCCCCATCACCTCCGCGTTCCATTTTTGGCCCTAGCTAGGCCCCTAGGCCCTCGCTGTCGCCGTCGTGGCCGCACCCGAGCCCGCCGTCGCTGGAGACGAAGGCGGTACTCGACCCCTTACGGCGTGCCGTGCCGGACGAGATCGAGGCCGTCCGATCACGATCGGAGGGCTACGATTAAATCCCTTCGGGATTTAATCCGGGCCCCCGGATCTGATCGAAGAGGTATCGTGCGATCGCAGCCATCGATTGTCACTTAAACCCCCGGGTCCATCTGGTGCGTCCACGTATACCCTTTCGCCACGTTTTAATCTGAGCCGTCCAATTTCATTAAACCCACCCGCCTCGCATCTGGCCGCTGGATCCAGATCCAACGGTCCAGATCGCTCGGGTCCACGCGCATAGCCACGGGTTCACGGTGAACCTGGTTCACCGTGGACCAGGGATTGTTTTTCAGTTTAAATAAAATTCCAGAAAATTGTTTAAACTTTGAAAATTCATAACTTGCTCATTTTGACTCCAAATTTCACCATTCAAATTTTGTTAAATCCAGAATAATATTCTCTACACATTAAAGCCATAAAAATAGTATGTTACTGTTACCCAAAATATTTTTAATAAATAAATGAATAAAAACCCCTTAGGGTTAAAATTTGAAATACAGAAAATAAATTAGGAAAAATCCTAAAAAGGTTAAGTTTTACTGTTTTATATCCAACTTTAATATTAAAATATTACTTCACATAAAAACACCCACAAATATGAATATTGCTTATTTGGTGGATTTTATCTGTTTATTAAATGTATTGTTTACTTTTCCGTATCGAGAAGACTACGAGTTCGTCGAGGAGCGGGAGTTCTATCCCGAGATTCCTTCATCCCCATTTGCTGATCAAGGCAAGTCATCGACCACCTCTGTGGAAACAGTTGATCATATTGAGCCCATGTTTTAATAAATTATCGCTATAACACATAGGTTAATATTGCATTAGTCCAATATCAAGCCCTACACTTATATTTATTAGATCCCCGTCCTTGTGTGCAAACCCAAGCCATGCTTATTGAGCCTTAACTCCTTGTCACTCTACAAATATTATATTAGCTAGTGCCCAATGTACCGGCACAATTGCTATAGGATATAAAGAATGAGTCGTAGTTAGATGGATTCTGGTATATGAAATACCCCGTTATTCTTGTCTCTGGACTCTGTTGGAGTTAGATATGTTATAAGTATGGTGGGTTCCGGGTGCAAGCTCGGAAACTGGTTGGTCGCACCCGGGGCACTATAAGGACCGGTCTGCGGGATCTGTTGCAAAGCACTTCCGTACCAACCACAAGTCTAATGGGTAAGTCCTAACTGGAAGTGTGGAACACTCCGGCTCTCAGTACCATAGTGGAGGGGGCAAGGGGCTAGCCCTCAGGGCGCCTTGTACCGACGATGGCTCAAGGGGGGGTATTGTGGAAACTCGACATGGCGAGACACGGTACGAAACCTATAAGAGGGTGCTGTTGAGTCAGGGGAGACCATATGGAAGGTTTTGGCACGAGTTCCCGTGAAATGGGTCATCTCGTTACACTTTGGTGTAAGTGATGAGTGCGTGCCTTGTGGGTACAGTGGTACATCTCTGATCAGAGTAAAATCAATCTTTTCGAAAAGTTGAGCCCACGGTCAAGGGCGGGTTGTGTGACTACTCGCAGTTAGTTTACAATTGTTTGAATGGATGAGTTATTCATGGCATGTAAGGACTGTTGTGCGGGGAGGTGAAACGTACTCCTCGAGTTAGAAGATGATGATGCATACGCATGTTTACATTTCAGTACTAAGAAATTGATCACATTTAATGCTTTACAATTATGCTTTTCCGCAAAACTAGCCACTTTCTCCCTTGTTGTTACCTTGCATTATATTTGCATTCGGTGGCTTGCTGAGTACATCTGTACTCACCCCGTTGACTTACACCATCAGAGCCCGTCTACTATGAGGAGGATGAAGGTCTGGAGTAGCGACCCAGTCAAGGCGAGACTGGAAGGAGGCGTTCATCTAGGACCCTTGATTTTATTAGTTTCTCTTCACTTTCATTCACTTTTGTATTAATGCGGTCTACGAACCGTGAATGATTGCTCGTATTTGTACGTGGTCGCATGATGAACGTCTTGTTTTATTGATTTTCTATGGAATTTCAATAAAGTCCTGATTTATTAAATCGGGGCGCGACACTTCGGCAGCTACACACTTCGCTCTACGTACTGCATGGGCTTCAACGACTTCAGGCTTCGCACGTTCACATCACACATGCTTCGTCAAGTATCAAACTGGAGACAACGTTGAATAGTAAGATTTCTCGTTTCACGTGCACTTGAATTTAAATGTCTGTGATGATTTATTTTCATAGAGCTAGAATACTCTTATCTTGATTGATCTGTTAATCTGCCATCAAACACTGTGTTGGTGTCTTGTCTCTTAGGACACCGGTTGTTTTTAGGCTAGATTATTTCTCCTGGTATAGTTCTGCTAGCTTCAGCTAAGTTGTTTGTCGAGGTGCGTTGGGTATTGGGAAAAGGCCATTGATTTGCAAAAAATTTTTAGGCACTCATTCACCCCCTCTGGTCGCTACTTGCGATCCTACAGAGACCTTCGTTAGGTGTCCCTTTGAGTGCCTCCAACTGGAGCACACTTCGAATGTCTTGCCTCAATGCAGAGGACTTTGACCACCATACTCCGAAGTTACTCCTTCCGGAGCACCCTTCGAAGTGCCTCGCCTCCGAGGACTTCGCCTCGGGGTACCTTCAGCCGGAGCCACCCTCCGCACTTCCTGACTCCGCTTGGCGCACCTTGACCCGAGGACCAACCTTGACCCCACGCAGCCTTCGTGACCGAGCTCCCCGCTCGCCTAGCACCAAGCCTCCGGCTTGACCCAAGTTCAATCGTTGCGAACCGTCCGTCGCCTCCGAAGTAATCTGCATACCACCGAAAAGTAGATAAGTGTTTCCACACCTCACAGACCTCTGCGGTAACCAACCTTCTGTACACACTCTGGTGTACCGCCCAAAGTACTGAGCCCTTTGGTACCACCAAGTCATCATGCTCTACCGAACCCCTTCGATAGACACACTCCGCACCCTTTGGAAAACACCTTCGAACCGCTACGCCTAGAAGGAAACTTGTCAATCACTCATCACAGACTTGAAACCAAGGCACATTTCAACTTGGTTTCTCAATCTCCTCCTTGATGAGTGCATTGACAACCAAACTCAAGTTCAAGAAAATTTGAAAATTTCCAGCACACAAGTGACAATAAAAACTCATAACAGAGCCAAAACATGTCACTTGATTATTGAATTTCAATCTGCTTGAGTCATGAAAAGCCATTTGGCAAATAATTCCTCCTTTTGGTAGTAAAAATTTTCTCTCTTTGAGCTTCATCACTTGTCCTCCCCCTTAGGTAGGCAACCAGGTATTTTTCTCCCCCTTTGGCAATGCAAGAATCAAGGAGCAGAAAATGCAAGGCTTCAAGATGATGAATAGTATGACAACATATAGTGCAAAAATATGCCAAATCAGATTATCAGGCTCAAATGCTCAGCTCTAGTTAATATATTCCAGATTCAAGTTTTGAGGCATGAATTTGTTAATTAGTGAAA
Source organism: Zizania palustris (assembly GCA_019279435.1). NCBI lineage: Eukaryota > Viridiplantae > Streptophyta > Magnoliopsida > Poales > Poaceae > Zizania > Zizania palustris. The sequence continues at coordinate 7,144,959 of JAAALK010000082.1, forward strand.
AGAAAAAACCATCACCACTTCAGACTAGTCATCTAGACAAGTGAAAACAGGAACTGCAAAAGCTAAACAATTTCTACCTAGTAGTGCAAGTCCAATTTTCATGGTGCATTTAGCAAGCTTGATTAGCAAGTGATTTAGACTTTGCAATTCTTTGATAGTGCTAGGGGTTATTTTCACATTCACCATATGCTTTCCAACTATGCCACGCCTAGGTCAAGACAAACCATCAGAAGCTTAAGACAATGATTTATGCAGACATTAAGTTATCCTACTTCATACCAAGGTGGTATGGTAAGCAGTCTAGAATAAAGTAGTGTGACGAGCAAACCTGCCTGGATCTTTTCATTTTTACCATATAAGTCATGGATATTGATTTTTGTTGTGTAACATTTGCTTAACGATTTCATGAATAGCCGTATAATTTTCAAGTTGCAATTGTGCATCCATAGAACAGGATTCTAGCTACCAGGCAGATAAAAGATAGCTAAAGCAGTTTTGTATAACACATGCTGGACACAAGACTAAGCAGTGATCAAATTTAGAATTTTGTAAATTAAATCATGATCATTATGAAATTATATATATTAACTCTAGCCGAGAGCATGATTAGAAAGACAATCATGCAAAGGCATATAAAAGCAACTAAGTGTATCACCAAGTCATCATGAGGAAGCTAATGCAGGGTAATTGAAATCATGATCCCCCTCAAAAAATGTCATAAGGATAACAAATACCAAGTTCCCCACACAAGTAAGCAAATCGAGATGCATCAAGTGGTTTAGTAAGAATGTCGGCAAGCTGGTTCTAGGTATCAACATAATAAAGTTCAATATCACCCTTCTCATTGTGATCTCTGAGAAAATGGTATCTCACAACAATGTGTTTGGTTCTGGAATGCTGAACTAGGTTGTTTGCAATGCAAATAGCACTAGTGTTATCACAAAATAGTTGAACACCCGTATAATCTAACCCGAAATCCCGCAAAGTGGAAACCATCGACAAAATATGTGAGCAATAGCTAGCTGCAGCAACATATTCGGCCCTAGCTGTAGATTGCGCAATGCTAGACTGTTTTCGAGAAGACCAGCAAACAAGAGAAGTACCTAGAAAATGACAAGTACCAGAGGTACTCTTCCTATCAATTCTACACCTAGAAAAATCTGCATCTGAATAACCATGAAGACATAAAGAGGAAGATGCAAAATACCAAATGCCAAATTCGAGGGTATGCTTAAGATACCTGATAATTCACTTTACCGCTTGGCGGTGCGAGGCTCGTGGCAAAGCTGAAAATGAGCGCACAGACATACGACGAAGTGTATGTCCAACCTCGTAGCAGTCAAGTAGAGGAGGGAGCCGATCATGCTTCAGAACTCCTTTTGATCTACAGCTTCTCCATCCTCATCAGGGTCCAATGCTATAGATATAGCCATTGGAGTTGCGAGAGGCTTCGCATGAGCTATGTCGAACTTCTTGAGCTGGTCCTTGTTGTACTTCATATGATGAACGAATGTATCTTGTTTGCTTTGCTCGATTTGCAAACCAAGGGAAAATGTGAGTTCGTCCATCATGGACATTTCAAACTCCCTACTCATAGTATCTGCAAACTCGGGAACTAGAGCATGAGAAGAGCCACCAAAGATGATATCATCCACATAAATTTGAACTAGCAGGAAATCTTTGCCATGCTTGAGAGTGAACAGGGTTTTATCAACAGATCCCATCAAATACCACCGCTCAAGCAGAAAAGACTTATGTCTATCATACCAAGCTCGAGGAGCCTGCTTGAGTCCATAAAGAGCTTTATGAAGTTTAAGCACTTTATGCGGGTATTTGGGGTTTTCAAATCCAGGGGTTGTTTTACATAAGCATCTTCACCTATGAAGCCATTACGAAATGCACTTTTGACATCCATTTGATAGAGTTTGAATCTCTGGTATGTCGCAAAGGCAAGCAAAATCGTAATGGCCTCATGACGAACAACAGGTGCGAAAGTTTCAGTAAAATCAATCCCTTCTAATTGAGAATAACCCTGAGCTACAAGTTTAGCCTTGTTTCTAAATACAGTCCCATCCTCCCCTTGTTTGTTTTTGAAAATCCATTTTGTTCCAATGAAATGAATATTTGGTGGAGGATCAACTAAAGTCTAGAATTGGCTTTTCTCAAAATTTTCAAGTTATTCATGCATGGCATTGATGCAACTAGAATCAGAAAGTGCATGACTAGCGTCTAAGGGCTCGAAAGAAGCAACAAAAGCAGAATCAATGAAATGAGCATGAGAACGTGTTACCCTTTGATCTAGCTCACCAATGATTTGCTCGGGAGGATGCATCCTTTGAATATGGTGTGGAGCCTCACGGCGGGATGAAGTCTCCACGTCAACTTGTGCATTGGAGTGGTCCAAGATGACCGATGTCGAGTTAGTTGCTTCTGGACCTTGTGCCGAAGTGGTTGAAGCGGGGTCCAGGATCTTCTTCTGCGAACATGGTCTGCTCCATGTCGTGTTCATTCGCTTGTTCAAAAGTAGAACTAATAGAGGGGGTTGATTCATCAAAAGTCACATCACATGACTCGATGACAGTGTTAGTTTCCAAATTGAAAACACGATAAGAATGACCATGTGTAGTGTAACCTAAAAAGATCCCGTCAGAAGAACGCGACTCAAATTTGTCCAAATTTCCATGTTTTAGGATTAAACATCGACAACCAAAAACTCGAAGATGAGTAACATTGGGCTGTTTCCCAAAACGCAGCTCATAAGATGTCATGTTCAAAATTTTTGCGCAAGAAGATTCGGTTAGATATGTAACATAAATTATTCAAGGCCTCAGCCCATAATTTCTTAGGAGCCCTATGCTCATCGAGCATCGTCCTAACCATCTCAACCAAAGTGCGGTTTTTCCTCTCAACAACATTGTTCTGTTGAGGAACCCGCGGAGTATAGAATTGATGTTCTATGCCATGCTCCACGCAAAAGTCAACAAAGAGACTATTCTTGAATTTAGTGCCATTATCACTTTGAATGAATTTCAATGCACTAGGAAGTTCAGTGAAAAGTCTCAAAGCCAAGTTCTAAAAGTGTGAAAACACTTCATCCTTGCTGGCAAGAAAGAAGACCCAGGAGTAGCGAGAGAAATCGTCGACAATAACTAGCACATACCACTTGCCGCCTAAAGAACTCACCCGAGAAGGACCTACAGTGTCCATGTGGAGAAGTTCTCTGGGTTGTTCAGTCATCACCATGGTGACTAGCGAGTGTGAAGCGGCAACCATTTTTCCATGTCGACATGGAGCGCAAACAAAATTCTTCTCAAACTTGAGCTTGGGCAATCCTCGGATCAGACCTAGGGCACTCAGACGAGCGATCAACTCAAAGCTCATATGCCCTAGTCTCCTATGCCACTTCCAAAGATCAGAAGTCAAATGTGCAACAAGACACTGAGAAGAATCAGATGGATCAGAGAAATCAGCTCCAAAAACTCTCCCAACTCTAAAGATCTTACACACTACAGTGCCATCATAATTGAGTACCTACGAATTATCGCGATGGAATCGCACTTCGAAGCACTCATCATGCAATTGAGATGCAAAAAGCAAATTGTATCCCAATTTTTCAACCAAAGCAACATCTTTGAGAGTGAAATTTGAGTTGATTCTTACCACACCTTTACGTTTCACTCTACTCCTATTGTTGCCGAAGGTGATATGTTACTTTTGCTTGATTGTGGTGAGGCTGGAGAACCATGCTGCATCTCCGGTCATGTGGCGCGAACAACTAGAGTCCATGATCAACGTGCCCTCCAAGCCCCAGTCTGGCGCCTACACATGATAAGAGAATCTTGATCGCTCAATGCTAGGGTGAGTGAAAGCATGACGAGGCATCCAGCACTGAGTGATACGAGTAGTAAGCACAGTAAAATAGACTGTCTACGCATAGGAAAATCAGAATGTTGCAAAGTGCAAGGTATATCTACATGTTGTGACCCAAATGCATGACGAGGTCTCCTAACCTGTCGAGGCACAAAGTTACTCCCATGGGGTCTACCACCATATGGAACATGGTGGACACCTCGAGGAGCAAAACCTTTCCGGGAAGTATGAGTATCCTCGAAAATAGGATGTGAGTAAAACTTAGACTCATGCATACCTAGAGATGGGTAATGCATGTTCTGGAAACTCATCACCTGAGAGCGTCGCTCATCCTTGATGCGACGAAAATAGAACCCAACCAAATAACCTACCCATTGATAGTAGGAACAATGAAACACTCTCCTAGGGGCACTCACATGGTTCATAGGAGCAATCTTCATAGGCTCCTTGGGTTTCTACTGAGTGGTTTTCTTGGGAGAAATTTTCTTGGTAGGAGGAATGGTTTTCTTTTGAGTTTGGGTAGCCTTTTTGGCTGATGGAGTGTCTAACCGGGCTCTTTCTTTCTGTAAGGTAGTGGGTGAGGTAAAAATAACTTTGTTCTCACTATTTGAAGGAATCCTCTCAAAACCCAATCCTAGAGCTAACCCTACCCTGTCAGCACACATCTTGGTCTTGGCTAAGAGCAAGTCCATCATACCCTTTCCCTCAGTGCATTTGTTTACCACAGAAAGAAGGTATTCATTTTCAGTCATGAGGTTTTCAGCTCGCTCTCTAACATTGCCTAGCTAGTCCTTAAGGGTTATGCAAGTGTCACATATAGGTTGCACATCCTTAGAACTACCGACGCTCTCCAATCTATCCTCTAAATCATGAACATGCTTATCACGTAAATCAATGCTCTCACGTAATAAAGAATAGATCATGTATTCATTTATATCTTGAGGACTATAATCAACCATCAAGAGTTGCTTCTATGCAGTCTCAAGCTCAGAGAGTGTTTGAGCATGCACAGAACACAACTGAGCAAGCTCACCCATGACAACAGTGCAAGATTCACATTCAGCATCGTTAACTCTAGACTTAAGCATGGCATAATCAAGAGAAACAGATTCTAGCCTAAGTCTAAGGTCTTTTCTATCACTAGCGGCTTGCACAAGCAACCTATCCTGACCAAGAACTACTTCATTCAGTTCATATAATTTAATTGAAAGCTCGTCATAGGATAGTGGTACCTCAGATGAGTCAAGCTCATCGCCGCTACGATCGCTGACAGCCATGAAGTAGAGGTCGGTGAAATCTCGTCCCTTCTTATCCTTCTTCTCCTCCTTCCTTGGGGACTCCTCCTCATCAGAGCTCAAATCCTCCATTGAGGAAGTGTCGGTGTCACTGAGAGAAGCAACAAAAGCTCTGGAAGCGGCTTTGGCTACCCTCTTAGCCACCTTGCCGTGCTTGCCCTTCACAAAGGGTTTCCTCTCTTTTTTGTGGTATTAGGGGCGCTTACTCTCATCTCTCTCCTTGAGTTTAGGGCAGTTGGCCTTGATGTGAGAAGTGTCGCCACACTCAAAACAACCACTAAAACTACTTTTCCTCTGATCTCGTCTCTCATGGTGAAAACGGATGAACCTTCAAGCAATGAGAGCAAGCTCTTCATCATCTAGAGTATCTACCTACTCCTTAGTGACGGAGACTAGGGAGGACAAGGCAAAACCACCTGCTAGAACACAAGTGCCAAATGAGCTTGGTTCTGCAGTGGTGCCACGGCTAGTGCTAGAAACTAGTGCCAATGGTTGTGGCAAAGAGTTTTTGTGCATTGCAAGAGATGCCTTGGCAATCTCTGTGGACTTCAGCATGCTGAAGAGCTCATCACAAGTCAATGTGTCATAACCTGCGGACTCCTCAATGCTGGATATCTTCACTTCCCATATGCTACGATCAAGAGCACAGAGAAGCTTGATATCCCTATCATGATCATTGTAATCAAGCGTCCCGTTGGACCGCAAGTTACTCACTATTGCATCAAAGCGAGAAAACATGGCATCTATATATTCACCAGGCGCCTACACAAACTGCTGATACTGTTGATTGTATGTGCTTTGGCGCCTAGCCTTAATCTGTGTAGAGCCCTCATGAAAAATAGTGAGTGTAGTCCAAATCTCCCTAGTTGTCCTAAGGTGATGAACTCTATCAAACTCACTCCGACTCAAACCAATGAACAATATATTTCTAGACTGGAGTTAGCATTATATTGATCCTTTTCTGTTTGAGAGGTGCGAGTTTTAGGGATGGAATATTGTGAGTCCACAATCTCCCAAATTGCATTTCCTTGGTTAGCAAGTCAGCCTCCATGCGCACCTTCTAGTATGCAAAATCAGTCCCATCGAACAGAGGTATTTTACTAACTCTGTCCGTGTCGCCAACAGATCACAAATCGGTTAAGGTCAACTAGTGATCTTAACCCGCTCTGATACCAATTGTTGGACCGAAAACGGTGACCAGAGGGGGAGGGGTGAATGGGAGCTTTTAAAATTTCAAGCTAAAAATAGCCTTCTGTTTTAATTCTGTGTTCTGCGGAATAGGCTTCCAACACACCCTTCGGAGGTCTGGCTCGGAGGTATTTCACAGCTCCGAGTCTAGGCTTCGCGAGGAGCAAAAGTTCAAAGTCAAGAAGACTTAGCTCCACCCACAAAACCAAAAACTCAACTCTGCTAAGTCAGTGCAGGCTTCGCACACTAGGTGCTTTTGAGCAGACTTCACACTTCACCCTTCGCAGGAGATGGTTTCCCTCTGCAGACATCGACCCGATACTCTGCACTAGCAACTGGTACTAGGCTTCGTATTTTTAAGGTCAAAACATACTCTAAACACAATGCGCTGAGGACTTCGACAGGGAGGAACACAGGCTTCGATTTAAGCCATGGACAGTGCTTCTCTAGTAATAAAAAAGGACTAGCCTTTTGTTTACACAGAGCGAACACACAGTGAGAGCACACACTTCACAACCACAGATCACTCACACTCATCTTCAAGAGTGAACCAGTGCACAAACTCAAACCATGAAGAAGTGGAGCTCAACAAAATCAAAACATGCAGTGCAAAGCAGGCATACAAGTTCAAGAAAAAATGTACACAAAATCAGTTTCATTTCTTGAACAGGGAACACAAAATGAACTCACAGACTAGATACAAGAGAATCGCGGCTAGCACAAGAGTTCTCAAATGGCTGCTCAAAAATGTTACCGTTGCCTAGCTAGCCTTCACTATTTATAGGCACTATTCAGCCATGTGATTAGACTACTTTACCCCTAGGCTTTACACTGATTTTGTCTCATCAGAACAAGGGGTACATATGGTAGTCTATTTTATTTGGAGGCTTCTTTTGTCAGCTTCGTAGAGGAGACAACATAACTTTTGTAGAGCAGACACGATCAGCCTTTACAGTTTTGGATTCTTCTGAAGCCCCCCCCTTCGCATGCGAGAGGTGCGGTAGAAGCCTTGAGCCTGACGGCCTTCGCTTCACCGAAGTCAGCCTTCAATGTAGTGACAGTGTTGAGCCGAAGCCGTCAAAGCCATTGGGCCTTCGTGCCATCTCCTCTAGAGAGGACCACCACGGCTTCGCAACTACTCCCAGCTTGAACTCCATCAGTCCATGTACTGAAGCCATGCATGGTCGAAGTACCTCAAGTCAGCCATACTCCAAAGCCCCACCTTCGGAGTACCACCCTTCGAAGTCCCTTCTTCGTCCAAGGCCTCCGCATGAAGCACTTCATCATAGTGTCTCTCCCCGAGCACACTCCTCGACGAACCTCACCGGACCATGCCTTCGATGCACCTCGACTTCTGATACATCCGTCTGGTGAACCTTCGAGTGCCTCCCTCTAGAGCACACTTCGAACGCCTTGCCTCACTACTGAGAACTTTGTCCACCATACTCTGAAGTCACTCCTTTCGGAGTACCCTTCAAAGTGCCTCGGCTCTGAGGACTCCGTCTCGGGGTACCTTCAGCCGGAGCTACCCTCCACACTCTCTGTCTTCGCCTGGCGCAGCTTAACCCGAGGACCGACCTCGACCTCTCGCAGCCTTCGTGATTGAGCTCCCCGCTCGCCCAGCATCAAACCTCATGTTTGACCCAGGTTCACTTGCGACGAACCGTCCGTCGCCTCCGAAGTCACCTACGCATCACAGACAAACAGACAAGTGTATGCAGTACCCCGGAGACCTCTCCATGTAAACAACCTCTGGTGCACCCTCCGGTGTACCACCCAAAGTACCGAACACTTTGGTATGACCAAGTCATCGTGTACTGTCAGACCCCTCCGACAGTCACACTTCGCTGCAATAGCCGCAGCAACCGAACCCTTCGGTGAAACAACCTTCGAACCCCTTCGGAGGGACCCCTTCAAATCGAGAGGATAAAATTTGTCAATCACTCATCATAGACTCCAAAACCAACCCTTGGTTTCTCACTTCTCTAGAAAGAAACCAGTGCACAAACTCAGGCCACAATAGAACGAAGTGTAACTAAGAGAAAACAACAAATGTGCAAAACAGAGATACAAGTTCAAGCAACAGATGAAGAACATAATGTAAATTTCATTCCATTAATAGGGAACACAAAAAGACTCAAAAGACTGAGTATACGGGTGGCAGCTACTTTGGAGTTCTAAAAATGGCTGCTCAAAGTGTTGCCTAGACCTAGCTAGCCTTCACGAATTATAGGCACTATTCAGCCCTACGAATAGACAACTTTACCCCTAGGGTTTACACTATTTTTGTCTTAGCCAAACAAGGGGGTACAGATGGTAGTCTACTTTTCTGGAGGCATCTTTTGTTAGCTTCGCAGAGGAGACACCATCAACTTTTGCAGAGCAGACACGATCAGTCTTTGCACATTTGGAGTCTTCTGAATCCCCCTTCGCACACGAGGTGTGTAGTAACTTCGGTGACAAGCTTGAACCCATAGGTCTTCGCTTCACCAAAGTCAGCCTTCGATATAGTGACGGTTTTGAGACGAGGCCGTCAAAGCTCTTGAGCCTTCGTACCATCACCTTCGGAGTGGACCACCATGGCCTCGCAGCTACTCCCAGCTTGAACTCCGTTAGTCCGTGTACCAAAGCCATTCATGGCTTAAGTACCTCAAGTTAGCCGCACTCCGAAGCCCCACCTTCTAAGTCCCTTCGCCACCTTTTGAAGTCCCTCCGTCCAAGGCCTCGGCATGAAACATATCCATAAGCACCCCTTCACATTTTCTCAGCCCCGGGCACACTCTATGAAGACCCTTATCCGGACCATGCCTTCGATGCACCTTGACTTCCGAGACCTTTGTTAGGTGTCCCTTCGAGTGCCTCCAACCAGAGCACACCTCGAATGGCTTGCCTCAATGGGGAGGACTTTGACCACCATACTTCGATGTTACTCCTTCTAGAGCACCCTTCGAGATGCCTCGCCTCCGAGGACTTTTCCTCGGGGTACCTTTAGCCAGAGCCACCCTCCGCACTTTTTGCCTCTGCATGGCGCACCTTGACCCGAGGACCGACCTTGACCCCACGCAGCCTTTGTGACCGAGCTACCCGCTCGCTTTGCACCAAGCCTACCTCTTGACCCAGGTTCACTCGCTGTGAACCATCCATTGCCTCCGAAGTAATCTGCACACCACTGACAAGCAGACAAGTGTTTCCATTACCCCAGAGACCTCTCTAGTAACCAACCTTCGGTACACACTCCGGTGTACTGCCCAAAGTACCGAGCCCTTCAGTACCACCAAGTCATCGTGCTCTACCGAACCTCTTCAACAGACACACTCCACACCCTTCGGAAATGTGACGCCCCAATTTATCAAATCGGAACATTATTGAATTTCCAAAGAAAAACAATAATACAAGAGGTTCATCATGCGACACGTACATACGAGCAATCATCCATGGTACGCAGACCACAATTATTACATAAGAGTAAAAATAAAATAAATAATTAAAAGCATGACGAACGCCCTCTTCAGGATCTTCTTCTTGACTGGGTGGCTACTCCAGACCGTCCTCGTCGTAGGCATCCTCTGAATTGTGTGTCTAATGGGTATGAGTACAAAAAGTACTCAACAAGCCACCGCAAATGCAAATAGTAATGCAAGATAATAACAAAGGAAGGATAATGGCTAAAAGTGCGGAAAAGTACATTTTTCAGATATTGCATTTAGTGTAGTCAAATTTAATCATGCGGAATAATAAACATGAACATCATAATACCATCTAACTCGAGGAGTATGTTTTCCCTCCTCGCACAACAGTCCTTACATGTCAAATCATCATGCACATTCATTTAAAAGTAAACTAACTGTGGGATGTCACGCAACCCGCCCTTGACCGTGGGCTCGACTTTTCGAAAAGATTTATGACTCTGATCAGAGGTGTACTACTGTACCCACAAGGCACACACTCATCCCAAACACCAACGTGTAACGAGATGACCCATACCACATGAACTCGTGCCAAAATCTCAGCATGAAATGCTCCAAGTGATAACCACCCGCTCTAGGTTTCACCGGCGCGCCGGGTCGGATCCCGGCTAACGTCGCACCCCCTTTTGCGCCGCGTCGGTACAAGCCACCCGCAGGTGCAGCTTGACCGATCTCCAAATGGTGGCCTCGGTTTGGAACACTCCATACCTTAGTTAGGACTTACCCATTAGACTTGTGGTTAGTACAGAAGTGTATTACAATGGATCCCTCAGACCGGTCCTTATAGTGCCCGGGTGCTATCGACCAATGCCCTAGCTTGCACCTGGATCCCACCATGCATACACTCACAACCAAAACTCTATCACCAACAGAATTCCAAAGATAGGGATAACGGGGACCATATAGTAGAACCAAGTTGCTACGACTCATTTTTAATCCTATAGCAATCATGTGGATACATTGGACACTAGCTAATAGTATTAATCATAAGGTGACAAGGAGTTTAGGCTAGATAGCATGGCTTGGGTTGCACATCAAGGTCGGGGGATCCTAATAAATATATTGTAAGGGTTTCATTCTACTAATGCATGTATATCCTATGTGTTTTAGCGATAATTTAGTAAAACATGGGTTCAGTATGCTCAAAAGATTGGTCTAGTGACATGCCTTGTTCAACGAAAGGCGACAAGGGAACCTCCGGGTAATATTCTGGCTCCTCGATGGCGTCGTAGTCTTTTCGACAAAAGTAATAAACATAACATTCAATAAACATTCCAAAATCACACAATAAGCATATGGGTTTTGATTAGGTTTAAATCAAGAAAAATAAGTTATTAAGTTTCTGAAAATTACTATATGAATTTTTTTAATATGGACTTTTGATGGAGTTATAGATCTCTAAAAAGAATATAAAAATGTTAACTAATGTATTTTAAACTTCCAGTTGGTTTAAAATAAAAAGGTGCAGAATAAACCTAGTGGTTTCATTACACTAATATGAAAAGAATAAAAGATGAATTTTTCTAAAGTTGAAATGGACAAATTTGAGTTTATCCTAAAGTGCTTTTGAATACTTTATTAAATAAAAATAAAATACTCAATATAAACATATTGTTTTTATTGCATCAACATGTAGAGAATAAAATTATAAATTTTATGTAATTGAAATGGTAATTTTTGGAGTTAAAATGCACGAGATATGAATTTTATAAGCTTAAAACTATTTCTGGAAATTAATTTAAATCCAAATACAGGTGTCGGTCCATGGTGAACCGGGTTCACCGTGAACCCGCGCACTGTGCGCGTGCGCTGGATCCAGATCCGCCGTTGGATCGTGATCGGGTGGCCACGAGCGAGGCGGGGGAGCTAAGTAATCTCGGATGGCCAGGATTAAAACATCGAACCGGTATGCGATGGATGGCCCAGATTCATCGTGGGTATTAAGTATAAGTGAACGGCTCAGATTAGAACGTACCGCTTCGCCGAGATCTAACAGATATGATTAAACCGCATGAACGGTTTAAACGCCACCGTCAGATCCAGATCGCACTGTCGCGATCGAATCCGACACGGCACGGGTACTTCACCCGTGCTGGCCATCTTCTCCGGCAATGGCGAGCAGGCTAGGGGCCACGGCGAGCGACGGTGAGGGATCCTAAGGGCTAAAATGGAAAGAGGGGACTACGGGGATCATGAGGGTACCGTTGGCGAGGCGAGAGGTCGTCGGAGCGTGGCCGGCGACGAGCGTAGACGATGGAGGCATTTGGGTCCTTATCGGCGATGGCGTTCTGTTGGGGTTCGTCGATGACGGAGGGGTGGCCAAGGTCGGGGAGGCACCTACGGTCATGACGGTGCGGTCGTCGAGGACGGAGGGGGACTCTGGCGATGGTGAATGGTGATTGGAGTGGGGGTGGCAGTATGGCGCTAAAAACCGAAGTGGGGCGCTCTGGTTCGTTCTCAACGCGATCGGGCGTGCGGGCTGGACGCGGTGGAGGCCAAGGGCTTCAATAGAGGCGCTGGTGCGGTTCAGAGGGGGACGCATGCAAGGAAAGCCGAGGGGAGGGCTTTAACTCACTAGCGAGGTCTCACCATGCACGGGCGCTCCGAGCCCTGGGCTTAAACGCGTCCATTAACACGATTAAACTGTTGGCGGGCCTCGACGTGCATTAAACCGGCGACGAATTGATGGGAGGGGGCCAGCGGGGCGGATCCGAGGCGAGGTCTTCGGCCGGCGGAGTTAGGGGGGTGTGGCGCAAGGTGGACAACGGTCCCGACATATTTGGGCCACCGGTCAGTGGCCGCGAGGCGAGGGCGAGGCAACGGGGCGAAACCGACAGGTGGGGTCAGGCGGTCGGGTGCGTGCGGGGAGGGAGAGGGGCTCGCTGACAAGCGGGAGTGGGCTGGGCCAGCCGGTTGGGTGAGATTGAGGGAGGGAGGCCCGTTACTGTTTCAATGCTTTTCTGAATAAAAATAATTACAGAAATTAGTTTAAAATATTTGGGCTACTTCCAAGGGTGATAAAAATTTGTAAAAAATCTCAAAAATATATCTTGGCCTTGGGATCATATACAAAATTTTATAGCCTTTGGTTTGGACATTTCACCTAGGTTCTCATTCAAATAAGCTAAGAAGGGCATTAAAGGTATTTCCAAATTAATTAATTCTAGAAAAATATAATAAATGGTATTTTTATTTCTCTGAAAATTTGGGGTGTTACAGGAAAACACCTCTGAACCCCTTCACCTAGAAGGAAACTTATAAATCACTCATCACAGACTTGAAACCAAGGCTCATTTCAACTTGGTTTCTCAGTGAAGTTGTAGAACCATGATGATTTCTCGGTCATGTGGCGTGATCAACCGGAATCCATGATCCACTTGTTCTCCAGGCCTCCGTCCGTTCCCTACACAGAACAAGAAGATCTTGAGTGCTCAGTGTTGGGGTTAGTAACAAATTGTTTAGGAATCAATCATTGAAAAACTCGAGAGTCAAGCAAAACAGAAGATTGTGCAAGATATGATTCATATGGTAAATGTGAGGTCTATTTTTAAAACGCGAGCCTGCAAAGCGATTAGGTCTCCCAAAACGACATGGACCAAAACCACTAACACGTGGTCTAACATCATATGAATTATGATGTACACCACGATGGGCAAAGTCTCTCATGTAACCATGGGGATCCTCAAAATCAGAATGTAATCGATAATCACACTCATGCATACCCAAAGATGGGTAAACATGTCCTGAAAGATCATTGCCTGAGCTCGTCGTTCAACATTCATACGGTAATAACAAAACCCAACCAAATGACCTACTCACTGACAATAGAAGCAATGATACACTCTCTTAGGAATAGGTGCATAGGTTTCAGGTGCAAATCTCATAGATTTTCTGGGTTTCTGCTTACGATCTATCTTAAGTGGTGGTATAGTATTCTTTGTAGGTTGGGTAGGATTTTTGGCTTTTTGAGTTGTGTCTAACTGGGCTCTCTCTGTCTCAAGGGTAGTAGGTGGAGTGAATACAGTTTTGCTCGGAGTGTTTGGTGTAGTTCTCTCATAACCCAACCCTAGAGTTAACCCTGCCCTGTCAGCACACATTTTTGTTTTAGCCAAAAGCAAATCCATTTTACCCTTCCCTTCGGTACATTTATCCACTATGGAAAGAAGATAATCATTTTCACACTTGAGTTTTTTTACTTGCTCTCTAGCAAAGTTGAGTTGATCCTTAAGGGTGATGTAGGTGGAACAAGTCGGTTGCACATCCATAGAACACTCAGTACTCTCCAATCTAGCCTTAGGTTCATCAACATGCTTATCCCTCAATTTAATGCTTTCGATGAGTAAAGGACAGTTCATGCATTCATTGATGACAACAGGACTAGACTCCACCTCTAAAATTTGCATTTGAGCAATTTCAAGTTTTTCAATAATTTGAGCATGAACCACACGCATCTGAGCAAGTTCATTCATTACGATAAGACAAGACTCACATTCGAAATTTTCAGACTTAGATTTCAACATGACAAGTTCCGTGGAAATAGATTCTAGCCTGAATTTTAGTTCCTTTCGTTCTTTAGCAGATAGTTTAAGTAATCTATCCTGAGAGATGACAGCATCATGTAATTCATCATTTTGAACAAAGAGCTGGTCATGGGATAGACATATCTCAGATGAGTCTAGCTCATCATTGCTATGGATGTCGTCGGCCATGAAGCAAAGGCCGGTGAAGTCTTTTGTCTTCTTCTCTTTCTTTTCCTCATTCCTGGGCGGCTCCTCCTCATCCGAGCTTGGCTCCTCACATGATGAAATGTCGATGTCGCTGAGGGCAGCCACAAAAGCTTTGTCTTCCTTTTTAGCCACTTCCTGGTGTTTGTGCTCATTTTCATTCTTCATTTTTAGTGTTGGGAAATTAGCTTTAATGTGATTAAGATCTGCACACTCAAAACATCTCTGAGACCCTCCTCTCCTTTGATCCTGTCTATCATTATAGAATCGGGTGAACTTTTTGACTATGAGGGCAAGCTCCTCGTCGTCCAATGTGTCCACTTCTTCTTTAGTGATAGATATCAAAGAAGACAAGACAAAACCTCCAGAAAAATCACAAACTCCAGAACCACCAGAAAAATTACCTCTAGATGAGGTGCCAGTGCTAGAACCAGAAACTAGTGCCATGGATGGTGGCAAAGAGTTCCCAATTCCAGAACGAGATGCCTTGGCAATCTCGGTGGACTTAAGCTTACTGAAGAGCTCATGGCAAGTCAATGTGTCATAGCTTGCCAACTCTTCAAGGCTAGATATCTTCACCTCTTATATGCTACGATCAAGAGCATAGAGAAGTTCGATATCTCTATCATGATCCGAATAAGCTAAAGTCCCAGTGGAGCGTAAGTTGCTCACAATCCCATCAAATCGAGCAAACATGGCATCTATAAATTCACTGGGGCCTTGCAAAAACATTTGATATTCTTGATTATATGCTTTGGCGCCTATCCTTAATCTGAGTAGTGCCATCATGAAAAGTTTTCAAAGTTATCCAAATTTCATGTGCAGTTCATAGGTGCTTGACCCTATCAAACTCATTGCTACTCAGACTAATGAATAGTATGTTTCTTGGCTTGCTGTTACAATCGTATTGTTCCTTTTCAGCCTGAGTGGTGCGAGTTTCAGGGATCACATATCGAGAATCAACAATGTCCCAAATTGCACTTCCTTGGCTTAGTAGGTAAGCCTCCATGCGCACCTTCCAATAAGCAAAATCACGACCATCGAACACCGGAATCTTGGTATTTTTGTCCATGTTGCCAATGGATCACAAAACCGATTAAGGTCAACTGGTGATCTAACCGGTTTTGATACCAATTGTAGGATTGGAATGGCGACTAGAGGCAGGGTGAATACGCGCCTAGACAAATTCTCACGAATAGATAGCCTTTTCAAATCACCCAACGCACCTCTAAAAGAACAAATGTGATCAACAAAATTTCCAGAAAATTTTCTTCCTGATCGGTCAATGAAGTACCGACTACCCTTTCAATCGGACTTTGAAATGACAATTTGCTTCAGTCGGCCTTTGAATCACCGATCAAAGTAATTGTCGGACTCTGAAGTACAGACAGAACCAAAAATTCAAAATACGGCAAATGATAGCTATCTTGATCAAAAGCAAGAGATAAAAACCACCTTGCAATATTCAATCAATTTTTTACTGAATAAAATTGGTCCGCTAACAACAACAGTATTATTAGATTCTAAACAGTTGCCAATGGACCAATGGTAGACATTGTTTAGGCTGATGAACCAGTTCAAGTGCACATTTCTCGAGGAGAAATAAACTTGCGAAGAAGATGCAGGGGACATGAACAATCAAAAATCAAGTCCGGATGCAGAATTCTCTTGAGAGCAAACTCATACATGCACAGTCACAACCACAGTTGGAAGTAAGTAGCAAAGAAAATGACTAGAATATGCAATCACAACCAAAGGAACGAGTAATGAGGCAAAAGTACACAACATTAAACTAACACCAGTACCTAATTGTTGTGGCTTGGACTCACTCATGAATTATGAAAAGCCTAGACACCGTGAAATGCAATGGAGTAAAATGCAGATGGTACACTCATCAAAGAAAATAACATCATAAAAATACCACACATCTAAGCACACTTCCTGAGGTAAAAAAATAACATAGGCAGAGGTCAAAATCCTTTACATGATTCTCGTCGATGTATGATCATCGGTAGAGCTTGTTTAATTGCATGCCAGATGAAGCCCATGGCTTCACTCACCGAAATAGGATCCAACATACACTGATGGAGACACACTCAAGCTAGGCAAAACAAAAACACGATGAGAACAGAACGTTGGGATTTTCTAGTGACGCACACAAGGAACCTGTGCAGCACCGGCGAAACAAGATAGCACTAGCAGCGGCACTCCTGGTGGCATGAAGCCCCTATAGACAATCTGGCAAAATTGCGCTGGGATTATTCACAGCGATGAACAGTGCACATGGATAGACAACCAAAACAGCAGAGAAAGTAAGGAAAATAAATTTGAGGATAGAATTCTTAGCCCCAAAAGATGTCAGCAAAAAAAGTTCAACATAAACCCTAGGCATGGGGTCCTTTATATAGGCAAGCCTATCATGGTATTTCCCAAAATGCCATTAGGGTTTAATTACCAAGTAATTAACTAAATGCCCTTGTGTATTTTCAGAATTAATAATTCTGAAAAATACACAAAAGTTTACACCTAATTTATTACATCATTTAACCTATTCTTTTAGTAATTTTTTTAGATTTAAGAATTCAGAAAAATACTAAAATATTACACTTAATCTAGACGACTAAACAAAAAAATAAAATCCTATTTATTGAAAATTTAAAAACATTCTCTGAGATGATGTTTTCAGCTGAAACCGACAAAGCCATCCAGATCTTCGACATGTGTCACCCATCTGCGAACTCGACAGCCAGCAAGACTCTCCCGCTCTCGATCCCTCAAGTCACCTTGTCACTTGCACTGGCCTCCCTTTCGCTGACTTGGTCAACATGTTGTCTTAATCATTAGTTTGTCCATGTCTTTCCTCATCTCCATGTGTACGCCTGAGATCACTTTCAACTTCCGCCAGCTTCGTTCACCATCTGGCATCAGGCTCCCTTCCTGACCCTAATCACCCACCATCGACAGTTTACTAGCATCTCAACCCTGCACACATGAGACAAGCAAAACATTCACCTCCATGCAACCCATACCATAACTCATACAACCAAACAAATCAGACAGGCAATCTTGTCAATCACTCATCATCAAGATAAAACCACAGTGCAAGCCTCACTTGGTTTCTCATTTATCGAGTGAGATGGTTGATTGCAGACTGTTCTAGGCCTCCGAGTAGGATAATAGCCGAGGATAGTTCGGAGTGTCTATTGATTATATCAGAGGGGGTATTTATATGAAAGAATACATAAGGAGAAGACCATTCTATCGTCTCCTTATAACCGCCATAAAGGTCACTATTCTTTAGCCCTCGTAGGGCTAAAAAGGTAAAAGGTTATTTGAACACTTGGGTAAAGCAGACGTCCCATCCGTCTTAGCTGCGCCTCTTCGGGAGGATACCCATCAGAAAATTCTCCTTGACCAAAGCCTCGTTGAACCCTTCGACCTGCAACCCTTCGGAAGAGCTCCCTTCAGCGGAGCCTTGTTGATCATCAGCGTCTTTGAGGAGGGAAGCTTTGCCTCCTCTTACCCTTCGAATGGAGCCTCTGGAGATTCCTCCTATTTACCACCTAGATGGAAGTATTTCCCCGAACAATGACCCTCCATGCAATTCCTCGGGAGTCATGGCTTCATCGTCAAACAACAACCTGAATGAGGTAAATTCTATTGACCTGACTTGGGTGGTCCAAATGGAGCACAAAATCTTGGGTATTTCATTGATCCAGAGCCCCTTGGCAAGGCCTATGATATGGCGGTTGAGGCCCGACAAAATATTTCTGTTGGCTCTTTCAACGACCCCATTAGACTATGGATGCCTAACGACAGTGAAGCATAGCTCAATTCCAAGGCCTTCACATAATTTCATAAATGGATCTACATCAAACTGATTACCATTGTCAATTATTAGCTGCTTGGGTACTCCGAATCTGTAGATAATGTTCTTCCAGAAGAACTTCTAAATATTCTTGAAAGTAATTGTGGTCAGAGGATCTACTTCAACCCACTTCAAAAAATATTCAATCGCCACAATATTGAACCATAAATTCCCCTTCGCTCTTGGAAATGCTCTGATAAAGTCCATGTCCCACTAGGCTAGAGGCAATAACTTGCAAGGGAGTGGGCGACTGGTGTCTTCGTCTTATCATCCACTAGAATCATTGATAGGTGTGAACCAATGTTGTGGCATCAACCATTATGGTAGGCCAATAGAGGCCTTGGCAAAGCATCTTGCCTGCGAGAGCACAGGGCGCAAGATGACTATCGCACAGGCCTACGTGAATATTCCATAGTGCTTCCTTGCCATCTTGTTAGGAGATACATCGGAGCAAAGGCGACCATACTTCAGATTTGTATAGGATCCCATTAATGAGGTGATATCTTTGAACCTTGTGCTACAACCTCAAAAGTTTGGGGCCTTTTTGTAGCGTGACATCATCCCAGAGAATGTCCATGATGGGGCTTCACCAGTCTTCAGTGGGTACGTAGAGTACTTTGGCTGGTACTGATAGCAGCACCGACAAAGCAAATATTTCTTCATAAAATGCTCCCTATGGCAAAACATGATCTCTAGTGGCGGCCTTGCCAAGGGAATCAACTTGCTAATTCTCGGCCCTTGGGATGCTTCTAATGGATATTACTTTGAATGTTGCCTTGGACTTGTGGATCTCGAGCAAATACTGAGCGAAGTCTGGATGACGAGCAACTTTAATCTACATGACTAGCCACATTCTAGGAGCCTATTTTTACAAGGACTCTAGCAGCACCAAGCACGCGCTTTACGAAGGCCTAACATGATGCCTTCCTTCATACTCAGCCACAAAATAGATTGCTTTTTAGCCCGAAGGCTAAAATATTATGGCTCATGTGCCAATCCCAAAGGCTTGATAGGCCCCGTTGGAGTAAATAGTCCAAATCCCTTAGCCTGTTTCTCCAAAATATGTTCCCTGGTCTTGCGACTGGATGAAGTCGGGTTGAAGTATTGTCGGAACCATAAGAGGGCCTTTGCGGTGAAGGTCTACTGCTCCTTCCAGAATGAGTGCCGGAGGGGCCGCTGCCGGGCTTACAGGCCCTAAGGAACCTTCTGTTGTCAGGGGAACTGAAGTGTGCTCTTCATTCCTTGGCATGTTATCTTGTGCTACAGGGGCAGTAGCTTCAGTGATATTATTTATCGGTGGAGGTACTATGGAGGGCTCCGTTGTCCCTGTGGTGGTGTTTGCGACTACTTCTCGTTAGATCTGAGTCGACCTTCGGATAGGGGGCATGATTTTATTCTTCTTTGATGGCATGGCTTTGAAGAGTTGATGGTAGAGAGGCTAGTTTAGTACTAGGATCCCAATGAACGGCATCAACTGTTGGCGCAAAAGATTACAACTACAAGTTGAAATAATCTCAAAGGGCTAGCTCAAATGGAAAGCTGATGTTCACATTGGTTCAGTCCTCCTGAAGGAATAATAACCTTACGTCTAGTTTAAAGTATATTTCCTAAGCTTTTTTCTAGGTCCCTATTACAGTAGAAATGGCATGTATTTATAGGAAAAAATACGATAAGAATATACTATTTTATCCTCTAGTTATAACTATCATTGTGGACTTTGTTCACAAGACTATGTAGGGACATGATAGTAAAACCAAGTGTGAACACAATCGAAATGTAAACGTCTTTGTCCCATATGGAGGCGTGCCTTCGGGATGAAAACCTTTCAGAGCTGGGGAGACCCTTCGGGATCCTCTAACTGCCACAAGGGCTTCGGGATGCCTTTGTGACAGTCTTTGGGGCCTATGTCGGAAGACTTCATGTGTCTTGCTTCGAAGTACCCTCCGAAGCAATTCGTCTAATTATAATTGTGATAGAATTATTTTCCCCCAACAATGCCCCTTTTAGTAAAGCGGCTTTAGGGCAACACATTAGGCTTTTTTTTGCTAAGGATCGCTTGCGGTAATGTTTAAAAAAAACATGGGACTCGAACCCATAATGCTTTGCCAAGTAAGCCATGTAGACTTATTATATCATGTCGTAGAGTACATTATATTTGATTTGACCTAGATCGACAGACTACGTGCCGATCTAAGCCACGTGGCAAATTTTGATACATGGTCGGCTAACCAGGGACTGAAATTTGTCAGGCCCCACGTCAACATTCGGCTGAACTAGCCGTTGATGCTAGTTTGGCTGTTGATTGGTCGAACTAAACTGACGTGACCTAGTTCGGTTGATGGTCTACCAACAGGTGTCTGGATTTACAATTTTTTCAAACCTTGTATCAAAATTGAAATTTTGTTTTAAAAAATTATTATTGAAAAAATTCGGCAAGTAGACGTGTAAACAACTAGATACACAACTGAAACAAGTGTGTTCCCACTTTTAACCTGCACCCGCAGCATTGGCCATCCGGTGCTCTGTACTTAGCCTAGCTAGCTCGTAAATGCCCCTTTCCGGTTAACCTGCATGCAATCTTTTCATCAGCTAGCACGCTACTACGCGAGGCCTCAGCTCCGTCGCTACAGTCTACAGACGACCCGCTTTCCGGGGCGTAGGGGAGGGTGGTGGTTGCCGCTGCAAGCCGCATTGATTGACCGGGCTAGGGACGTACGCACACATGCAGATGCAGTGTGTAACCGATCATGTTGATGCCGCGATACGCCACAAAAGATTGGAGGTAGCGACATTATTGCTCTACTCCGATGCATGCCACGAGTGCGAGTTATGTCGTCAGGAGAAAAGCTAGTAGTAGCACAGATGCTTTGATTTGCCATGGACGGCACGGAGCCTTAAGGGAACGGACTGAATGAGTGATCCCTTCCTTGAGCTTTACCCAAACATCCCCAATTATGCGGCCTAACGAAAGGGAAACACACAAGATCTGCGATTAGTTAATTGAAAGGCAAGTTCCCAGGGGCATTAATGCTTGCCGTGACTTGAGGCTCGATGCAGGAATTTTTCCCTTGGGTCCCGAAGACATGCAGCAGATGTCCGTAAATCATGGTGCTTCTGCCTGCAGCAATGAACATGGCAGATGTTTCTTTAAATTGAAATAAAGAGTACACCGGGCCCATATGACAGTGAGCAAACATACGGAACAAAGCCTGCTTTTGTCAACAAATTGGGCGGCCCAGACGAATACAACTGGCTGCATGGAACAGATGCGAAGCATGGAAGGATGGGAAGAGTAGTGCTGTCAATTTGGGTATATATTTAGTTTTAAATTTGCACATACAAATTTGTGTGTTAGAATTAATATCGTATTATGACACAGCAAGTAACCCCAATCACCGCTACTTTTGCTATTGATTCTATTGCTGCTACAGTGCTATTATCAAGGCCATATATTACATTAGGAGAAGCAAAATATGCAACTATTTATGACCTCTAAAGTTTAATGGTAGTTGTTAGGGCTGCACGCCTGTGCCTCTCACCACCACGGCACTCCGGCACTACATACCATCACCAAAATGGTAAAGCATTGAGAGCCTCTTAGCAAGGTACGTATATGGCTTTCAACCCATCACGTGTGTTGTTTACTGTTGTCGAAATTATTATATTGTTGGGGAAATACTTCCATCCAGGTGGTAAATAGGAGGCTCCAGAGAAGCCTCCATTCGAAGGATAGGAGGAGTCGATGCTTCGCTCCTTAGAGATGCTGATTATCAACAAGGCTCCGTTAAAGGGGGGTTTTTCCGAAGGGTCGTATTCTGAGGGGTTCGACGAGACTCCGACCAAGGAGAGTTCCCCGAAGGGTCAGCCCCTGAAGGGGCGCCGCCAAGACGGATGGGACGTCAGCTTTACCCAAGTGTTCACATGACTTTTTACCTTTTTAGCCCTATGAGGTTTAAAAAATTGTGCCCTCTATGACGGTTGTAACTAGAGGGTAACATGGTCTTTTCCTTATGTATTCTTGCCTATAAATACCCTCTCTTTACTGAGGTATAGGCATCGAAGTCTGATATAAAGAATAGACACTCCGAACTGTCCTTGGCTATTATACTAATCAAAGGCGTCAAACAGTCCGTAATCAACCATCTCACTCAATAACCCTTCAAGGTTCTTCAAACATGTTAGCGTAATTTTTTACACCAACAGTTGGCGCCGTCCGTGGGGACCCTAGTACAAAAACTACAGTCTCTACCAATCCTTTCCCGAAGCCATGCCTCCTAAGCGAAGCAAGGGCCCTAGCCCTCTGGAGATCCCTTTAGATCTCCGGACTAGGGTCTCCAAGTTCTTTAAGGGCTATAGAACCCTTCGCAGCTCCTCCACCTCTGATTCCTAAAGTATCATCCCGTCGTCGCTAGCATGGAGGCCCCTCTGTGGCTTCGACCGTACTTCGCATTGACTTCGTCAGATCCCAAGATCCCGAAGACACCCCAGAGGAACCGAGAGCCCCCTTACTCCGTGGCCATTGAAATGGCTCAGTTGAATGTGGAGCTGCAGAGGTGGTGGCAGGCATCCGCAAACCAGCTCCCTGCTCTAAACGAAGCCAGAAGACCGGTGGTGCCTCCCAAAGTTGTCCCAGTCGTTGAGCCCAAATCCCTTGAAGATCGCAGGAGCAGTCAAAATGCCTCCTTCGATGAAGAATCTCCACTACGCCCCGACCTACAGAAAGTACGCTTTGACCCAGGTTCCGATCAGCGAAGCTCCTAAAGTACTCCGGGGAAGCTGACACCGATGAATTCGCTCGGTCACACGCGCTCACAATAGAAGCTAGCAGAGGGGTTTGAGACACCGTGGCTATGTGTTTCCCCCTCGCGCTCGAAGGAGTGGCCCTTCGGTGGTTCTAGTCCTTGAAGCCTGGGTCGATAAAATCCTTGGAACAGTTAAAAAAGAAGTTTGTAAATAACTTCCAAGGGACCTTCGTAGCCCCAATGTCCATGGGAAGCCTCTTCTAGGTGAAGCAATAGCCCGAAGACACCTTGCGGCAGTACTTCAAGCACATCACTCATATGAAGTCCCAGATCAAAGGGCTCTCCACGTCATCTATTGTGGACACTGTGTGAGAGGGCGTGACCAACATGGGCCTCCTCGACAAGCTTCACCAGAAGCCCATCGCTTTAGTGGCCCACCTAATGACGTCCTTCGAGGAGTACGCCTAGTCAGAAGAAGGACAGCTCTGGAGATCCGCTTCGTTCCCCCTACATTGGTCCAGGACGAGAAGCCTACCGAGCCAAGAGTGCCGAGCCCAGTGAGAACCCCCCCTTCGAAATTCGACCGCTCGATTCATGAAGAGGGCGGAAGATTCATCGCTCCGAGGTCTTGAACATCGCCGCCCCTGCTCCAAAACAACTGCCAAAGTTTCAGAAAAATCAAGGCAACAAGGCTAGCGGCTTGAGGCCATCTGGGAAGGCGACCAGTCAAGGCCAAACCTTTTTCTGCAATATGCATGGGGAGAATTGGAGCCATAAAATCAATTCATGTAAATCTATATTGGCCTTGCAAAGTGAGTACCTCGAGAGGAACTTCAGTCAAGGCACTACTGACCGAGCGCTTCACGCGGCCTGCCCAAAGAAAGCGCATGCTGTCGAGAGCATCGAAGGACTCGAAGCCTCCAGCCACCCCTCGGTTGTAAATGTGTTGCCACTTCCAAAGGCCGAAGACCTCTAGGACTGACAGAAGCATGTGGTCCTGCCCATTACAAGAGGAGGGACCCTATGCAGCATGTCCAAGCGACAACGAAGGGAGTATGTACATGAAGTGGGTCACATCGGGACTTCTTTAGGATCGATGTACCGGCTAGAGGGGGGGTGAATAGGCGGTTTTAAAAACTAATTCAATTTAGATTATCACTAGACGAGGACCTTAAACAAATGTAATAAACAACTAGATCAAAATGGTGCAATCTAGAATGGCCAAGGTAAATTACACTAAGAAGATAAATTTGCACAATTTAACTTGCTGAAAATAAAGGGACAAGAGACAACTGAATTTTATCCCGAGGTTCGGAAATTTGCCAATTTCCTACGTCCTCGTTGAGGCGAGTTTCACTTGACCACTCTCTTCACCAAACCATGGATTCCTCAAAGAGAAATTGGCTTGAAGATGAGCCGGCACTGGAAGTGCAACTCTCGGGCCTCGATCACTAGTGGTAGCTCTTCTCCACTCCGGATAGGCGAGCTCCTACCTTCACAACCTTCCGTGTCTTCTCCACAACCTTCTTGGAGAGATCACCGGTTTCTTCTCTGAGCCATCTAGGAGATGACAATCTCCAAGAGTAACAAGCAGCAATCAAAACTAGGAGAAGACGATCAAGTGCAAAAATGCAAATGCAATGCAATCTATTCAATCACTTAATCACCCCTTTTTGCTTCCCAACCACACTACTGCTCAATTTAGTGCTCAAAGGTGGGAGAGACTCTCTTGTGTTCAAGTATGCTCAAATGAAGGCCAAAAGTCTAGCAAAGGAGCTGTAGCAAGGGTTTATATAGCCTCACACCCAAAAGGTAGCCGTTACAAGAGTTATGAGGCTCTCTACGCACTATCGGTCTGACCGCCCACCTAAGGCCGGTCTGACCGACCTTGCTGCAACGGCTAGAAAACTAGCCGTTTACTGATGTGACAGGACACCTCAGTCTGACCGGCCATGCTGGCCCGGTTGGACCGGCCCTATCCGGTCTGACCGGCCATCGGCTCGGTCAGACTGATAAGGTCCCCATCGGCTCTGTAAACCATCAGTTACAAAACCTGTGCAACCCGGTCGGACCGGCCCCCTGGCCGGTCGGACCGCCCATCTCAAGACGGTGTGACCAGACCCATATGGTCGGTCAGACCGCCAGGGCCTAACATACTCCAAAAGCTGCATTTTGTATTTTCAAGGAATTTTGCAAAATTTGTAACTTCTGCAATAACCACACATGATCAAAAGCTACAACATGCAATGCAAGTTGGCACTTGAAAATCAACTCATAACCAAGATGCAACCCCTCTTTATAGTACGGCAAAAACAAAATTTAAACCTATCCTAATTGATCGCTCCAAACACCTCGATCAATTTCTAGATTCCTTCAAACCTTTTGCCGTTGCTCTTTTAATTGTTAAATCTTCGGGTTTTCCATCTTGTGCTCCATTTGTGCGGGACCTAATCATTTCCTTCACACTTAAGAAAAAATATTAGTCCACAAACGCGCGTTTGTCATTAATTACCAAAACTCACATGGGGCCTAGATCTTCAATCTCCCCCTTTTTGGTAATTGATGACAAATATTCCAGAGATAAAGAAATATGTTAATGGAAGTATCTACAATTAAGCACAAAGCTCCCCCTGAAAGAGTGATGGGGTGCAAGTATGTGGAGCAAGATATGAGTTATAAGTATACATAATGCCAAACACAATTCAAAAGTCCAATAAAGCAAAGCACATATGAGTTTTTCATAATACGAGGAAATAGTTCAAATTAAGTTCAACAAATTAAGTTCAACATGACGTAGGAAGCAAATAGTGTTCTTCAAACAACCAACCATAGATAGATATAAAGAGCAGACTAGATCCTAGGAACTAATCCTGACTACTCCTTACTATTTCTTTCTAATCTTCTTCTCCCCCTTTTGGCATCAAGAACCAAAAAGAGAGTAATCCTGGGATTGAGGAGGCTGAGTATCATCAAGGTGACGACGACGGCGCAGGTACTGAAGAGGATAGTCCGCTGAGGAAGAATCTAGCCGATCAACTCGAGAAGAGAGAGTGTCAATCCTAGAGTTGAGATGCTCTTGACCGCCTTGAAGGTTCTACAGATGAGTTGTGATTGCTTCCTGACCCAAAGCCATCTGATCCATCCTTGCATTTCACTGAAGGAAACCCGCTATCACTTGTTGAAGCACCAGATCAAAGAACTGAGCGACATCCATACCAAAGTAAGGAGGAGGACCATAGGCGCCTAATCTAGAATCCTGAGGTGGAGGTGGAGGAGCAAAAGAGCTGCTAGGTATGTCCTGAGGATGAAACTGTCCTGCACGCACATTAGCTGGATCGGTAGCTGGAGCCAAAGGAATAGACGAGAAACGAGGCCTATACTGAGAGTGAGTTGTATCAAGACGCTCATTCATGTTTCCCACCTTGCTCAAGATTAGTCTCATGATAAAGGGACCATAGTAGACTCCAAGAGTGAGGCTTCCCTTTGAGAGTGACATCTCATATAGCATCAAATGGATGACATCAAATCTTGTTCCAGTCATAACTGCGTCCAGGAGAGTCCAAGCAACACCACGAATGGCATCGTTGTTGCCCAGTCGGGGTAAGATGGAGTGCCGCATGATGCGATGTGCCACACTATGCAGGGTCTTCATTCCAGTAACCCCTCCAATCTTGTGAGTAGCAGACAGGATAAAGAATGGTGCCATCTCAGCTTCTGACAAAAGGTTATGAGTAAACTCATCATGCAATCTGAGGCCAGAAGAAAACCTTATGTCCCAAGCACTCTGAATTTCTTGCTTTGAGGCAATACAGAAAATGTCTCCCGTCATCCAGGTGAGAGAATCACAAGTGGCAGGTATAAACACCGTGGCATAAAACATACGGATGACATCCCAGTTGAAATCTTGCTTTAAATTGACTATCTTGTGAATTCCAACAGTTCCAAAAATATTCCTGAGAGCTGCGGCCTCTCCACTCAAATCCCTCCAAGAAATCCACTTATGAGGAGCCAAAGAACGGTTTTCATAATCAATGTTGTATACTTCTTTCTGAAACTTGGTATGAAATCGTTGATCCGAGGTATCTCTAGGTCTGAGAAATTGATTATGATGACGCAGACGAGCAAAATTCTCTTGATTGCGTACATCCACTTTGAACTCCAATGATGCAAATGGATCTTCATTAGTTGTCGAGGGCTGAGGAGCCAATTCCTCCTCATTCTCAGAACTGTCATCTTCATAAGCAAAGTCTTCATCACTATCATCTTGAAAATGCCGGGATGATTGGCCACGGTCTTCGACAATCTTTGAGCAACGCTCATTTCCTCGAGAGCGACCGGCGCGAGGCATGACTGAATCAAAATTGAATCATGATAAGATTTTGGATAAGATGGTGAGAAAGTCTATGAAATTGCTAGAGGGCAAAGATATCAAAGAGCAAAGATGAGCAAAAAGGAGTGCCGGATCGGGGAGGCCGGTCTGACCGCCAGTACATGGCCGGTCTGACCACCCATTGCCAGCCGGTCCGACCGGCCTAGTAACCCGGGCACAAATTCCTTTTGCACAAAATTTCTCCATATTCAAATTTGCCATAACAAATTGCATAGAGCCATGGGAAATGGTACCATAAGGCAAAAAATTGAAGAACAAGATGGATTTAGCCTAGGCAAGATCACATGCAAGTCCATGAACATGAACCCTAACCCTAACCTCCAAAGGGATGAAATCAAGAGATTATTCGGAGGAGAGATTCTTACCGGCAAGGGAAAATGAACGCAAGGTCCGACTGGAGAAGAATCACCGGTTGGACCGGCAAGATTTGCGACGAAATGAATTTTTGAGGATTGGGGGTAAGAGAAGAGGAGTAGAGCTCGGTTTGAGAAGAGAAGAATAATAGAGGGGAGAGAAAACTGAATAGAGAGAGGAGTTATATCCCTGCCTGAGCCCCGGTCTGACCGGCCATGTAGGCCCGGTCGGACCGACTCAGGTTGGGCGGTCGGACCGGCCAAGCCCACCTGGTCAGACCGACTGCACTAATACCCAGCCAATATTTTTAATTCAAGGCAAAAGTGGAAAACATGGCAAAATAATTTTAAAAATTTTAAATTTTGCAGAAACCATGTAAAACTCCCAAAGTTTATAAAGGATCAAATTTTCAAGTTTTTTAAGTTCAAAAATAAGGAAATACTGAAATGTATGGTTTTGGTTCAAAAATGGTCATTGGACAATACTCACATACATGCATGATTTCAAGCCACATTTGAGAAATCGATTATATTCAATTCATTCCTAAGTTTACAAAAGTGGGATTCATCAAGTGGTTTGGTAAAGATATCCGCTAATTGACCTTCGGTTCTTATGTGGCTAATAACAATGTCGCCTTTGCCAACATGATCTCTTAGAAAGTGATGGCGAATATCAATGTGCTTGGTTCTAGAGTGTTGGACGGGATTGTTGGCAATTTTTACAGCGCTATCATTATCACAAAGGAGAGGGATATTCGAGAATTCTATTCCATAGTCAAACAAGGTTTGCCTCATCCAAAGCAATTGAGCACAACAACTACCCGCGGAGACATATTCCGCCTCGGCGATGGAAAGGGCAATGGAGTTTTGTTTCTTAGAAGCCCAAGAAACAAGAGTCCTCCCAAGGAATTGACAACCCCCTGAAGTGCTTTTTCGATCAACCTTGCAACCGGCATAATCCGAGTTGGAATAGCCAATTAGCTCAAATTTAGCACCTTTGGTGTACCACAAACCTATATGGATAGAATGTTTTAAATATATTAGAATTCTCTTGACCACCATCAAATGGCAATCTTTTGGTGCGGCTTGAAATCTAGCACACATGCAAACACTAAACATGATGTCGGGCCTAGATGCGGTAAGATAGAGCAAGCTACCAATCATGGATCTATATAATTTTTGATCTACCGGTTTACCTCCCTCATTTAGGTCGAGATGTTCGTTGGTCGCCATAGGTGTCTTGATGGGCTTAGCTTCCATCAATCCGAACCTTTTGAGAAGATCATGGATATACTTCGTTTGACTCACAAAAGTTCCATTCGTGAGTTGCTTGACTTGAAGTCCAAGGAAGAAACTCAATTCTCCTATCATGGACATCTCAAATTCCCTAGACATCATATCACCAAAAACCTTGCAAAATTCTTCATTAGTAGAACCGAATATAATAACATCGACATAAATTTGACAAACAAAGAAATCATCATTAATTATTTTTGTAAACAAAGTGGTGTCGACTTTACCAATTTTAAAACCCTTTGAGAGGAGAAAATCTCTCAATCTTTCATACCAAGCTCTAGGAGCTTGTTTTAAACCATAGAGAGCTTTTGAGAGTTTATAAACATGATTATGATTTTTTGGATTTTCAAAGCCGAGTGGTTGTTCAACAAAAACTAGTTCGGCTATTTCGCCATTCAAGAAAGCACTTTTCACATCCATTTGATATAGTTTAATATCAAAACATGAACAAAAAGTAAGTAAGATGCGAATAGCCTCTAGTCTAGCAACGGGAGCAAAAGTTTCACCGAAATCCAAACCTTCGACTTGAGTGAATCCTTGTGCTACCAATCTTGCCTTGTTTCTTACAACCAACCCATTTTCATCTTGCTTGTTCCTAAAAACCCACTTTGTTCCAATGACATTGTGCTCCTTGGGTCTCTCCACCAATGTCCAAACCTTGTTTCTTTCAAAATTGTTAAACTCCTCATGCATAGCATTTACCCAATCCGGGTCATTTAGAGCTTCATCTATATGTTTAGGCTCAATAGAAGAAACAAAAGAGTAATGCTCACAAATAGAAGCAACACGAGATCTAGTTTGAATACCCTTACTAATGTCACCCAAGACTTGATCAATTGGGCGATCTTTTGCAGTGGCATTGTGAACCTTGGATGGAATGGTAGACGTTTGATTTTTGACATCATCTTCATCAAGTTGAGTCAAATTTTGCGTAGCGGAAGTAGAAGCTTCAACTTGTGTAGAAGATGGAAGTTCATCATCTTCTTTAGGCTTGATGTCACCGATAGACATGTTCATCATTGCCCTTATCAAGCCTTCATCACCTACATCATCCAAATTTTCGTGCCCCTCTTGGGAGCCATTAGTCTCATCAAATTGAACATCAGAGGTTTCTTCTACAATACCTTTGCTTTTGTTATACACTCGGTATGCCTTGCTATTTGATGCATATCCAAGGAGAAATCCTTCATCACAACGACTTTCAAATTTGGTTAGTCTAACACCCTTTCTATAAATATAGCATTTGCAACCAAAAACACGAAAGTAAGCAATATTTGGTTTTCGTCCAATTAAAAGTTCATATGGAGTCTTTTTCAAAAGACGGTGCAAATAAAGACGATTAGAAGCATGGCAAGAAGTGTTTATAGCTTCCGCCCAAAAAGAGTCGGAGACACTATACTCATCAAGCATAGTTCTAGCCATCTCAATTAGGGTCCTATTCTTTCATTCCACAACACCATTTTGTTGTGCTGAATAGGTGGCGGAAAGCTCATGTTTAATGCCGAGGTCATCACAATAATCCTCAATGTTTGTATTTTTAAACTCGGATCCATTGTCACTCCTTACTTTTATAATAGAAAAATTGAATTCGTTTTGAGCCCGTTTTGCAAACTTTTTGAAAATCTCGGAGGTTTTAGCTTTGTCATGCAAAAAGAAAACCCAAGTAAATCTTGAGAAATCATCCACAATTACAATACAAAAACTATTTCCTCCGATGCTTTTATAGGTTGTGGGACCAAATAAATCTATATGCAAAAGCTCCAAAGGTCTAGAAGTAGACATGACGCTTTTGCTAGGATGAGAGCAAGCAACTTGCTTCCCCGCTTGACAAGCACTACAAAGTTTATCTTTTTCAAATTTTATATCTTTTAAACCAACAACCAAATCTCTTTTTGCAAGTTTGTTTAGTTGACTCATTCCCACATGAGCAAGCCTTCTATGCCAAAGCCAACCCAAAGAGGTTTTTGCAACCAAACAAGTTTTCAAATTAGCTTCATTTGAAGAGAGATCCACCAAATAGAAATTTCCAAACCGAAAACCTTTCAAAACCAAGGAGTTATCATGGATACTAGTTACAAATACTTCTTGAGGATTAAATGTGCATGAAAGGCCTAAATCACATAGTTGAGCAATAGACAATAAGCTGAAATTCTATGACTCAACTAGTGAAACATTGGAAATAGAGAAATCATTTGAAATAGCAATTTTACCTAGACCCATTACCTTCCCTTTACTATTATCAACGAAGGTCACTCTTTCTTGATCTTTAGCCCCAACTTCAGAAGATGTGAACATTTTCCTATCATCGGTCATGTGTTGAGTACACCCACTATCAAGCACCCAATGTGATCCTCCGGTGTGATAGTTTACCTACAAAAGAGATTAAGTCCTTTTAGGTACCCAAATCCTTTTGGGTCCTTGTAGGTTAGTTACCAAAGCTTTTGGCACCCAAATGGATTTCTTCTTTTCTCCTAAAACAGGAGTGCCTAAAAACTTAGCATAAATAGAGCCATCATTAGCTCTCTTAAGCATGTAATGAAAATCAAATACATCACATTTTAGGATTTTGTTTATATGACATTCACCAATCATGTGACCAACTTCATGACATTTATTGCAAAATTTGCCATTTCTCCTAACAAACCTTGGAGCTTGATAAGAAGGCTTTTTGCCCTTCTTGGGAACAAAGCCAAGTCCCTCCTTGTTGAAGGAGCATCTTTGTTGGCTTAAGATTTTATCAAGTGTATTTTTGCCTTTGAAGCATCTTTCCAAACTCTTACTTAGCTTGGCAACTTGCTCCTTAAGCTCATGATTCTCAACAACTAATAATGAATTAGATGAAGATGATATATTTGTGGAACATAATGCACTATCAATAGTGGATGAGCATGGCATAGCAAGTAAGTCATCACATGAGATGGATACGCCAGTCTTGGTTGGAATGCAATTTCCAACATTTAGACAAGCATCATCAAAAATATCACATGTAACGCCTATATCTACCTTTGGCCTAATGAGTGCAGAGGCAATGAGAGTTTCATGAGTTTCCTCAAGCTTCTCATGAGAGACCAAAAGCATCTTATGAGAAGTCTTTAACTCCTCATATTTAGCTAATAAAGACTCATGATCTTTCTTTAGAGCCTTAAACTTGACTCTCTCTTTGCCATTTAACTCATTTAGCTCCTCAAGCATTTGTGCAAGATCATAATAAGACAATTCATCATCACCATCATCTTTTTCACTAACACAAGTAGATGTTACCTTAGTACTTCCTTTTGCCATGAGACAAAAAGGAGAGTATAGTGATGGAGCTTCCGTTATTGCGATCCCCGCCATGTTCTTCTTTCTTCAATTTGACTCACCACCAGAGTCGGAGCTTGAAGAGGAGTCGGAGCTATCTTCATTAGAGTCCCATTCTCCCACAAATGCTTCGTTTGTACCCTTTTTCTTGTTCAACTTCTTGAAGAGCTTTTTCTTCACACTGTTCTCCTTCTTCATCTTTTGAGATTTTTCATCTTCACTCTCTTGTTTGTTTGGGCATCTTGAGGCAAAATGACCCTTCTCATTACACTCATAACATCTCACATTCTTTAGATTCCTTTTGGTTGACTTCTTGTCACCATTGTTCTTGAATGAACTTGAAGAACTTCCTTTCTTTTTCATGAACCGGTTGAACTTTCTCACAAAAAAAGCCATCTCTTCATCCTCGGTATCGCCATCACAAGAAGTGTCTTCTTCTTCTTCACATTTCTTCTCCATCTTGGCTTTCAAGGCAATGTTCTTCTTCTTGGATGGGGAGCAATCTTCGGCTCTTCCTTCAATTCTCTTGTTCTTGTAAATCTCATTTGTGTTGATAGTCCCCAAAAGTGTTGTGGGAGTCAAACTTGACATGTCCGAGTTAATAAGGAAGGTCACAAATGTGTCATACTTCTCGGGCAATGCACTCAACATTTTTTGAGCAACTTCCAACTCCGTGTACTTCACTCCAACACCTTTGAGATCATTGACAATTACATTGAGTCTTGCATACATCTCATTTACACTTTCATTTGGCAACATAGTGAATGTTTCATAGTTGATCTTGAGGTAGTGTGACTTGGCATTTTTCACACTTATTGTTCCATCATGTATATCTTGAAGTGTGGTCCAAATATCATGTGCCGTTGAAATATTTCTTATCCTATTGAATTCTTCAGCACACAAGCAATTGAACAAGGCATTTGTAGCTTGAGCATCAAGTTGCATATCTTTCTTGTTTTGATAAGTTAAATTCATCTTGTCTTCAACTTCAAAACCTAACTCAACAATACGCCAAATTTCAAAGCTCATAGCTTTGAGGTGAGCAGCCATACGTACTTTCCAAATGGAATAATTTGAGCCATCAAAGAAAGGACCTTTGCCTACGTTGTGAACCACCTCGTCGGACATCTTCTCTCTAGGCTGTAAAGACTAAATTGAGAGTCCAAGCTCTGATACCACTTGTAGGATCGATGTACCGGCTAGAGGGGGGGTGAATAGGCGGTTTTAAAAACTAATTCAATTTAGATTATCACTAGACGAGGACCTTAAACAAATGTAATAAACAACTAGATCAAAATGGTGCAATCTAGAATGGCCAAGATAAATTACTCTAAGAAGATAAATTTGCACAATTTAACTTTCTCAAAATAAAGGGACATGAGACAACCGAATTTTATCCCGAGGTTCTTAAATTTGCCAATTTCCTACGTCCTCGTTGAGGCGAGTTTCACTTGACCGCTCTCTTCACCAAACCACGGATTCCTCAAAGAGAAATTGGCTTGAAGATGAGCCGGCACCGGAAGTGCAACTCTCGGGCCTCAATCACTAGTGGTAGCTCTTCTCCACTCCGGATAGGCGAGCTCCTACCTTCACAACCTCCTGGGTCTTCTCCACAACCTTCTTGGAGAGATCACCGGTTTCTTCTCCGAGCCGTCTAGGAGATGACAATCTCCAAGAGTAACAAGCTGCAATCAAAACTAGGAGAAGACGATCAAGTGCTAAAATGCAAATGCAATGCAATCTATTCAATCACTTGATCACCCCTTTTTGCTTCCCAACCACACTAGTGCTCAATTTAGTGCTCAAAGGTGGGAGAGACTCTCTTGTGTTCAAGTATGCTCAAATGAAGGCCAAAAGTCTAGCAAAGGAGCTGTAGCAAGGGTTTATATAGCCTCACACCCAAAAAGTAGCTATTACAAGAGTTATGAGGCTCTCTGCGCACTGTCGGTCTGACCACCCATCTAAGGCCGGTCTGACCGACCCTTGCTGCAACGGCTAGAAAACTAGCTGTTTACTGATGTGACAGGACACCTCGGTCTGACCGGCCATGCTGGCCCTGTTGGACCGGCCCTATCCGGTCTGACCGGCCATCGGGTCGGTCAGACCGATAAGGTCCCCGTCGGCTCTGTAAACCATCAGTTGCAAAACCTGTGCAACCCGATCGGACCGGCCCCCTTGTCAGTCGGACCGCCCATCTCAAGCCGGTCTGACCGGACCCATATGGTCGGTTAGACCGCCAGGGCCTAACATACTCGAAAAAGCTGCATTTTGTATTTTCAAGGAATTTTGCCAAATTTGTAACTTTTGTAATAACCACACATGATCAAAAGCTACTACATGCAATGCAAGTTGGCACTTGAAAATCAACTTATAACCAAGATGCAACCCCTCTTTATAGTACGGCAAAAACAAAATTTAAACCTATCCTAATTGATCGCTCCAAACACCTCGATCAATTTCTAGATTCCTTCAAACATTTTGCCGTTGCTCTTTTAATTGTTAAATCTTCGGGTTTTCCATCTTGTGCTCCATTTGCGCGGGACCTAATCATTTCCTTCACACTTAAGAAAAAATATTAGTCCACAAACGCGCGTTTGTCATTAATTACCAAAACTCACATGGGGCCTAGATCTTCAACTTCGGCGTACGTAGCAGCCATGCCCGAATGGTCCCACGTGCCTATATCCTTCTCCGTAGATTATGTAGTCGGGATTAAGTTCCCATGTGGCCATATCCATATCGCGGGCACCGAAGTGCGAAGGGTGCTGGTTGATGGTGGGAGTTCTTTAGACATTATTTTCGTCCAAGCCTTCGAGCAGCTATGCATTCCTTAGAGGCACATGCTCCAGGCGGCTCGCCCATTGCAAAGCTTCGCAAGCCCCCTCTCGATGCCATCGGCCAAATAGACCTCAAGGTTTCTTTTAGAGATGGGCCCCTGGCGAGGTTTGAGGAGGTCATCTTAGACATCGTCGACGTCCCGTATGCCTATAACACCATCTTTGGGAGGGGTATGCTGAATCAATTCGGAGACGTACACACCACAATTCGGAGACGTACACACCACAATTTTGAACGGGTATGAGTACAAAAGAACTCAACAAGCCACCAAGAAAATGCAATAATAATTCAAGGTAATAACAAGTAGAGGTAAAGGTTTAAAGTGCAGAAAAGTACATTTTTATTTGGAGCCTTTAATGTGAGTCAGGCTTAATCATAAAGAATAATTAAATCATGGATGATGCAACATCTTCTAACTCGAGCAGTACAATCAGCCCTCCTCGCTCAACGGTCCTTACATGACCACTCAACATGCAACACTTCACAAAGTCAAACTAACTGTGGGATGTCACGCAACCCACCCTTGACCGTGGGCTCAATTTTTCGAAAAGATTTAGACTTTGAATAGAGGTGTACTACTGTAGCCACAAGGCACTCATTCCCGCACACCGCGGTGTGTCCAAATGACCGAAGTCACAGGAATTCATGCCATAACCTTTAGCATGAAGCGCTCCAACCCAATAACACACACTATGGGTTTCGCCAACACGCCAGCGCACTAGACCAATGTCGCGCCCCCTTTTGTGCCACATGGTACAAGTCACCCGCAGGTACTACTTGCCCCACTCCACATAGTGCCTCAAGTTGGAACATCCCATACCTCTAGTTAAGACTTACCTAATAGACTTATGGTTGGTACTGAAGTGTATTGCAACGGATCCCGTAGACCGATCCTTATAGTGCCCCAGGTGCGACTAACTAATTCCCTCAATTGCACCCGGAACCCACCATGCTAACACACTTAGCCAATTCCAAGACCAACAAAATACAAGAGGTGAGAGAAATAAGAGGATCATATATCAAAATCCAAGTATCTACGACTCGTTTTTAATCTTATAGCAGTTGTGTCGATACATTAGACACTCCTAATATCAGTAAACATCAAGGTGACAAGGAATTCAAGCTCGATAGCATGGCTTGGGTTTACACATCAAGGTTGGCGATCTGATAAATATATTGTAGGGCATTTGATTGGACTAATGCAATTATAACCTATGGATTTTAGTGATATTTACTTAAAAACTAGGTTCAATATGCTCAAAAATGGGGTGGTGACTTGCCTTGTTCAGTAAAGGATGGAGGGGAGACTTCATGAATATACTCCGACTTCTTGACGGCGTCGTAATCTTCTCAGCACACAAAACAAGAAGAAAAAAAATTAAAAACAATAAAACAAACAGTACAATCATATAAGTCTTATTGGCTAAACAGGTAGGGGATAAAAAGATAAACTCTCTGAAATTTAAATGGTTAAATTTAGAGCTAATTCAAAGAAGTTGTGAGTTTTTGAAATTTAAAATAATTTCAAAATTTTGTACTTTATTTCCAATTAAAATCATATCAAAGTTTAGTCTAAACATACAAATTTTATTTAATGAACATGAACAGAATAAAAATATAAATTTTCTGGAATTGGAATGGTCAAATTTGGAGTTAATTTAAAGGAGATATGAATTTTTGAAGTTTGAATCAATTTCTGGAATTTATTTTAAATTCAAAAACAACCACCGGTCCACGGTGAGCCAGGTCCACCATGAACCCATGCACTGTGTGCGTGGGCCGGATCAAGATCGACCATCGGATCGAGATCGGGCAGCCACACGTTCGACCAAAATGGACGAACCAGATTAAATCGACCGAAGATTTAATTGTGTCCGTTCAACTTGGATCACATGGTTGAGGGCAAATCCGCCATGGCATAGGTAATTTACCCATGCTAGTCATCTTCTCTGATGATGGTAGGGGAGGGCAGTGAGCACAGCGGCTCTGACGATGGCCGGCGGCCGAATCTAAAGGCGGAAATGGAATTAGGAAAGCATGGCGAGTCTGGGGGTATTGAAGATGGGTCTTGGGGTCGTTGGGGCATTTGCAGACGACGAGCGAGGCGGTGACGAAGCTTCGGGTTGACGGCGGGGACGGTGCTCCGGTGGGCTTCGATGGTGATGGAGGGGTTGCTGAGGTCGGGGCTGTCCTGAGGAACATGATGGAGTCGACGGGAAGGCGAGTGAGGGTCTCCAGCAATGGCGAGTTGTGACTGGAGGGGAAACAGGGCGGCGGTGCAGAAAATGCAGTGCGAGTTCTCTGTATGTGTGAGGGAAACACGATTGTACGGTCTGGACGTGGTGTGGTGTTGGGGGGTTTATATAGGGTGCCGATGGTGAATGAGAGGGACGGGGCACCGTGAATGCCGAGAGGGGGCAGTAACTCCGGCGATGCGTAATATGGCAATTAAGAGGCATAACAAGAGGGGATCTGAGGGCTATGGTGTGCCGGCGTAATGACGAGTTATTTCCTAGCATTAAATCGAGCTGGAGCCCACGACAGAGGCAGAATGGTGAGTTAGGGTGGCGGCCAGAGATCGCAGGGCCAAGGGATCAGGGAAGACAAACCTGACAGGTGGGCTCCACCGGTCAGCGACGGGGTGATGGGGCGAGGGCGCAACGGTCGGCGCTGATAGGTAGGCCAGGGTGTGCATGGAGAGAGAGGGAGGAGGCTGATAGGTGGGCCAAGGAATTGGGCGCGAGGCTGAGAGCGCTGACAGGCGGGGTCCACATGTCAGTGAGGGGTTCGTGGGGTGGATGGGCTAGGCCGGCTGGAGAGAGAGAAAGGGAGGGACGCAACCCACTACTGTTTATAATTCATTTCTGAATAAAAATAACTGCTGAAAATAGTTTAAAAATTAAGATCTACTTGCAAAGGTTCTAAAAATTTGTAAAAATTCTCAAAATATATCTTGGCCTTAAGAACATAACGTAATTTTCTTAGATCAAGATTATGATTATTTCTCTAGATTTTTATTTATTTGGACCTTTTCAGCTTTATTGGAAATCAAAAATTAATCTTTTCTAGAATTTTGTATTTCTGGTTTATTTTTACCTTTTTGGAAATTAGGGGTGCTACAAACCTACCCCCTTATAGAGAATCTCATCCTCAAGATTCGAAAAGCTCCTACAATAGCTCACGATATTGGGTTTTCACGTCTTCTCTTTTTCCCAAGTGGTCTCTTCGACGGGGTGGTTACTGCATTGAACCTTACAGAAGCAGACCACTCAATTCATGGTTACTCTTTCCTTGACCTCTAGGATCTAGATGGGCTTTTTGATATAGGTCATGTCTCCTTGGATGTCGAGTTGCTGAAGATCTGCTCGTTCGGTGGGTACCCAAAGACATTTTTTAGCTAAGAGACGTGAAGCACATCATGTACTCCTGCTAAAGAGGGTGGTAACTCCAACTAATATGCCACTTCTCCTTAACGGTGGAGGATCGGAAAGGGGCCAACATAACGGGGAGCTAACTTTCCATTCATGTTTAACCTTTGAGTGCCTCAGAGGGGAGTGACTCGAAGATAGACATAGTCGTCCTCCTCGAATGCCAAATCTCTGCGTCGATTGTCGGCATAACTCTTTTGGCGGGACTGTGATATCTTTATGTGGTCTCTAATGATTGTGACTTTTGCTTCAGTCTCTCGCATAATGTCCATTCTAAACAGCCGAGATTCACCAGTCTGATCCCATAGTAGCAGTGTTTGGCACTTATACCCGTATAATGCCTCAAAAGGAGATATTTGTAAATTGACCTGATAGCTATTGTTGTAGGATAACTCTGCATAAGGCAAGGTCTTGTCCCACATTTTACCAAAATCTATGGCGCATGCTCTAAGCTTGTCTTCTAGTATCTAGTTCACTCTTTTAGTCTGACCATCGTATTTGTGTGGTATGCTGTACAAAAGTTTAATCGGGTACCGAGCTCTTCCTAAAGATTCTTCCAAAACATGGAGGTGAACTGGCTACCTCGGTCAGATACTATCTTCTTTGGAACTCCGTGTAAACATACGATCCGGGCCATGTATAATTTCGCTAGCTTCGGGCCACTATAAGTCACCTTAACGGGGATGAAGTGAGCTACCTAGGTGAGGCGATCAATGATCACCCAAATAGAGTCATATCTGACTTGGGTCCTGGGTATCCCAGTGATGAAGTCCATTCCTACCTCTTCCCACTTCCATTCGGAGACCTTGAGGGGCTTCAACAAACTGGCAGGTCTCTGGTGCTATGCCTTGATTCACTAACAAGTATCACATCTGGCTAGATATTCTATGATTTCCCTATTCATAATCATCGACTAGTACTTCTTCTTCAAGTCCTCGTACATTTTACTACTCCCTGGATGTATGAAGTACAGGGTCTCATGGGCTTCCTTGAGGATGAGGTCCTTTAGCTCTAGCTAGTTGGGCACACACAGCCAGTTTCCGAACCAAATAGTACCAACTTCATCTTCGGAGAAGCCCGGGCTTTTCCCTTCGTCATATTCTTCTGTATATCTTCTATGTCGGGGTCTTCTTTCTGTGCTTCGCGGATTTTGTCCATTAACACGTGTCTTGCCTCTAGGACGGCGAGGTATTCCCTAGTAGTGATTCCTAGGTTCAACCTTGCCATTTCTCGGTATAGCGGAGGGGCTTGATCCTGTATCGTGGGGGCATTGCAGTATCCCTTCCAACTTAAAGCATCAGCCACCACGTTTTCCTTGCCTGAATGGTAGTGGATTCCTAATTCGTAATCCTTGATTAATTCTAACCATCTTCTTTGTCTGAGGTTTAGGTCGGGTTGGGTGAATATATACTTGAGGCTCTTGTGGTCGTTGAAAACTTCAGATCTGTTACCGACAAAATAATGCCTCCATATCTTTAGCGCGTGGACTACTGCTGCCAATTCTAAGTCATGCATGGGGTAGTTCAGATCGTGTGGCCTTAATTGCTGAGAGGCGTATGATACCACTTTCCCATCTTGCATGAGAACACACCCTAGTCCAAGATTAGAGGCATCGCAATAGACATGAAAGTCTTTCCAGATGTCTAGCAGAGTCAACACCGTGGCTAATACAATATTCTTCTTGAGGGTCTTGAAGCTTTCTTCAGAGGCTAGAGTCCATTCGAACTTCACTTCCTTCTGTAGTAATCTAGTCATGGGCTTGGCGATCTTCAAAATTTTTTTGATGAATCGTCGGTAATATCCGGCAGTCCTAGAAAACTCTGGATTTCCCATGAATTCTTGGGTTGCAACCAGTTTGCTACTGCTTCCACGGTGGTCAGATCCACTGCTATCCCTCTGGCAGATATGACATGACCTAGAAATTTCACTTTGGAAGACCAGAATTCACACTTGCTATACTTGGCATATAACTGATGCTCCCGTAACTTTCCTAAAGTCAGACGGAGATGGATTTCATGTTCTTCCTTGCCCTTGGAGTAGACGAGGATGTCATCACTACGATGAATTTGTCCAAGAATTCCATGAAGATGTTGTTCATCATATTCATGAAGAATGTGGTGGCATTCTTGAGTCCGAACGACATCATTGTATACTCATATAAGCCATATCAGGATATGAATGCGGTCTTAGGGATGTCCTCCCCTCTGAACCTGAGCTGATGGTTACTTGATCGGAGGTCAATCTTGCAGAAGACTGAGGATCCCTTGAGTTGATCGAACAGGTCGTTGATCCATGGTAAAGGGTACTTGTTCTTGATGGTTACATCATTCAAAGCCCTATAGTCCACACACATCCTCTTTGTCTTATCCTTCATGGCCAATATGGCCGGTGCACCCCAAGGTGAGGTACTTAGTCGGATATATCCCTTCTGCTCAATCTCTTCATTGTTACTTTTCACTTTGGCTAACTCATTTGCGGCCATCCGATACGATCACTTGGAGATGGGTGTGGTTCCAAGGACTAGTTCGATCCTAAATTCAATGTCCCTCTTAGGTGGAATTCCTGGTAGTTCCTTTAGAAAGGCGTCCACATATTCTCGGACCACAGGTACTTCTTATATCACCATCTGGTGGAGAGAAGTTCTCTTCAAACCCTGGGTGACTATCTTAAAGGAGACGGTAATTCCATCCTTGCTGGTTATGGTGATGGACTTGCTGACGCAATCTATCATTCCCTTTTGCTTGATCAACTAGTCCACACCGAGGATGAGGTCTAGGCCCTTGCAATCTATAAGGATTAGGTTGGCCCAAAATAATACCCCTTGGATTTCAATCCTGTTCCTTGGGATAAACAGGGTGGCTAGGCTTTCATTGCCAGGGCTGGAAATTACCAAGGATTTGGGTAGTTGGAGTACTTCTAGTCCATTATTTATAACAAAGTTTTTGGATATAAAATAGTGGATTGCTCCCAAGTCTAATAACATTACTGCGGGTATGGATTTTGCAGTAAACATACCAAGGATGACTTCTAGAGCCTCCTGGGCTTCTTCCGCGGTGACGTGGTTGATGCTGGCATCGATCACCGGGTTGGCAGCAGCTCCTTTGGATTGCTTAGGGTGAGGACACTGATGGTAGTAGTGCCCTACCTTACGGCAGTTGAAGCATATGACCGGCTTGCCATTCTGGTCCCTCAAATTGTTGGCCTTGGTGGCCAGTGCTGGTGGAGCTGGTGGAGCTGTGGGAGCCGGGCGGGGGTTTCCGTTGCTCGAATGGCTGGAGTTGTATAGTGGCCTGAAGGCAGGGTGATGGTGATGGCTCGGCGCATGGGCCAGAGGTGTGATTGATGTCTTTGAAGGATCCCCTGGTTGTGTCTAAAGGCTATCATCTTCCTCTTTTTAAGGTCCAACCGGTTTTTCTCGGTTTCTTCGACGATGGTAGACAGTTCATCCTTTTGTCCCCGGAGGAACTTAGCTTGACGGTTGGCGACGGTGCGAACTTCTTCTGGCGTGTAACGGGCCACACGGTTGAACTCATGTACATACTCCATGACCGACTTGCCTTCTTGTTGCAAGTCATGGAATTCTTGTTGCTTCTAGGCCACGATCCCAGTAGGCACATGGGTGGCTTAGAAGGCGGTGGAGAATTCTGCCCACGTGACTACGTGAGCCTAGGGCTGGGACTCACAGTAGTTGTCCCACCATTCGGCAGCCAGACCTTGGAGTTGGTGTGCTGCAAATGCCACTCGCTCTGCCTCAGAGAAAGGGAGGAGATCCAACTTCTTTCCCATGGTCCTCAACCAATCCGTGGCCTCCAATAGGTTGGTCATGCTTGAGAACGTGGGAGGTCTCACGCATAGGAATTCTAAAAGTTGGGTGGCGGGGGCCGGTAAGGGGGCTTGAAGACATGGAGGTAGCTCCAAGTGGTGTTGCTGCTGCAGATGATTTATCTGAGCTTGTTGTTCATGCATGTGGGCCTACCATTGTTGCATCTAAGACTAGTGTAGGGATGTTGGCGATAGGTGCCCTAGGCTGACGTTGCCCTATAGATTCTCCATTTGGTACCACATGGCTTGGAAGGTTGGAGGTGGCAGATGGTTTCAGGTCGTTAGCCATTCTGAAGGCAATGATATCCCAAGAACATAAGAAAAGACTTAGAAAAATTTTAGCCCAAAATAGTTCAAGGATTTTTTATTAAATGTGATACAAAATAGTTCATTACAATTCAACTCTTATTTTTATCTCACCCATAGCACAAGTCGCTATGGATGGTACCACAAACAAGAAAAACAATCATCCAAAATCTAGCGTCTATCATAACCACCTAGTGGCTACCAGGGGTATGGACGGGTGTGTTCTCGAACCCTTGGATAGACCCTGCCGTGGTGCTAGGCACGACCTCATCGTCGGCCATGAGTTCCTCTAATGCTCCAGCCTCGCCTAGGTTGGGTAGGATCGTGCTTCGCCTAATCAACTTCTTTGGTCGGTGAAGGGTCTTACAAAGGGTCTTCCTCCTAGGGGGAACCGAGGGTTCCAGCTCTGCAATATCCTTCTGGAGCTCCTGGTTCTAGCTAAGGAGCTGGATATTCTGCTATCGAAGTTCATTGGCCTCCTGACGATAGTAGTCGACCCAGGCTTGCATCTCGTCAATGTATAGGAGAGCCTCGGTGTGAAGGGTAT
Organism: Zizania palustris; assembly: GCA_019279435.1. Lineage (NCBI taxonomy): Eukaryota > Viridiplantae > Streptophyta > Magnoliopsida > Poales > Poaceae > Zizania > Zizania palustris. The sequence continues at coordinate 7,188,393 of JAAALK010000082.1, forward strand.
CCATCGCCGATAAGAGAGGTCTGTTGGGCTACGAAAGGGTCACAGTTATCGAGATATCTAATGTAGGTGTTGTGATACAATCTGGGCTCCCGGGAAAGTAGATGGTGAAAGGCGTTGTCGTCGAGGCAGTCGGCGTAGATCTAACAAAGTTCACCAAGTGCTTGAAGAGCTCTCCTGACAACCAATCTCACAGCTTGTAGCTCTGGCTGAGGTGGTGAAGGAGGTCAGCTCTTGGTCTGAAGCGATGAGCGTTAGGGTCACTTGACATGGGCCAATCTCTCCGACCGTATCGTAGGAACGTTGCCAACATACAAAATTCTTGGATGAAACCAATAGCCTCTCCACATAAACTACGGACATGGGTTGGCATATACAAAGAAGGCAATGTTTTAAAAGGGTAACGGAGAGGAGAAAAAATGAAGTATAGTTTTACGAAATAAATTTTTATAAATCTAGGTATCGGGCGGGTCTTTTTGGCTCTGATACCACCTTGTAGTATCCAGAATTTAACAATTCAAGACTTTATTGAAATTCCAAAGAAAATCAATAATCACAAGATGTTCATCACACGACAATGCACATACGACAATCATTCATGGTTCACAGACCATATTACTACACAAGTATTAATATAAAATAAAGTAATAAAATAATCACCTAGATGAATATCTTATCCAGGGTCGCTTCTTTGACTAGGTCGCTACTCCAGACCGTCCTCGTCATAGTACATTGGCTCTGAAGTGGGTTTTCCAACGGGTATGAGTACAAAAGTACTCAATAATCCACCAAGAAAATGTAATAATAATGCAAGGTAATAACAAGTAGAGGTAAAGGTTTAAAGTGCGGAAAATTAAAATTTTATTTTGCAGCCTTTAATGTGAGTTAGGTTTAATCATACAGAATAAATAAATCATGGTTGATGCAACATCTTCTTACTCGAGGAGTACAGTCGCCCTCCTCGCTCAACGGTCCTTACATGACCACTCAACATGCAACACTTCACAAAGTCAAACTAACTATGGGATGTCATGCAACCCGCACTTGACAGTGGGCTCAGCTTTTCAAAAAGATTTAGTCTTTGATCATAGATGTACCACATGTTGACATGAAAACGTGCCCCCGCACTTGGGTCAGTTCGACGATCCAAAAGTGTGCGGATACTTAGGGACAATCCTAAGCGTAACACAACACTAACATCGCTTTCCGACTTTCCACGACAGTGGCAAGGGGGGGTGGAGTCACCAGGTAAGCACATCATGCATGAATAATCCAATTAGCCAAAAGAAATATATTAAATAAAATAAATCCGCAAGCTGAACGGAGCCTGACTGATTCGAAGGGAACTATGCGAAGGGTATCGCCGAAGGGTACCTTTAGCATTCGGACTGATCTGACAGAAGGCGGGCTCCTAACAGATCTCAACATGACAATTGCCTCCGAACAGTGGGGTTCGTTGCAAAGTCTCTGTTACGACAAAATATCCCCAACGCGACGCACTGGCATGACTTCGTCTGGTGTGGGGTGCAAGCATGGCGAAGCCTGACGTGACGAAGCCTGCTGCGGAGCATGTTGGTGCGTTGGACTCGGTCAAACCGACAACAACGTGACGGTCTAGCATAGGTAGTCGATGGAGGGATTCCACCGAAGGGTGTGCTGACAGCCTCTGAAACTAGCTTCTTGGCTCTGGACACCTACAGCGATGTGACTCCGATCGTGAAAACCTGTAACAGAAGAGAGATCAAGTGCCAATTCGTCCTATGGACCAAATCTGCTAAGTGTTGCAATAGGGAAACAAAGGTAGCAATATGTTACGTAGATTAACGGGTACTTCACATGCGAAGTAACAAGGCCATAGCAATCTGTTACGTAGATTAATGGGTAGTTCACAAGCGAAGTAACAAGGATTACCACTATTTCGATGTGGCCGATGGAGGGCTTCTAGGAAAACCCATGAAGATTGCAGAAAAGTAAAGATAAAAGTAAAGGTACGGTTCAAAGCTAGTGCTTTGTGGTTGATTTGTGTTGGGGTGGTTTAATGAACCGGCCTCACCCCTATATTTAGAGCGGCTAGTCTTCTAATCTCTAAGATTGACCTGTTAAGATTCAGCCTAATCATGCGTAGGGATAAAATTAGCCAGAATCAGACTCAAACTCTATCTCTAGAATTTAGCCCGAAGTGGGCCCTCGGTAGGGCCCACCGAAGCCTATTCCTTGGTCCGAAGCTTCGGCGAGGCAGACCTTTGAAGGCCTTCGGGCCGAAGCTAGCAGGCTTGCTGGAAACTTCCGAAGCCCAGAACTCAATGGGCCTTCAGTCTTGTAGGGCTTCTGCCCGATCTAGGACGTGCATTTTTTGCCCAAATTACCAAAATTGATATTTTAACAATCTTAACCATTTAATGCCATTTTTTGCTATCAGCACATGCCCCCTGCCTTTTAGTGAACTAAGTGAACTAAAATCATAATGGTCTAATGATGATATCTCCCACATCGGCCTTTCGACACTTTCAAGCAGTTTGCCACACACTCGGGAAATACTTTTTCAAGTACCTGCCATTCAAAGATCTTTGAAACCGCTCTCCTTGTAGCGATTCTAGCACATACACATTATCTGGAGCGATTTCGGCTATTTTCAAAGGGCCTTCCCAACTAGGTGATCACTTACCAAATTTGGGGCTCTTAGTGCCTAAGGGAAAAATCGTCTTCCAAACCAAGTCACCAACTTGAAACGATTTTGGCTTAACTTTCTTATTGTAGTATCTAGCTATTCTCCTCTTGTCAATCTCTATAGCTTCTAAAGCCCTTATCCTCTTATTAGCCACTTCTTCTAAATTGTCCCTCAAAAGAGTCTCATACTCACCGACCGATAAGCCATTTTGCTTTAGAACTCTTAAAGAGCCAAGATCCACTTCTACAGGTAGAACGACCTCTTGCCCATATACTAGCTCATATGGACTAACTTTGGTAGCATCATGCTTCGCAATTCTACAAGCCCACAATGCCTTGCAATGCACTTCATGCCACCTCTTAGGGAACTCTTTGATTTTCCTCTTAATGAGCTTAATCACAATTTTATTACTAGACTCGACCTAACCATTGGCCTGAGCGTAATATGGTGAAGAGTTTACTAACTTAATGCCATAAAATTCGGCAAAGTCTCTCACTTCTTTAGAAACAAATGAACTACCTTGATCTATAGTGAGAGTTTATGGAATACCGAATCTATGTATAATGCGCTTCAAGATAAAATCAATTACCTCATTGTGAGTCATATTCTTGAGAGACACGACTTCGGTCCATTTGGTGAAGTAGTCCATTGCCATAAACATGAACCTATGCCCTTTTGAAAAAGGAGGATAAATCTAGCCGATGAAGTCTAAACCCCATCATTTGGAATGGCCATGGCTTGATAATAGGGTTAAGTAATGAAGCAGGAGCTAGCTGAATATTACTAAACTTCTGGCACGCTTCACACCCTCTATAATATCTAAAACAATCCTCAGTCATAGTCGACTATTAGAAACCTGCTCTTTTGAGCAACCAACTCATTTTTTGGGCCGACTGATGAGTGCCACAAAGCCCTTCATGGACTTCTCCCATAGCTACTTGGGATTGTTCATCGTCTAAACACTTTAAAAGTACTCTATCAACAGTTCGGTGATACAGTACAACATCTAGCAAAACAAATTTAAACGCTTTTTGCTGAACTTTCTGATCAACCCTTTAACTAGGATTTCTCAAATACTAGACGATTGGAATTCTCCAATCACCCTTATGGACCTCTGGAGGGTTTGTTGACTCCTTTCCTAGAGTGATGTCCAAACTACTAACTTCGGAGTGCCCCCCGGGCCTTTCCCACTTCTGTCGAAGTCTGATTGGATCAGTCGTGCGGAGCCGATTAGGCCGAAGCCTTCAGCGAGAGGGTTCCAGTTCTCGAAAACCTCCGTTGTCCAGCGGGCTTCGGCACATGGGCTCTGGCGCACAAGACTCTTCGGTGGACGAAGTGTTCCGGCATGAGGGCTCCACCGTGCGACACTCTCCGGTGGTCGGAGGGGTCCGACCAAGAGGGTTCGACAGACCTCACACATGCTTGAAGCTTCTGGCTTCAGTAGTGAGACCAAGCATCGACTTTTCCTGTATAGAAAATTTACCTCTCTTGACTTGATAGACAAACACTTGCTGAGCCAAATCATTTGCAATGGAATTGGCTTCTCTTGACACGTGAGAAATTTTGAAGTCGTCAAAAGTAGCAACTATGTCTAAACATTTATCGAAGTAACTATTTAGCAAGGCATTAAAACATTGAGCACTCTTAGCTACTTGTTGTAGTACTAACATAGAATCACCATATGCATGAACATTTTTAGCATCTATAGATTCTAGCAATTCAAGTCCTAGCAATAGAGCCTCATATTCATCTTGGTTATAAGTAGAGGGAAATTATGAATGGGCCGAGGTCTCAAAGTGCATTGCATTAGGTGATATGAGGACCACCCCAATACCACAGCCACTCTTGCAAGGTGAACCATCAAAATAAAGTTTCCATGGTACTACCTCAATTAGAGCAATATCATCGCCCCAATTGACGTCCACGTGGTGATCAACTATAAAATTAGCAACAATTTGGCCTTTCATAGTCTCAAAGGTTCATAGGCCAAATCATATTCAATCAAAGCGTAAGCCCACTTCCCGATTCTTCCAATTAGAATCGGCTTTTGCAACATGTATTTTATAACATAGGTTTGGCAAGCGACAATACATGTAGTAGGGAGAAGATAGTGACGTAACTTGGTACATGCGCAATAAAGTGATAAACATAAATGCTCCACAAACACATAACTGGTTTCAGCATCCAGTAGGTGGTGGCTCAAGAATGTGATGATGTACTATTTTACCTCCACCTCTTTGGTTAGCATGGCCCCTATCATGCTATCTTTGGTGGCGATATACAGCCGAAATGGAATTCTAGCTTTTGGTGCTCTTACCACGGGTGGTGACGATAAGCACACTTTAATCTTTTCAAAGGCGCTTTGCTGACTTGCCCTCCAAGTGAACTCGGCTTCATTCTTTAGCGGGAGTATAGGGACAAAGGAAACAATCGTGCCAGACAAGTTAGATATAAAGCGACACAAATAATTCATCTTCTCTAGCAACTTCTGCACATCTTTCTTGCATGTTGGCAATGCAAAGTTTCTAATCTTCTCAAGCCTCTTAGGATCAATTTCTATACCTCTTTCATGAATCCTAAGAACTTGCCCGCCGACACACCAAAAGCACATTTGAGTGTGTTCATTTTCAAGCCATACTATCGCATCCTATCAAAAGCAACATTCAAATTGGCTAAGTGCTTTCCCATACCGTCCGATTTGACTACAACATCATCTATGTATACTTCTAACATAACTCCTAACAAGTAATGAAAGATCAAGTTCATAGCACGTTGATATGTAGCGCCAACATTATTTAAACCAAAAGTCATAACGATCCACTCGAACAAGCCGACAAAACCAGGGCATCGAAAGGATGTCTTTTAGACGTCCTTTTCGGCCATAAAAATTTGATTATAACCAACATTGCCATAGAGAAAACTTAGTACCTTGTGTCCTGAAGCATCATTGATTAGCATGTCGGCTATTGGCATTAGATACTCGTCCTTCGCAGTGGCCTTGTTTAGATCCCCGAAATCAATACAAACTCGTATCTTGCCGCTCCCCTTCTTTTCTTAAGGCACAATGTTAGCGACCCATTCAATATACCTGCATGGCCTAATAAACTCAGCCTTGAGTAATCGCTCCACTTCTTCTTTAACTCGGTCATAGACGGCCAAAATTAAAGTGATGAGGAGGTTGTTTATAAGGCCTAAATCCGGATTTGATAGGTAGCTGATGCTCCACGAGCTCGCAGCTTAATCCGGGCATCTCACTTTATTCCCATGTGAAACAATCAACGTACGACCGAAGCAACTTTGTTACTTAGACCTTCTCATCAGCCTTTAAATGTTGGTTTACAAAGGTCGGCCTTGGGATGCTACCATCGCCTATGTCAATTTCTTCTAAAGGATCAGCCGACACAAAACCTTGTCCTAATTTTTCTACTTCACAATAGTCTTTGATGGCCCCGGCAATACCATCTTTGGTGGACCCATATTTTTCTATACGAGACGTTAGCCAATCAAGATTACTCTTGCTAGACATGACTACTTATTTAGAAATAGCCGTGCTACATGAGACTGGTACGAAACGTCCTCCGGACATGCTAACAAAGTCGTAATTCGAAAGATCCCTACCTGATAGACACTCTACTTTGTTGTGGATGGCATCAATGGACACATCGACCAATGCTACCTGGGCCGAAGTGTCCGCTGGTATGACCTCTACCTCATCGTCGTCCCACTGAATCAGGCATTGGTGCAAAGTGGAAGGAATACAACAATTTGCATGAATCCAAACACGCTCGAGAAGTACGTTGTAGTTACCTTGCATGTAAACGATGAAGAATGCTGTTAGCAACGTCTTGTTGCCTACTGTCAACTCCATGGAGACTACGCCTTTGGCCTTAGAACTCTCTCCGTTGAAGCCGTTGAGCATTAAGTTAGTTTTCTTCAAGTCTTCCTCGTCCCTTCCAAGTTTCTTCAATAGCGAGTAAGGCATTAGGTTAACAGTGGTGCCATCATCAACAAGCATCATTGAGATCAGCTTCCCATCAATGTGACCTCTGATGTAGAGAGGCTTTAGATGGCGAGTTGTATCCTCGTGTTTCACAAAAATAGCATTGTGTGGGCCGAGGTTCAATTGAGTGACCTCGGCCTCGTCTTGCGGTAGGGAGAATTCGGCGGGTAGCATGATGACGTTGGTGTCCATCGCCTGAGATGCTGGTCCCTCAGAGACGAGCGAGTAGTCGTCGTCGAGCGTTTCGTCGTTGTCGGCACTTCGACTAGGAGCCAGGTTGGTTATCTCAACTGGCTTGGTCCTCTACACCTGTATTGTCATTGGTCGAGGACAGATCTCCTCAATCACTACAACAATCCAGGAAACTTCCGTCGGCCAAAGCCGACGGAAGTTAGTCCTTTCCCGACGGAAGAAGCTAACTTCCGTCGGCAAAAGGCTAACTTCCGTCGGCATTTGGCCGACGGAAGCGGGTAGACGACAGTTAGCTAACTTCGGTCGGTGGCCGACGGAAGTTAACTTTCGTCGGCCAAACCTAGATGACGGAAGTTGCCAGGAAACGGTAACTTCCGTCGGCCAAATCCTAGCCGACAAAAATTACTTTTTTTTGTTTTTTCTGTCTACGGGCCAATAACTTCTGTCGGCTAATGTTGGCCGACGGAAGTTAAGTAAAAAATCCATTAAAAAAAGAAAATTTGTATAGCTTGATTGTGGACATCCTTAGACAGCAGTTTAGTATCTACCCCATGCTCATCTAGAAGTGGCAGTGTCCCTTGGTCAAGGGTTTCTCTTTCCTTTTCTTCAGGGAAAGTTGGATGAGCCTTATCATGACCATTCTGAACAACGTAAACATTTGGATCTAATTCAACTTGCTTCTCGTCAACCTTTTGTTCAGAAGGACCATTTAGATCTTCATATGGCTTTATGATGTTTTGCTCCTTCGTAACATTACTTCCTGACTGAGAAGGTTCTCCTTGAGGACCAGGGACATTATTCTGTGTTGAACGCTGTTGAGAAGCTTTTGTCGATTTGCTTCTGGATTGAAGAAATGCTGGACTTGGGACCTGTTAAACAGGTATTTCTATCACTTTCCCTCAAAAAATATACTATATGAGAAGAAAGTGTTGTATGGCAGCAACAGGAAGAAAAAATCATAAGAAGTACCATCTTTTTGGCCTAAGATTGTCCTTGCATCAGTATTACCTACAATGTGTGGCTGGTTCTATTTTCATCAAAGTAACAATTGAAGAGGCAGCTAGATATGTTTATTACCTGAGGTCATCAATATCATCCTACGACTTTAGACAAGTCAAGCAAGGAAACTGGTCCAATGTCACAGCATTTTGCTCCAAGTCTCCAACTAGTCCTTGATTTCCTTAGCTCATCTCAAAGCACAGAGACACTAATGTATAATATTAATACAATTGCAAACATTAGCAGTATTTCCTATCTATGCACGCATCAGCACACACTGCCATCGATTTAATTAGCCAATACACCTATTCAAGAGTGCCCCCAAGTAAGCTCCCTAAAAAACAACCGATTTACCTACACGGCAAACCTAACCGAACAAAAAACTTGATCAAATGCAAACAAATGGAACTCGTCCTAATGGCATTGAACAGCCAAGCAGAAACAGAACCGCTAACCTCGCTGGAGATCGGCCTGGGAATCCTCGTGCGAGACCGCAGGGAGTACAGATCCCGCACGCACCTGCACCAGCGGCAGAGATAAGCAAGCATTAAGCCAGGAATACCCACACTCGGTGGGAGCAAACATCCACACGGCGCACGTACCGGCGCAGCATGGCGGGCGACCGCCAGTGGAGACCTCCACCCCCTTGCTCGTCCCGCCTCTTGTGAGGCATTAAGGGCGCCGAGCGACGCGACTCCGATCTCACCAGAAGGTAACCGCCTCCGCCGCCGTCGCCTCCGCCTCCGCCTCCACCTCCGCCTCCGCAACGCCTCCACCTCCGACTCCGCTCGCCGCGTGCCGGAGCCCTAGGAGCAGCGTGGATACGCGTAGGAGAGATTCCGCCTTCGCCGCCGCCTCCGTCGCCGCCTCCGCAACGCCTCCGCAACGCCTCCACCTCCGACTCCACTCGCCGCGTGCCGGAGCCCTAGGAGCAGCGCGAATACGCGTAGGAGAGATGGCGAGCGGCCAGCGAGGCCATAGGGTGTGGCGAGATGGCGGCCATCGGCGGCGTAGGAGAGAGGGGGGAGAAACGGAGGGTTGATGGTGAGAGGAGGGGAGGAGGCGTGGGTTAGGGTTTTCAGATGGGGAGTGCGGGAGATGGAGAAAGTGGGGGCCCAAAAGTGGTGAGGATGAGGGAACTTCCGTCGGCTTTATGGAAATGCCGACGGAAGTTACGTAACTTCCGTCGGCTCTAGGGAATGCTGACGAAAATTATGTTAACTTCCGTCGGCTCATCCAGGCCGACGAAAATTATATAACTTCTGTCGGCTTTCGAAAATGCCGACGAAAATTAAAAAGACCGATGAAAATTTATTGTTTTCTTGTAGTGAATGATGGCATCTCACTCGTCCTCGGATATCTTCTCGCGCATCTCCTGTGCCCGTAGGCATTGTAGACGCCTTTTCTGTGATTTGGACATGCCTGGAGGTGCCCAAGATGTTTGTGGCTTGGTACCCAGTGCCATTGTCCTATCTCTATGATTTTTGGCTGAAGGTGTATTACCCAGGTAGGCCTCATGCATTTCACAATCATAGGGCCCTTCGCTGCCTCGTTTGGCTGATCGGACCAGGCTCCGACACTGGCTTCAATTGGATTAGGGAACTTACCTCTGTCGGGCTTCGGCGAGGGGTCCTTCGGGATTGGGAATTCCTGAGACCCTACTCTGACTGTGATAGCCTCGAACTGCCTATCCTTCACCTCTTCGCACTCATCTCCCCTGGCTCCGTCCCGTGGGAGTCGATTCGGAGGTACTACGGATAGCCTACGTACGATGTCTCCCTTCACCACGTTTTTTTGTCCCTGCTAGTTATAATACTCCGAAGGAAAATAAGGGGCAGTGTTAAGTTGCGGAGGGTGCCCGGATTGCGATGTGTACGGAGCCCACGGGGTCCCCGCCCAATTGTATGGCAGAGGCATTGGTGGCTCAAGCGGCTTTGCCCACTGTGAGCCGAACCCACAACCCGAAGGGGGGTTCAGCCAGGTCGACGTTACCTCGGACCATATCAGCGAAGGGTCCTGTCAGGCCAGAGGTATGTTTGGCCATTATGGGTCGAAGCCTCCTGCTGGAGGGTTTGTCTAGAGTGAAGCCGGGTTCGGCCATTGGGGTCTGAACTCGTTCTGCATAGCGCTCGGCCACTGGGGGCCGAAGCCACTGTATGGATGGTTCGACCACTGGGATGCGAAGCCACCGTAGGGAGTGTTCGGCCACTATGGCCCGAAGTCATCGTGCGGAGAGTTCGACCACTGTGGTCCGAAGCCACCTGCCGACTACTTTGGCCCCTTCGGTTGACTTAGCCTTTTTGCACGAGGGTGTGTTTCCTTAGCTTTTCTTTGGTGTTTGTTTAACAACATCTGATATGTCACCTTTGGCTTCTTGTGAGCCCTAGCCGAAGTAGACATGTTAACATTCTGTTTCCACACTCCTAACTTACGGTTCTTAGGTACGAGTGTGCGTGTACGTGATTCTCCAATAAAGGCCGCTTTCCCTTTAGTCAACTCGGCGCGCTCTGACCGAATCAGCACTTTCTTTTCGTTGATGTCGACGGTGTTCACGGGAAAGGGGTCTTTGTGTAGCTTCATCTTTGGACTAGGGTCTATCTTCAATCGTCCTTCCTCTATGGCCGATTGAATCCGTCGATGAAAAACATTGCAGTCGTTAGTATAATGCTAATGCGAATCATGCCACTTATAGTATGGGTGTTTCTTTAGCTCGTCGGCAGATAGAATGATTTGGCCTTTAGGCAACCTGAGAAGTTGGTTCTTCAAGAGGAAATCAAATATTTTATCACACTTAGTTATATCAAATGAGTACTTGACTTCGCTAGGCCGATTCTTGGTGGGAGACGGCTGTAACTCAGAGCAAGTAATAGGTTTTCTCTTAGCATTCCAAACTCATTCGGCTGCATACATGTCAGCCGAATCTTCTTCCTCATCTAATTCTTCCTCGTCGGAGTGTTCCATAACGTGGACTTTAGCCCTAGGCTTGTTTAACGTCTTAATAAACTTTTTATCCTTGGCTCGGCCTTCCTGGACTAGAGATTGTTGTAAGACTTGTCTAACTTCGAAGAAGTGTTGGTTGTCTAATATTTCTTTAATTTCAGAGCGCATCCCACTGAAAGCTAGATCCGCCAAATCCATTTCTGAAATATTAAGACTAAAACACCGGTTTCTGGTATCTCAAAAACGCTTGATATACTGAGAGACGCTCTCGCTAGATTTCTGCCTATCCAATGTCAAGTGTGAAATCCTAAGTTCTATTTCACCAGTGTAAAAGTAGTCATGGAATTTCTATTCTAATTCAGCCCACGTTTAGATAGAGTTCGGCGGGAGCGCCGAAAACCAAGTGAAAGCGGTGCCGACTAGTGAGAGAGAAAATAGTCTAAGTTTTAAAGCGTCCGACCCACTAGCTTCTCCACATTGTGCTAAAAATGGACTGACATGCTCTACTGTGGTTTTTTTACCCTCATAGTAGAACTTGGTGAATTCAGGGACTCTATAGCCACGAGGGTAAGGTATCGTGTCGAAATGGTCAGGGTACGACTTCTGGTAAACTGTAACTCGACCCGTAGGTACAAAGCCGGGCACTCCCTAAACAGTGTGTGAATGTGCTCCTCAATGTCATCACTCTCACGCGGGGGCTCGACATGCAGTGGTATGTTGGCGTGTTGGCCGCGGGGTTCTTCCTCATGCGCTAGCTCGGGATGTATGACATGTTCAGGCCTATGTGCTTGTGCCTGTGGCATGGGCAGCGTGGGAAAAAGTAGCGCTGGTGCAGGTGGAGGAGGCGCATGGTGGGTGGTGCTTGTCTAGCCGTAAGCATGGTGATTGGTCTCGACCATGGATATCGAGGCTGGAGACATAATGGCTTTGCCGGTACTACCGTCAATTCTGCTGTAAATGTGATTTATCAGAGGTATACTAGCAATCGGAGCTAGAGGTACGGCTTCGGTAAAGCTGAACCTTCTGAGTGTCTCCTCTACCTGGGAGCTAACTGCCGAATCTAAACGGTTGGCTAGCGAAGCGCTAACACCTTGATCTAGTGATGCGGCTATCTTATGCTCAATCTCATAGAAGATAAATGAGGCGATACTGGTGTTACCTGTGTCCGAGCGAGGTCGGAGACGTTAACATCGCGCTTAATGAAGCCCACGCGTGTCTTGACGTAGCTACCAAGCATGAGGTCTTGGAGCGCCTTCATATTTCCATCAATCTCGGCTCGGTCTTCCACGGGAATATCTTCAAGGGTAGGTGTCATGATGTTGCAGTTGTCGATATCTACGCCCCCATGGAATCCATCGGCGATGTAGACATAGTAGTCATTGTCGACGTACCGGCAGACGATGTATATGTACCCATCATGTTGGTGTAGACTTCCCTAGTGGAGTCGCCAAAAAGTGTGTTGACATGAAAACATGGCGCCGCACTTGGGTCAGTTCGACAAACCAAAAGTGTGCGGATACTTAGGTACAAGCCTAAGCGTAACACAACACTGACGTCGTGGCAAGGGGGTGGAGTTGCCAGGTAATTAGATCACGCAGAAATAATCCAATTAGCTGAAAGAAATATATTAAATAAAATAAATTAGCAAGCCGAACAGAGCTTGACTGATTCGAAGGGTATTGTGCAAAGGGTATCACCGAAGGGTACCTTCGGCGTACGATGCAAATGGTCTCACCGAAGGAGGGCTGATATGACCGAAGGAGGGCTCCGAACAGATCTCGACGCGACAATCGCCTCCGAACAGCGGGGTTTAGTGCGAAGTCTCTGTTACGACAAAATATCACCAACGCGACGCACTGGCGTAACTTCGTCTGGCGTGGGGTGCAAGCGTGGCGAAGCCTGACGTGACTAAGCCTGCTGCGGATCGTGCTGGCGCGCAAGACTCGGTCAAACCGACAACAGCGTGACGGTCTGGCATAGGTAGTCGAAGCAGGGATTCCACCGAAGGGTGTGTTGATAGCCTCTGAAACCATCTTCTTGGCTCCAGACACCTACAGCGAAGTGACTCCGAGCGTGAAAACCTGCAACAGAACAGAGATCAAGTGCCAATTCATCCTATGGACCGAATCTGCTAAGTGTTGCAATAGGGAAACAAAGGTAGCAATATGTTACGTAGATTAACGGCTACTTCACATGCGAAGTAAAAAGGCGATAGCAATCTGTTACGTAGATTAATGGGTAGTTCACAAGCGAAGTAACAAGGATTACCACTATTTCGACGTGGCCAATGGAGGGCTTCTAGGCAAACCCATGAAGGTTGCAGAAAAGTAAACATAAAAGTAAAGGTACGGTTCAAAGCTAGGGCTTTGTGGTTGATTTGTGTTGGGGTGGTTTAATGAACCAGCCTCACCCCTATATTTAGAGAGGTTAGTCTTCTAATCTCTAAGATTAACCTGTTAAGATTTGGTCTAATCATGCGTAGGGATAAAATTAGCCAGAATTAGACTCAAACTCTATGTTGGGGGAAAATATTTCATCCTCAGAGCCATTATGATAACAGCATAAAGGCAGAAGATTGAATCAAAGGTTTCCAGCATATAACTCCGGCCTATTTGTGCATCAAGTTCGAAGTATGGAGGCGAACCTTAGTTCGGAGTATATCTTCGAACTAGGACTCTTCCGAGAGTTTTCTTGCCAGCTAGGATGGAAGACTTATCTTCTTTCTCATTAGATTAGTCTTTTACCATTTTAGCCCTATTTAGGGTACCAAATAGTTTCCACTATGTCGGTTGTAATAGAGGGGTAAAAGGGTCTTATCCTTAATGTTTGGGCTTATAAATACCCCCCGTTTACCCTGTAATAGGGACCGAATACAAGTTATTGAATATACATTTTCGAACTATCTTAAGCTATTATCCTTTCGGAGGCTTGAAATAGTTTACTTAACAAACACTTCGTTTGTTAGTTTCTAACCTTCAGAAACCTGTTAGCGTAATCTTTTACGCCAACAGTTGGCGCCATCCGTGGGGAACCTAGTCCAAAAAACTTCGTTCTCTACCAAGTTTTCAAACCATGCCTCCCAAGCGGAGTGCAGGTAGTAGTCCTATTCGGAGGTCTCCTCGGACCTTCGGAGCAAGATCTTCAAACACAGTTGAGGTCGGAGGGCCTTCGACGTTTCCTCCACCTCAAACTCTAGAAGGGATTCCGCTTCCTCGAGCATACGGAGTTCCTCCCCCAACTCCGTCTATACTTTGGCCAACCGGAGTCCCTCTTCCACCTCAAGTTCCACTTCGAACTGATCCGTATAGTTCTCAAGACCCGGAAGATCCTTTCGGAGGAGATGAAGATGGTCTTGGTGATATGGCCGCTCAAATGGCCAGTCTCCAAGTTGAAGTAACAAGGTGGCGACAAGAAGCCGCAGATAGGTTTCAGGCCACCCCAGTCATCCCCGAAGTGCCCGAAGACGACAAACTTCAATATCCCGAAGCACCGGAGAATGCTTCCTTCGACACTGAATCTCCGCTGCATCCTGAGTTGTAGAAAGTGCGCTTCGACCCAAAGTTCAAAACTTCGAAGCTTTGCAAATATTTCGGAGATGAAGATCCTGGAGAGTTCGCCCATTCTTATGCTTTAGCAATTGAAGCCAGCGGGGGAGTGCAGGATACTATGGCCAAATGTTTTCCCCTAGCTCTCCAAGGAGTGGCACTGCGGTGGTTCTGGTCTCTGAAGCCAAGATCAATCAAATCATGGGGGCAGTTGAGGAAGAAGTTCGTGAGCAACTTTCAAGGTACCTTCGTACCCCCAATGTCAGCAGGAAGCCTTTTCCAGGTGAAACAGCTCCCTGGAGAGACTTTAAGACAATATTTCAAGCACTTCGCTCACACGAAGTCGCAAATTCGAGGGTTAACTACGTCTTCTGTAGTTGACGCTGCTCGAGAGGGAGTTATTCATGTGGGCCTCCTTGATAAACATCACAGGAAAAAGATATCTTCTGTTGCTTAGTTGATGTCTTATTTCGAAGAATATGCGAGGTCAGAAGAGGGCTGGCTTCGGAGAACTGCTGCAACTCCGTCGATACTGCAAGATGTTAAGTTGGAGGTGAAAACTTCAACACAGCCACAAGGGCCAAGCTTCGAAGCTCAGCACGACAGGCGTCGGGGGCAAAAGCATCCTCGTTCAGAGGTTTTGAATATTGCACCCACGCAGAAGTTTGCCCCCAAGGGCTCCGCTGCCTTCAGGAAGCAAGTCCAGCGGCTGGAGGGCACCAGGGAAACCGGCTGGCAAAGCCTAGGCCTTTTTCTGCTGTGTCCATGGTGAAAATAGGAGTCACGCAACTGATGCATGCAAATCTATACTTGCTTTAGGAGGAGAGTACTTGGAAAGAACTTCGGGTCGAGGCACTGCTGACCGAGTTCCGACCGAAGTGCATTCGGAGCCTGTCTAGGCGGTGGCCCGAATAGAGAACTTCGACCCTGCAAGACGGCCTCCGGTGGTCAATATTATGCCACCTCCGAAGCAAGAAGAGGGACAAGATCGAGGGAAAAGAGTAGTCCTCCCCCATCTCCGGAGGAGGGACCCTCGGAAGTATGTCGAAGAGGCAGAGAAGAGAATATGTTAGAGAAGTGGGCCATATTGGAACTTCTTCGTCTGCAGCTACTATGCCCGAATGGTCCCATGTGCCGATATCTTTTTCTGCAGATGATGCAGCTGGTATTAAGTTTCCACATGCAGACCCACTTGTCATCACTGCCGACATAGCAGGGACAGAGGTCCGGAGAGTGCTAATCGACGGAGGGAGTTCGGCGGATATTATCTTTGTTCAAGCTTTTGATCAACTCTGCATCTCCAGGAAACATCTTCTCCCAGCAGCCCATCCTTTCCAAGGCTTCGCAGGACCCCATCTTGATGCTCTCGGTCAAATTGGCCTGGAAGTTACTTTTGGAGAGGGGCTACTGGCCAGGATAGAAGAAGTGATTTTCGATGTTGTCGATGCTCCATATGCATACAATGTCATCTTCGGAAGGGGCATGCTGAATCAGTTCGGAGCTGTGGCCCATCATAATTACCTGTGTATGAAGATGCCCACACCAATGGGAGTGCTCACTGTTTTCGGAGATCAAGCTACCGCCCGAAGAGCGGAGTATGATCATGGCCCTCCTCTTGATCTGAGACAGGTGAACAATGTGCAAAATAACGCGGAGGTTGTTTCTGCTCCAAGTGAATCCTCGAAGAAGTCCTTCCCAAGGCCAAGCCCTGAAGGAGAGATCGCAATGAAGGTCTGATGAGGACATCACTTCGCATGATATACACATGCACCACCATGATACACACATGCACCAACATGATACACACATGCACCAACATGATACACATATGCACCACCGTGATACACACATGCACCATCAATTACAGGGACCAATCACACGCGCCCGTGCCCATCGCTTGAACCAGGAGGTTAATTCTTTCCTTAGCAACTATGTTAATATTTGTTTGGATGGGATGCTACTGAATACTAGTGATATGTTGTTGCTTAGGAACATGGGAGATGGAATAGGAGAGTTGGAGTTGAAGACGGAGTCGCACGGATGATTTGAAGTCAAGAATTCGCTGGTTCGGGCTACATCAACCACTATGCACCAAAATGGGCATAACTTCCTCATACGAAGTCCGATTGGCGCGTTCTTGGACTTTTTGGAAAGCTAAGGAGAAGACGGATCTTTTGGCGTTGGGTTTGCCTCATTTTGAGTCTCGAGTCGTCCTGTGTGTCTGAAACAGTCCTGCGTGACAGAGTTGGGCCGAGTTGGACCTTGTACTGAGTTGGAGGCCGTGTTGGCCCATAGTCCGAGTCGTGTGCGCCTCCTACAGGCTGCCCACGCCCTTATATACCCATGCCAGCCGCCTTTAGGGTTAGGTTTTGCTTTGTTTGCATCTACACTTGTGTGTTTAGATCTCGCTCCTGCACCGGACCGATTGGTTGCTGCATCAGCGTTTGTGAAACCTCTCCTCATCATAGTTCATCTGTGATTTGGCATTCGACTTGTGTTCTTCCTGTTCTTGCTTGTGTTCTTGGGTTCACTTGCAGGAACTAGCCTTCGTGGCGAGGTCAATCGCGCCCTACGTGGTTGATAACCGACGGAGACAGTGGTGTAGCGATTGCAAGGTTTTGATCCGTCGGACCGGAGCCTTGGATCATCAACGTCGAGATTCTCCACCAATCCAAGTTATCCTTACCTAGCAGAAGATCGGGACCAATCCCCCATTAAGGTCATTTCAATTTGGCAAAGACTTGCCTCCAGAAGTCGCTACTTCGTTAGAGAAAGTAGTTGAGGAGAATTTAGATGTCTTTGCTTGGTCTGATGAAGACATCATCGGAGTTAGTCGGGATATTATTGAGCACAGTTTACTTGTGAACCCGAAGGCTCGGCCTGCTCAGCAAGGACTCCGGAAGCTATCTACAGAGAGAGCTATCCTTGCCAAAGACGAAGTGGAAAAGTTGTTGAAGGCTGGGATTATCAGAGAAATGGCTCATACGGAGTGGTTAGCCAACCAAGTCTTTGTAAGGAATTAATCTTCAGGGAAGTGGCGCATGTGTATTGATTTTACATCTTTGAATAAAGCATGCCCCCGTGACCCCTACCCCATGCCCCCAATTGATCAATTGGTTGACTCTACTGCTGGTTTGGAGTTATTAAGCTTCCTCGATGCGTATTCCGGCTATCATCAAATCTGGCTAAAGCGCGAAGATGAAATCAAGACAAGCTTCGTAACTCCTTCGGGAGTCTTTTGTTATGTAAGAATGTCCTTTGGCTTAAGAAATGTCGGGGCTACTTTTTCAAGATTAATTGCTAAGGCTCTAGGACATCAACTAGGTCGAAATGTGGAGGCCTAAATGGATGATA
This sequence comes from Zizania palustris, assembly GCA_019279435.1. Taxonomy (NCBI): domain Eukaryota; kingdom Viridiplantae; phylum Streptophyta; class Magnoliopsida; order Poales; family Poaceae; genus Zizania; species Zizania palustris. The sequence goes on from JAAALK010000082.1 coordinate 7,206,088, forward strand.
TTGTAATAAAGAGTGCTTTAAAGCACCAACATAGCCTAGACTTAGCAGAAACATTCAATAGCCTTCGGGCATGTGGGATCCGTCTTAACCCCGAAAAATGTATCTTCGGGGCTAAGGCTGGAAAGTTGTTAGGGTATTTAGTTTCGAGCAGAGGAATCGAAGCTAGCCCTACTCAGATAACTGCGCTGCAAAGGATGGCTCCTCCGAAGAATTTAAAGCAAGTGCAAAACCTGACTGGTCGTCTTGCAGCACTTAGCAGGTTTTTGGCAAGATCTGCGGAGAGAAGTTTACCCATCTTTAAAGCATTTAAAGGGTCCGAAGATTTTGCATGGACACCGGAGTGTCAAAAAAGCTTCAAAGATATTAAAAACTATCTCAGTAATCTCGCCACACTTACGGTGCCTATTGCGGATGAGACCCTACTCCTTTATCTTGCAGCTACTGGCTCTGCTGTCAGCGCAGTCCTTGTCAGAGAGATGGATTTCAATGGGAAGTTAGTACTGAATCCAGTCTATTTTGTATCCAAAGCATTGTTAGGAGCAAAAACAAGATATTCTGAGCTTGAGAAGTTCACTTATGCTCTGATAATGGCTTCGAGGAAATTGAGACATTATTTTTTTGGCACATAATGTAATTGTACCAACTTCGTATCCTCTGGGAGATATTCTCCGAAGTAAAGATTCCACTGGAAGAATTGGGAAGTGGGCCATTGAATTGGCACCCTTCGGCATATCCTTTGTGGTAAGGACAACAATTAAGTCACAAGTGTTGGTAGATTTTGTAGCAGAGTGGACCCCCCTGCAGCGTGGGCTCTGGAATAACCAAGTGAAGGGATTTGGACTATTTACTGACGGAGCTTTCCAAGCATCCGGAGCAGGTGCTGGAGCAGTGATAATTTCGCCTTCAGGGCAGATGGCTATGTACTCTGCAAGACTTAATTTTAAGTCTACCAACAACATAGCAGAATATGAAGGGATTTTACTGGGCCTTCGAAAAGCATGTGCTCTAGGGGCTACAAGAGTTGTTATTAAGACAAATTCTCAGATTGTAGTAGGGCACGTAGACAAGAGTTTCCAAGTCCGGCATCCACATCTTGCAAAGTACTTAGAAGAAATCCGTAAGATCGAAGAAGCATTTAAAGGGATTTCAATTCAGAGTATTCCTAGAGCAGAAAATGTGCAAGCCGATATTTTAGCAAAAGCTGCAGCCGGAGCTATGGACATACCAGAACAGGCTTTTTATGGGGAACTCAATATACCTTCGGTGCCACAAATTCCTTCTGCAGAAATCCTTTGCATTCCAAGTACAGATTGGAGAAATTCAATTATGGAACTGTTGCAAGGAGGAGCAAGCTTGTCCGAGGAGTCACAGCTTTCAAGGTTAAAGCTTAGCACCCGGAATTATCACATAATCAATGGTATTTTATACAAGGCCGGAGTATGTTCCCCTTTGCTCCGATGTATATCTCAAGCCGAAAGTCAAGAAATTCTTAGAGAAATCCATGAAGGGCTTTGTGGTAGCCATCTAGCCCCTTGAGCTTTGGTAGGAAAAACACTTCGCTAGGGGCTTTACTAGCCTACAATAGTAGCTGTTGGCGCAAATGTTACGACAACAGGTTCTCTGAAATCAAGAACGGACAAACAGGGAGTTTGTGTTTTAGGACTACTTTGAGCCTCCGAAATGGATAATAGCTCAAGTGGTCCGAATAAATGTAAATGAATAACTTGTTTTGGATCCCCCTTTACAAGGTACAAAGGGGAGTATTTATAGGGGAAAAAGCATAAGGAAAAGACCTATTTACCCCTAGATTACAACCGACATAGATGGATAAGCTGGACATCCAATAAATCATGTCCTTCGGCTTCGAGGCCTCCATCTTCCCTTCGGAGGGTTCTCCAGGGCTTCGCACCGATGCACCCTTCGGCGTGGCGATGCATGCTTCGAACAACAGTTCACCAGCTTCGGAGTCCTCCTCAGCCTTAATCTTTAAGCCCTGGAAATGGAGTAATTTCCCCCAACAGTAGCCCCTCGAATACGCCTCTCTGTAGTTAACCTGTTTAGAAAGAAGGCAGTATACGGAAAGAACATTTCTATTTTCTGAGGCTTAAAGAGGATTTGGGCATGCGGCGACTTATCCGAAGACTTCGAGCCCAACGCGTTCGAACCTCCCCCTTCGAGTTATTGATGCCGTGGGAACGCCCGTTGGGAAGGGAACGGTCTCGGAGTGCGAACGTCGTGGGGCACCGTTAGATGTAGCCGTTACAGCGCAAGTAGCCGTTACACTTTGTAAAAAGGTAACGGTCGATTTTTACAGCGGTTGTACGCCGTTCCAATTATCGGACCCACTTGTCGGTGACAGAACCCGAACCTGCAGTGTGAAACCAATCGAACAGTAGCACTGGATATGCGGTTATAAAAGGAAAAGACAGGGGTTAACCGAGATTTTTTACCGCATCTATCGCCTGCGATTCACCTTTCCCCCAATCTTCCAAACTCTTGAGCACCCAAGCGCGATGGCGAGAACTAGCCACACCACTCCGGCAGTGGCCAACACCCTAGCGCAGAGGCAGGCGTGGGCTGCATCGGCAGCAGCGGCAATGGCGGGAACCCCGAGCGGAGCTTGCCCCAAGAATCCTTGGGCGCTCCGTCCGCCCTCCAAGAAGAAGAATGCCCAGAGCTTCACCATCGGCCAATCCGTGAGCACCGCCGAGTCCATTGAAGAAGAGGTGGACGGAAAGCTGGGCGCTGGACTGAGGACTCGAGTCCCCGGGACGGAATCGACTCCAAGGCCTCGAAGCGGGGAAGTGGTGGTCTTCGAAGCATTCTTCGAAGCAGGCCTGGGACTGCCAGCCATGGATTTCTTGGCAGAGGTATTGGACTTGTTCCACATAACTCTACCTCAACTGTCCCCCAACGCCATCGCCCACTTAGCCATCTTCGAATGGGCGCTCCGGGCAGAGGGATGCGAAGGACGCTCCGAGATCTTCGCCGCGACCCACGAAGCCATATGCCAACCGAAGCCACAAGACGGCCCTAGGGATTCCAAGGTGACAATAGCTTTTGGCAGCGTCAATTTCCAACTACGGAGGGAGCATGCCCTCCACTTCCCTGCAAAAGCTATAAACGACAGATGGTACACAAACTGGATACTTCGGTGGTTTTACGCCGAAGTCAGAGAGGACTCCCCCCTCGCTGGTCCTCTCCAGGAGATCTGGTTCCGGAAGGAGGCGGACATCTCTCCGAACCCCAGCCTGCTCTCGACGAGGCTAGGGCTGCTCACTTCGGTGGCTCGTCGCATGAGCATGCGCGACCTGGCCGAGGAGTTCATCGCCCTTCGGATCCCTCCCCTCGGAGCCAACTGGCCGATCGTATTCCCCCAAGCCTCGGAGGGGGACCTCCGAAACTTAGGTAAACTTACTCCCTGCAGCATCATGTTAGATGAAGAAATCAATTATATTCATACTTCCATACCTTTTTCTTTCAGCGGCACCTCTGGCATTGGCTCCGGAGGATATAGTTCGGGCCACCGAACGGGTTCTCGGGGCCCCTTCAGTGGCCGAGAGGCAAAGAAGGTTAGAGTTGGTGGGGAGCTGGGAGTGATCCAACAGAGTGTGGAGAGCTCTCGGAATGGAGCCCCCAAATCTTCCCGACTTCGCCCCGACCGGGGCGGTTGTTCGTAAAAGGAAAGCCACCGCTGAACCATCCAAGAAGACCAGCAAGCAGCCGGCCAGGAAGAAGAAAGTGGCGAAGCCCCCTTCGCAGTTGACGCCTGCTTCGTCTGCTTCGTCACCGGGTGATCAGAGATCAGCCTCTGAAGAGGTAGAGGACTCTGACGCCCAGACAGCGGCGGCCTTCGAAGCCTACCTCCTGGACGACGAAGATATAGGGGAAGTCCCCCCTAGCACCTCCGTTAGGGAGGTAGCGAGCGTAACTCCGACGGTCCCTCCCGCGCCGGTCATCGTGCAAGTGGAGCCAGACCACGCCACTCCCAACTTGCTTGCACCAGAGGTGGTTACGGCGGAGATCGTGACTCCGGCAGGAAATGTTGGGGGCGGGGCCTCAGGAGATGACTTCGCCGACATCCTTCAGATGTACGAGGTCCTGGAGGATCCGGCGATCCTTCCCCACGAGGTTCCCAGAGGTACTTTCCGAAGCTCCCCTCTCTTTTTTGATCAATACCTGCACACTATTTCTGAAAGCATATTTAATAATTTTGTTATTGAAGTAGGTACCTCTACGGGTGTCCATGCCTCGGTGGCGTCCGACGCTCCTGCCCAAGCGAACCCTCCCGTGCCTTTGGACGCTCCGAGCTTGATGGTGGAGGATGCGCCCGCCGGGGCGGAGGGTGCACTCGTCGGGACGGAGTTGGCGACGGAGGTCACTCCTGTAGTGGCAGCCTCGACCATCGAGGTTGCCTCTGCTGCTGCGGTTCTGGTCGAAGGGGTAGCTGCCGATGGTCAGAGTACTCCTGCTTCACCCTCCTTCGTACCGGGGAGGGGCAAGAGTATTTCTAGCCTCGGCCTTCTTCTTGGCCAGGCCGCGACCTCCGTCGGTAATTCGGAAGACGAGGCCGCAACGGATGATGTTCAAGCTCTGACTTGGCTTCCTCTGCTGGCTCCGTTCTTGGAGCACCGGAGCGGCCTCCGGAAACTTATGGAGCCCCTGGCTAAGAGAAGCCAGGACATCACCAATTCGGACTTGGTCTCCGTTTTGAGCGAGGCCAGGGCTTCGGGACTCAACACAGCCCTCAAAAGGGCTGCCCTTCAGGTATGAAAAGACACCATAGCTACTTCATATTAATCATCATAAATACCTAGGTACTTACTTTGTTCTTTTTGCAGCAATTTGTCCTTGCTAGAGCGGCAGCGACTTCCAATGAGGTCGAAGTTAATCGACTTAAACGGAAGGTCACCACCCTCCAGACGGCCCTTAATGACTCCACCGGGAGATCCCTTCGGCTGGAGGAAGAGATCCTCGAGGAACGGAGGGCTAGGGCGGCGTCTGACGAAGCCCTCTGGGCAGCGCGACAAGACAGCGACGCCCTTCGCTCGTCTGCCCAAGAGGTCGAGGCCGAGCGCGTCGTCCTTCGGGTGGAAGTTGAAAGGCTCCGCCAGGAGGCTGCTACATCGAGTGTGCAGTTGGTGGAGCTTCAGGGGCTCTTGGCCAGGCGATGGCTCATAAGAGCTCTTTAATGCTCCGGGTGGCCGAAGTGTCTGCGACTGCTACAGGGCTGGAAACAGCGCAGAAGAAGAATTCCGGTATTGCGGACCATACCTTGGAAGCTCTTCAAGATACGCTGGAGTACTTCGGCACCATGTGCCCTTCGTCCTCCGCTGCGACCCGCGAGCCCCTTGACCGAAAGCTGACGAGGATCCAAGTTGCTTCGTCGCTGATGATGAATTCCGGCATTCGGTACGGAGAGATCTCCGGACAGTGTGCCGGCATTGGGGTTCTTTGTCACCTCGAATCTCTTCGGATCCCCCTCGGTTCAGTCGGGGGTTCGTCTCTTGGAGGCTTCGCAGATGACGACTTGCTACGGCCATCTTCGGAGGTGGCTTCGGCCTGGGAGGCCTTCCGGTCGACCTGGAAGACAGATCACAAAGCCGCAGCTAAAGCTTGGATTGATGAGGCCTGTCGGCAAAAGCAAGCGCATACAAAGCCACCACTTCCTGCTTCGCCAGCCCCTTCGATTCCTGCTCCACCAACCGACCCGCAGGTCTAGCCACTTAGGGTTATGTACATGAAGCCTTTGTAAAGCCTCTTTATTAATGAAAAAAGTTATAAACAAGAACTTGTCTTGGGTGTTCTTCTCTTTTTTAGGTTTTGTCATGCCCTTCGAGTCCTGACTTCGAACTTTTGGAAACTACCGACGAACTCCGAAAGGAGTGGGCAAACCTCGAGGGTTTGAGGCCTTACCGCCGCTCCCGATTTTCTGTTCCTCGTGGAGACGGAGGAGAGATCACCTTTGAAGTTTGTCGAGATGTCTTAGCTTATATTAAAGAGGAAGAGAAGGCGGAGGGATCTTCGTCTTCCGACCCTATTGAATGGTCCGACTCGGAGTACCGGGCCGAAGACCCTGCGGAGGCTGACTCCGAAAGGCTCCTGATATGGGCCGAGCTTCAAGAGGAGCAGAAGAAACTGCGAGCTTCGAAGAAGAAGAGAAGCACCCGAACTAAAAGGGTAGTTTCGGCGGCTTCGAGCTCTGAAGGCCAAAGTAGCCGTAGAGGTAGCTCTAGGGACCGAAAGGGTCTCCGATTTTACCAAGGCTTAGACACAAATTTCTCTTGATGTAAAAGTATAATGTTTTAATGTGAAATTCTTCGAAAGTATGCTGTGTGACTCCTATCCTCCGACCCCTCTTGTGGGTGGCGGAGCCTTTACTATAGAGAAGGGTTCGCTAGGCACAATGAATCTCTGAACAACCGCATGCTTCTAATTTGTACTTATCATTTGTATTTTTAGTTCGCTTCCGAAGACTAAAAATTTGTTCGCGTTTTAAAGTCTTTAGACTTTTGTACGGATCCTAACAAGCCGGAGCCTGGAATCCACAGGGTGGAAACCTTCGGCTCTTTTACAAACACTTCTCACCCGGAGGCCGAAAGTCTGTTTTTCTTTAAAGTCCTTAGACTCTTCTACGGATCCTAACAAGCCGGAGCGTGGAATCCGTAGGTTGGCCACCTTCGACTCTTTTATAGATACTTCGCACCCGGAGGCCGAAAGCCTATTTTCTTTAAAGTCCTTAGACTCTTCTACGGATCCTAACAAGCCGGAGCTTGGAATCCGTAGGTTGGCCACCTTCGGCTCTTTTACAGATACTTCGCACCCAAAGGCCGAAAGTCTGTTTTTCTTTAAAGTCCTTAGACTCTTCTACGGATCCTAACAAGCTGGAGCCTGGAATCCGTAGGTTGGCCACCTTCGGCTCTTTTACAGATACTTCGCACCCGGAGGCCGAAAGTCTGTTTTTCTTTAAAGTCCTTAGACTCTTCTACGGATCCTAACAGGCCGGAGCCTGGAATCCGTAGGTTGGCAAGCGGAGCCTTTGAACCAATGGTTCGAAGGCAGCTGCCTGGGTCTTGAGAAAAATGCTTAGCTCTACAACCATCTCTGTCCTCGTAATGCGTCCATCACGAGTAAGGGATATTCGAAGAGCAAACAAAATTCGACCCTTATCTTTATTCATAGAAAGGCGAGTTTTTACAAGTGATTACAAGGGGCCCTTAAGCAAAATAACGCTTAAGGTGCTCTGCATGCCATGCATGCTTCAACTCTTCTCCTTCTAAATTAGCTAATTTAAACGATCTGGGGTGTCTTGAGCGTAAGATAACATATGGTCCTTCCCATTTGTTTCCTAGCTTCCCCGGAGCTATTACACTTCGCAACACTAGATGACCAGGCTTTAACTCGTTTAGCCTTACCTTCGGGTCATACCATGTCTTGGTGTGATTCTGGTATTTAGTCAGGTTGGCGACAGCTCGAAGCCTTGTTTCTTCTGACAAATCCAGAGAAGTGCTCCGGTCATCTTCGTCCCCAGGTTGTACTACGCGAAGCGATCCACCTCTGAGCTCCGTAGGAGTCATGGCCTCATCTCCGAAGAGCAATCTAAATGGTGTGAACCCCGTTGACCTGGTTTGAGTGGTTCGAATGGACCATAAGATTTTGGGGAGCTCTTCGACCCACAGTCCCCTGGCCAATCCAACAATTCGACAATTTAGCCCGGAAAGGATGTTCCCGTTGGCTCGCTTAACGGCTCCGTTGGACTGTGGATGTCGTACCGCTGTGAAGCACAACTTAATGCCCAGTTCTTCACAAAATGTTTGGAAGGCGTCAGCTTCGAACTGGGTTCCATTTTCTACCGTCAGTTCTCTTGGAACTCCGAATCTGCATATGATATTCTGCCAGAAAAATCTTTGCACGTTCTTCGAGGTGATAGCTGTTAGTGGCTCCGCTTCAACCCATTTTGTGAAATATCCGATTGCTACCACCGCAAATTTCAAGCCGCCTTTTGCCACTGGGAAAGGGCCTATGAGGTCCATGCCCCATCTAGCCATTGGCCATACCGGGGCAATAACTTGAAGTTGAGCCGGCGGGCGATGGCTCCGTCTGCCCATCCACTGGCAGCCTTGGCATGTTCAAACTAGCTCTTCTGCATCTCTTACTATAGTTGGCCAATAAAACCCTTGCCGAAGCGTCTTGCCTGCTAGCGCTCGAGGGGCTAAATGACCTCCGCATAAGCCTTCGTGGATGTGTCGAAGTATGCCTTGACCTTCGGGTTGTGAGATGCATCGAAGTAGGGGTGAACACACTCCGGCCTTGTATAGCACTTCATCAATAAGCTTGTAATTTCGAGCTCTTGCTTGCAACCTTCGGGCTTCTGGGCTTTCGGGAGATTCCATGCTACTTTGCAACACGCTTATTATCGGAGGCCGCCAATCTGTAGCTGTAATGCATATTACCTCCGAAGAGGGTATTTGATCAGCCGCTGGTTGCTCTAGTTCTTCATAGAAAGCACCCTCCGGGAGGTCCACCGCCCCTGCTGCAGCCTTTGCAAGAATATCGGCAAGTTGATTCTCTGCCCGAGGGATACTTCGAACTGTAAATCCTTTGAATGCTGCTTCGGCCTTGCAGATTTCTTCAAGGTACTGTGCGAGATGTGGATTTTTACTTGAAAACTTTTTTCAATATGCCCCGCGACGACTTGGGAATCTGTCTTGATCACTATTCTTGCAGCTCCGAGCGCTTTAGCCTTTCGGAGGCCTAGCAAGATTCCTTCATATTCGGTAATGTTATTAGTGGTTCTGAAGTTGAGCCTTGCAGAATACATGGCCTTCTGTCCTGATGGTGATATGATAACGGCCCCTGCTCCGACACCTGATGCTTGATAAGCTCCGTCAGAAAATATTGTCCAAAAGCCTTGGAGGGTTCTTCCGGGGCCCAAATAGCAGATGGAGTCCACTCTGCTACGAAATCGGCTATTATTTGAGATTTAATAGCTGTTCTTGCCGTGAAGGAGATTCCGAAGGGTGCCAGCTCGACCGCCTATTTTCCAATTCTGCCTGTAGAGTCTTTGTTTCGGAGCATATCTCCAAGAGGATACGATGTAGGGACGATCAGGTTATGCGCCAAGAAATAATGGCTTAGCTTTCGCGAGGCCATTACTAGGGCATAAGCAAACTTCTCGAGCTCGGAGTATCTGACCTTAGCTCCGGATAATGCCTCCGACACAAAATATATTGGGTTCTAGACTAGCTTTTCTTTAAGCTCAACTTCCCAGACCAATACTGCGCTCACCGCTGAATTTGTTGCTGCAAGATAAAGGAGCAGTGTTTCTTCTGGGAGGGGAATGGTTAAAATTGATAATCTTCCGAGGTATGCCTTTATATCATCGAAGCTCTTCTGGCACTCCGATGTCCACTGAAAGCTTTCGGACCCCTTTAGTGCTTTGAAAATTGGGAGGCTCCGCTTTGCTGACCTGGCCAGGAACCTGCTAAGAGCTGCGAGCCTTCCTGCTAGCTTCTGAACTTGCTTCAAATTCTCTGGTGGAGCCATCCTTTGCAGCACAATTATCTGCGTTGGGCTAGCTTCGATTCCCCTGCTCGAAACTAAGTACCCTAGCAGTTTCCCTGCTTGTGCTCCGAATATACATTTTTCTGGATTGAGGTGTACTCCACATGCTCGGAGGCTCTCAAATGTTTCAGCTAGATCTAGGCTATGCTGGTGCTTTTGAGCACTTTTTATTACAATATCATCCATATAGGCTTCGACATTCCGGCCTATCTGATGACCTAGAGCCTTAGCTATTAAACGAGAAAAGGTGGCTCCGGCATTCCGCAGCCCAAAAGGCATTCTTACATAACAAAATACTCCGGAAGGAGTTATAAAGCTTGTCTTGGCCTCGTCTTCGCGTTTCAGCCATACTTGATGATATCCAGAGTAAGCGTCGAGGAAACTTAGCAATTTGGAGCCGGCTGTGGAATCTACCAGCTGATCTATTCGGGGCATCGGGTAGGGGTCTCGCGGGCATGCTTTAGTTAACGAAGCGAAGTCAATACACATGCGCCATTTGTTCGAGTCCTTCTTCCTTACAAAAACAGGGTTAGCCAATCACTCGGTATCGACTACCTCCCTGATGATGCCAGCCCTTAACAATTTTTCTACTTCGGTCTTGGCGAGGCTTGCTCTTTCTGCTGACAGCTTGTGGAGCCCCTGGCGCACTGGCTTGGCCTTCGGGTTGACGAGCAGACTATGCTCGATGATGCTTCGATCAACCCCGGTGATGTCTTCGTCAGTCCAAGCAAATATGTCCAGATTCTTCCTGACGACTTCTTCTAACGAGGCAGCTATTTCTGGAGATAGCCCTTTGCCGAACTGCACGGGGTACTCTTTGCCATCTTCCGCAATTATTCTTGTCTCGACATCGCCCTCCGGGCTTGGCTTGAGCAAGGACCCCTTCGGAGGGTTCGAGGCCTCTGGCGCTTCGACGCTTTCCGCCACATTATGCACTTGCCGGGGGTCCAATGGCTGCCCATGGCCATACTCCGTCCTCCTGGCTACAGCTTGGTCTCCTGAAATAGTAAGCACTCCACCTTGCGTGGGCATTTTGAGACAAAGGTAATTATGGTGTGCTATAGCCCCGAACTGGTTCAACATCCCTCGGCCGAAGATAGCATTGTAAGCGTATGGGGTGTCAACCACATCGAAGATCACCTCTTCTACTCGGGCCAAAGGCCCCTCTCCGAAGGCAACCTCGAGGCCTATTTGGCCGAGGGCATCGAGAGGCGATCCTGAGAACCCTTGAAGTGGCCGGGCTGCTGGAAGTAGATGCTTCCGAGGTATGCACATCTGATCGAAGGCCTGGACGAAGAGTATGTCCGCGGAGCTCCCACCATATACCAGGATCCTTCGGACCTCCACTCCTGCTATATCAGCAGAAATGACCAATGGGTCAGCATGGGGGAACTTCACCCCCGCAGCATCACCGGATGTAAACGAGATGGGCATGCGGGACCACTCTGGCATCCCTTCGGCGGAGCTCGAGGTCCCAATGTGTCTGACCTCGCGGACGTATTCGCGCCGCTGCCTCTTGGACATGCTTCCGAGGGTCCCCCCTCCGGAGATGGGCAGTACCACTCTCTTGCCGCGGTCCTGCGGGTCTTCCTGCTTTGGTGGTGGCATAATACTGGCCACCGGTAGCCGCATGGGGGCTTCGAGGGCACCAGCTCGGGCCACATCTTGTACAGGCTCCGAGCGTGCCGATGGTGGGGCCCGATCCGAAGTACCCCGCCCGGTACTTCGCTCAAGGTAGTCTCCCCGAAGGGCCAACATTGCCTTGCAATCCTTCGTGTCATGGCTTCTATTGTCGCCATGTACGCAACAGAAAAAACTCTGGCGCCTGCCCGGCATCCTTTCTTGAAGCTTCGGCGGCCCGGCCTTGAAATTCTTCGCCTGCTGGAAATTGGCAGGTGCCTTCGGAGCTGAAGGTGCAATGTTTAGCACCTCCGAACGGAAATTCTTCTTCCCCCGCTTGTACTCGTTGAAGCAGTTGTCTTGTGGAGGTTGCAGAGGAGCGGAGGCTTCGGGCTCCCTTTTGACTTCTCGGAGGATGGGCAATGGTGCTTCAGCTCGCCGAAGACAGCCTTCCTCCGCCTTGGCATACTGTTCGAAGTATGCCATGAGCTGCGCCACAGACGTCACCGGCTTTCGATGGAGTTTGCTGAGGAGGTCGGGGTTCAGCACCCCTTCACGGGCAGCATCAACTACCGAAGAGGTAGACAGGCCCTTGATCTGTGACTTGGTGTGGGCGAAGCACGTGAAGTACTCCCGGAGGGTTTCTCCCACCCGCTGCTTTACCTGGAACAAACTTCCTGTGGACATTGGGGCCACGAAGGTGCCTTGGAAGTTGCTCACAAATTTCTTCTTAAGCTGCTCCCAGGAACTGATCGATCCTGGCTTTAGGGACCAGAACCAGCGGAGTGCCATAGTGCTTCGCACCCGTCCACTCGCTTCTATTGCCAGGGCGTAAGAGTGGGCGAACTCTCCGGGGTCTGACCCCCCGGAGTACTTGTGCAGTTTCGAGGCCTTGAATCTGGGGTCGAAAGGCACTTTCTGCAAATCCGAGTGTAATGGAGACTCGTTATCGAAGGATGCATTCTCGGCTTCCTCCAGGACTTGGATAACTTATGGGGAATTGTGGGTACCACCGTCTTGAGGCCCTCCTGGAGTTTCGGTGGAAGCTTGAGTCCGGAGGCGATCGGCGGCCTCTTGCCTCCACCTGGATACCTCCTCCTGAAGCCTAGCTAGCTGCGTAGCCCCGGTTTCGGGAGGGCCTTCGCCTTCGTCGGAGGGTGCTTCTGGGTCTCGGCTATCTGCGTAGTCGGTCTGAAGCACCGTAGGAGGAGCCAGAGGGCCCAGGGCGCTCGACGCCCAGCAGTCTCGGCGGGAATCGCCGGATTAGTCAAGGGTCCGGCTCCTATGGTCCGAGGGGACCTTCGGAGGGGACCCGAAGCCTGACTTCGCTTCGGAGGCATAGCTAGCCACGAAGAGGTCTTGGAGATGGAGGACTTCGAATGACTCGAGGGGTCCAGAGAAGGCCTTCGGGCTGCACTAAGAAACCCTTAACTGAAGGGTGCGCAGAATCCTAAGAGTCTGAGGCTCCCTCCGTAAGTACTCTTCGAAGTGCAGTCAGCAGCAGAGAACAAGCTTTTAGAACTTGGTTCCCCACGGACGGCGCCAACTGTTGGCGCAAATGTTACGCCAACAGGTTCTCTGAAATCAAGAACGGACAAACAGGGAGTTTGTGTTTTAGGACTACTTTGAGTCTCTGAAATGGATAATAGCTCAAGTGGTCCGAATAAGTGTAAATGAATAACTTGTTTTGGATCCCCCTTTACAAGGTACAAAGGGGAGTATTTATAGGGGAAAAAGCATAAGGAAAAGACCTATTTACCCCTAGACTACAATCGACATAGTGGAAACTATTCGGTATTATAAACAAGGTTATACACGGTAAAGTACTGCAAGGTAGATGGATAAGCTGGACATCCAATAAATCATGTCCTTCAGCTTTGAGGCCTCCATCTTCCCTTCAGAGGGTTCTCCAGGGCTTCGCACCGTTGCACCCTTCGGCGTGGCGATGCATGCTTCGAACAACAGTTCACCAGCTTCAGAGTCCTCCTCAGCCTTAATCTTTAAGCCCTGGAAATGGAGTAATTTCCGCAACAGTAGCTGATGCGGAGAACTTAGTCCGCACCTGCCAAGGATGTCAGTGGATGGGACGAAGGAGTCATCGCCCACCAACAGTTCTTCAAGTTATTGCTCCAGTATGGCCCATGGCCAGGTGGGGTATGGATCTGATTGGTCCCTTCCCAGCAGCAAAAGGAAATTTAAAGTTCGCAGTGGTAGCAATTGAATATTTTTCTAAGTGGGTAGAAGCAGAGCCCTTAACAGCTATCACTTCGAACAATGTACAAAAATTTTTCTGGAAGAATATCATTTGTTGGTTCGGAGTGCCTAGACAACTCACAGTTGACAATGGAACACAATTCGACGCAGAACCTTTCAAGAAATTTTGCGAAGATCTAGGCATCCAGCTATGCTTTGCTGCAGTGCGACATCCTTAGTCTAACGGAGCTGTAGAAAGAGCCAATGGTAATATTTTGTCAGGGCTAAATCGAACGATAGTAGGATTGGCAAAAGGACTCTGGACCGAAGAACTTCCGAAGATTTTGTGGTCCATTCGGACCACTCAAACGAGGTCCATAGGTTTCACTCCATTTAGACTATTATTCGGAGATGAAGCTATGACACCAACAGAGCTCAAAGAAGGATCACTTCGCAGCACCGAACCGAAAATAGAAGGAGAGAGACAAACTTCGCTAGATTTAACAGAAGAGACAAGACTTCGAGCTGTAGCCAATTTGACAAAGTATCAGCAGCAGACAAAGACTGTGTTCGACCCGAAAGTCAAGATTAATGAGCTTAAGCTGGGTCATCTTGTTTTGCGAAGTGTTATAGCACCAGGAAAATTAGGAAATAAGTGGGAAGGTCAATATATAATTGTCCGATCAGGGCGTTTTGGGTCTTTTAAGTTAGCCACTTTAGAAGGTGAAGACCTAACTCATACATGGCATGCGGAGCACCTAAAGCGATATTTCGCATAGGGGCTCCTTGTAATCATTTGTAAACACCTTTTGGATCAATAAAGCTTATGGTTCAGATAATGCCTACCCCCCATAAACTTCCCACTTCTAGTGGATGCACTGGAATAGCGGAGTTGACTGGGAGGGAAGTGTCATTAATTTGAATCATAATTTCGGACTTTGGACCACTAGTCTGAAGCTTCGGACGAGGTGGGAAAGTCACTGAAAAAATGGATTCTAGGCCACCGGCTTGAAAGCATCCGTAAAAAAGAGTCCAAGGAGACCAAACAATGCGGAGTACAAGCCACCGGCTTGAAGGCATCCGTAAAAAGAGTCCAAGGAGACCACTATGAATTCCAAACCACCGGTTTGATAGAATTCGCAAAAAGAGCCGAAGGAGGCCAAAACAAACAGAGTTTGAGCTCATGAGCTTCGAATATCTGTGAAAAATGTTCAAAGTGACCAATCATTTGGGACACTAAAGTGTCCGGAAAGTTATCCAAAGTGATTTCTTTCAAAGCACAAGGTACCAAGTTACCAATCTTCAGACTCCAAGTAGTCGAAGACATTTTATAAGATTTTAATCAATCTTTAAATTGCTGAGGGGCTCCGAGTCCCCAAAATTGTACTCCTAAGTTTTTCTTTGTGCCTAACCATCTTTGAATATAGTTTGAAGTTGCTTACGCCCAAAGAGGGGCTGAGAAATAGGGAGACAATTTTAAATCAATATTTATTATTCGAACAAATTATGATTACATCATGAAAAGTCGGTATCTATACCGAGTAGGAATCGAAGACCCCTTCGATCTCTAGAACTAAGGTTGGAACAACTAGTTCTAGAGCCGGGAGTTGTAACAACTTTACGTTTAACTCTCCTGCCTCCCTTCGAAGCTCTAAATACTGTCTCTTTTTGTTGAAGCTCGGCCCAAGTTCAGAGTCGTTCGGGGCTCCTTTCCCAGCTCCCAAGTTCTTCAGGCTTTTTACCCTGAGCTTCATCCTCATCTCCAGACCATGAAATGTCTTCGGAAGTTGAGGTTTCCAAGTTAACTTCTTTTTCTTCCTCTTTAATATAAGATAGTATATCTTTGCTTACTTCGGGCGTAATTGCACCAGAGCTATCTCGAGGAACTAAAAATCGAGGTCGCTTGTGAAGTTTTAAAAGATCGAAGGTAGCCCATGGTAGGCGGAGTTCTTCGTTAACGTTTAACACTTCGACATCTTCCATATGAGTTGAAGCCTAAAAATACGATAAGCAAATTTTCATTCATAAATGTACAAAAACATGATGCTTTACATAGTCAGGATCCTAAGGTAAACCTAGACCTGCGGGTTTGGCGGAGGCTGGCTGCTCAAAGCTTGCAACCGAGCTTGCTTTTGGCGTTGCCCTTCATCAATCCAAGCCTTAATCGCAGTGCGACCTTCGGCTCTCCATGAAGCTTGAGAAGGCGGTTTTCGTCGAAGGTAATGGGAGCCGCCTCTGCGTTCGGAGTTATGGATATTCCCAGATCTTCATAGTAGCGAAGTATGCTGATAGCAGCCACTTGTCCGGAGAGTTCTCCGTATCGACTGTTTGCCGTCTTCATAATCTTTGCAGCCCCTTGGATCATCTTTAGCCACCGAAGCAAAGAGACGTTGTCGTTTGAAGCAAGTGTCCCAGTAGTACCGAAGTACTCTAGGACACTTATGAGTTGGTTCATGACCTCCGCAGCTACCTTCTCCGATTTCAGCTTATCGTCAAGTAAAGCGTCATTCGCAGAAGTGAATTCTTCCACCATGTAGGAGAGCCTAGCTGCCTCCGTAGCCAAAGAGTTTTTCTGGTTAAGTAGGTGGCTAGCCTCTTCTGCAGCTTTGGCTTTTTCCTCTCGGAGCTTGACAAGTTTAGCCCCCGCCATAGCATGCTCTGCCCGCATCTTTTCTATCTCCGCCCGAAGCACAATTTGTTCTGCTTCGAGCTCCTTATTCATAGTTTTCAAGCTTTGCCTGGCCCTCCGCTCTGCTGAGACCATGTTATCTAAATGGGAAACTCGACCTTCGGAAATATTAAGATTTCTCTGAAGATTGGTGATTTTCTCTCGAAGGTGAAGGTTTCCACGTTCGTTTGAAACGTTCGCAGCTCGGGCCAAGACTATTTGCTGCAAAGATAAAAAACCAAGGTGAGAAATTATTTGTATATAAGATTAATTTTGTTTTGCAGATACTTCGTACCTGGTATGCTGCACGCTCCATGGCAGCGTTGAGCTCCGAACCCTCAGCCTCGCTCAAGATAGCTACCAAGTCTGTCTCCCCGACTTCGCGGCTAGCTCGATCCAAAGGCTTGAGCAAAGTTCGAAGTCCGGTTATTCGCTCCAAGAAAGGATCTAGAAGAGGGAGCATAGACAAGGCCCTCTGGTCGTCTTCGTTTGGCGAGGAGCCGGAGCGCTGGGCCGTATCTTTTGGAACTTTGGCAGACTGGCCATCCTCTGTAGATTGGCTTCCGTTTGTCGATTCAGATGGGGTTGATCCTGAGCTTGGAGCAGGGAGGGGGTCCACCTTGCCTTTGCCTTTTCCAGGTCCCATTTGAGCGACTTCTGGGATTGGCTCCAGAATTGCCGAAGTCCCAGGAATCATATCTTCGGGGCGGACCTCTTCCACAGAAGCAGATCCTGTTGAGGCAAAGGTATTACACATTGTATAATTTCGTAGGAAAAAAGAACAAAGGAATTATGTGAAGTTTACCTCCGAGGTCTTGTCGATGGGTGAGCATCGGACTGCTTGGCGGGTCGAAGGCTACTCCAAAGTCTTCGTTGGAATCAAAATTCACAGTTAAATCTTCGACTGTTGGAGCCTCTTCGGGAGCTGTTGTCGTTGCTTCACCCGAAATCGAAGTTGCATCTCTTTGGGTTGGTTCCTTGTCAATCATGTCAACAAGCATTCTACCTTCATCCTCCGAGGAATCGGAGGCAGAAGCTATTGGGCTTGGAGGTGCTGTAGCTTTCGGCTTTCGGGCTACTTTCTTCGATGGAGTCTTGATAGAGGACGAGGCTCCAGCTTCGGGCTTCCTTTTCTTAGGCCCTTGTTCCGAAGCCCGCACGATTTGCTCCGAAGTCATAGGAGCTAGAGAGGCTGAAAGATAAGTTGATGTTGGTTATTTATTCAAGTAAATATATATGAGACATGTTGTTTTCGAAGTTACCTACAGGGCTCGAGCTCGAAGAAATCTTTTGAAGGCCACCTTCCGTATCTTCTTCGAAGGTGATTGGCCAGTTGGCCATCAGAGGCGGGATCTAAAGCCCGATGAACTCCTCTGCCAAATCCTGCATGCTCAGACGATGGCTGATGCGTTGAAGTAGGCTAAGGCGAGCTTCAAGCTGACATGGATCCAGGTGGACAAGAGCTTCCCTCCGGAAGTTTATGTCCTGAAGAGGTCCAGCGAGGCGACTCCCTGCCCCAACTTCGGCATAAAACCATCGGAGTATCCAATCAGTGTACCACCTAGCATTGATGGCTTTGGCTGGAAACCGAAGAGCGTACTCGTCTCGAAGTCGGAAGTTAATACTCCCGAAGGCCACCACCATCTTCTCACCTCCGGGGCCTGTGAAGGTCTTTGGTTGGCACGAAGCTCGATGTAAAGCTACAAAGTTTTTTGCTCTGCCTTCACATCCTTCAGCTCGCAACGCCCACTCGAAGACGGAGAGGCGTGCTATCGCGTTCAGAGAGAGTTGGGGGAGAGTGACATGGAATAAATCCAGTACCTCAACCAGGAAGTCAACAGCCGAAAGTCCTAATCCAGCTTCGAAAAAGGCTTCGAAGACGACCACTTCTCTGGGCCTTGGCGAAGGAATAGCTTCCTTTCTAGGTTTGCGGATCACTATCTCTGAACTAATCTTGCCTTCTATTGCAGCCGCGAGCGATTCCCTCTTGCAGGTTGAAGGTCCCAACTGATAGGATTGATCCGCGTACTTCGTTGACGCCGGGAGGAGATCATGAGAATCATCACGTTGGGGATTTCTTCCTGGTGCCGCCATTGTAGATACTATTGCTGCTGGAGTCACCGTCACCGATGTTGCCGCCACCACTGCAGCCGCTGCCTGCTGCCGAGACAAGGCTGAAGCCCCCCAAGAACCTTGAAACTAGTCTTCGCCATGGATTCGCTCTGGTTGCTTCAAGAGGAAATGGAGGCTAGGGTTTGTCTACGGTTTTGTTTGCACGAAAGCGGTGAGAAGGTATTCGGGGAGGGTTTGGGCCCCCTATTTATAGCCCAGGCCCCGATATTTTACCGTTTAGTGTTCTGTCGTTTCATATTCTTAACCGTTATCTTTATGCGAACTTAACGCATTCTCTTGAATTCTGTTGAGGAAAAAGACAACGACTATTTCTTCTAAGCCTAAAAAAGCTTTCGGATTTTTTAGGTTAATTCTAAAAAATAGTTCGAACATAACTTTCTTATAAATTGATTCGAAGTTTCGAATCTTCGCATACTTCGAAGGTTAACTAAAATTGTGTATACTGCTCTCCTAACATCACAGGTTTACCGGAGAAGCGTATTCGAGGGGCTACTGTTGGGGGAAAATATTTCATCCTCAAAGCCATTATGATAACAGGATAAAGGCAGAAGATTGAATCAAAGGTTTCCAGCATATTACTCCGGCCTATTTGTGGATCAAGTTCGAAGTATGGAGGCAAACCTTAGTTCGGAGTATATCTTCGAACTAGGACTCTTCCGAGAGTTTTCTTGCCAGCTAGGATGGAAGACTTATCTTCTTTCTCATTAGATTAGTCTTTTACCATTTTAGCCCTATTTAGGGTAACGAATAGTTTCCACTATGTTGGTTGTAATAGAGGGGTAAAAGGGTCTTTTCCTTAATGTTTGGGCTTATAAATACCACCCGTTTTACCCTGTAATAGGGACCGAATACAAGTTATTGAATATACATTTTCGAACTATCTTAAGCTATTATCCTTTCGGAGGCTTGAAATAGTTTACTTAACAAACACTTCGTTTGTTAGTTTCTAACCTTCAGAAACTTGTTAGCGTAATCTTTTACGCCAACACTCTATATATGGAATTCAGCCCAAAGTGGGCCCTCGGCAAGGCCCACCGAAGCCTATTCCTTGGGCTGAAGCTTCGGCGAGGCAGGCCTCCGAAGGCCTTCTGGTTGAAGCTAGCAGGCTTGCTGGAAACTTCTGAAGCCCAGAACTCAATGGGCCTTCAGCCTTGTAGGGCTTCGACCCGATCCAGGACATCTGTATTTTTGGCCCAAATTACCAAAATTGATATTTTGACAATCTTAACCATTTAATGCCATTTTTTGCTATCAATGCCACTGTACCCATAAGGCACTCATTCCTGCAAACCGCACTATGTCCAAATGACCGAAGTCACAAGAATTCATGCCAAAACCTTTAGCATGAAGCGTTCCAACCCAATTACACACACTATAGGTTTCGCCTGTGCGCCGGCGCACTAGACCAACATCGCGTCCCTTTTTGTGCCACATGGTACAAGTCAACCACAGGTGCTACTTGCCCCTCTCTATATAGTGCCTTGAGTTGGAACGTCGCATACCTCCAGTTAAGACTTACCCACTAAACTTGTGGTTGGTACGGAAGTGTATTGCAACGGATCCCACATACCAATTATTATAGTGCCCCAGGTGCGACTAACCAATGCCCTCATTTGCACTTGGAACCCACCATGCTAACACACTTAGCCAATTCCAAGACCAATAGAATACCTGAGTTGAGATAAATAAGGGGATTATATATCAGAATCCAAGTATTTACGACTTGTTTTTAATCCTATAACAATTGTGTCGATATATTGGACACTCCTAATATTAGTAAATATCAAGGTGACAAGGAATTCAGGCTCGATAGCATGGCTTGGGTTTACAGATCAAGGTTGGGGATCTGATAAATATATTGTAGGGCATTTGATTGGACTAATAAATTATAACCTATGGATTTTAGCGATATTTAATTAGAAACTGGGTTCAAGATGCTAAAAAATGGGGTGGTGACTTGCCTTGTTCAGCAAGGGATGGAGGGAAGACTTCAGGAAAATACTCCGACTCCTTGACGGCGTCGTAATCTTATCAGCACGCAAAACAAGAAGAAACAAACAATTAAAAACAATAAAACAAAAAGTATAATCTATTGACACAAAAATGTACCCTCGCACTTGGGTCGGTTCGATAATCCAAAAATATCACGAGAAGTTGATGTCGCATTCCGACAATCCTTAAACCATGGTAAGTGGACAATGGAGTCGCCAGGCAATCAAACAAGTATTTAGAAATAATGTTCAATTAACCGATGTATGAGAAAAGTAATAAAAATAACCTAAACTAATTAAACCGACCAGAACAGTTGATTTTGACGTAACAGAACAGTATCGGTCAGACCGTCCTAGCAGTGCCGGTCAGACAGCTAAATGTTGGCATGCCCCGGTCAGACCGATCACTTACCATCGGTCAGACCGAACAGGCTATCGGCAGCCAACTCGCTCTTGCGGGCACAGGATGACAAATCTGGCACACGCCGGTCAGACCGTTGAATACATGTCGGTCAGACGGATGGTTTCCAGCGCAAACCAGCAAAGATGTATGTTCTAACTAAACCTAGGGTAAAGAAAGTATATGCGATTCAAGGTAGATAATAGATTGGATATATTAGGGTTTTGGGGGGCTTCCTTGAATCGGCCTTGCCTCTATTTATAGAGGTTGGGAATGTCGTCCTGGGCTTCTAATTTGAGTTTTGTACGAGTCCAAGTCTTCAAAAATCAATTAGGGATAAAAATACCACGTAATCATCTAACTGGACTCGGAAACAAACTTGGATGGTCTGACCGGGACTATGGCTGGTCTGACCGAAGTGGTGCCAGTCAGACCGACGGTACATGGACGGTTATACCGGCCTATGCTAGGAATTTGGCATATTTTGATATTTTGACACCTTTAACCATTAATGCCATTTTTGGCTATCAACACATGCCCCCTGTGTTTTTGTAAACTTTAGTGATCCAAAAGCACTAAGAGCTAAGGGCATATGTTTTATATCGGCCTTTCGACACTTCAATTGTTTTGCCACACACTTGGAAAGTACTTTTTTAGATATCTACCATTCAAAGCCCTACGAAATCGCTCTCCTTGGAGTGACTCTAATAATTATGCATTACCTGGAGCGATTTCAGCAACCCTAAAAGGACCTGCTCAACTAGGCAACCATTTGCTAAATTTCGGACTCTTAGTGCCTAAAGGCAAAATCGTCTTCCAAACCAAGTCACCAATCTGAAATGATTTTGCTCTCACCTTCTTGTAATAAGCTCTAGCAACTCTTCTTTTGTCTCTTTCTATTGCCTCTAGAGCGCTTAACCTCTTATTGGTCACCTCTTGTAAACTATCCTTCAAAAGAGTTTCATACTCATCGACCGATAAGCAATCTTACTTAAGTAACCTTAAAGAGCTAAGATTCACCTCTAGGTAAAACAACTCCTTGTCCATACACTAACTCATATGGACTCACTTTGGTGGCACCATGCTTTGCAACCCTACATGCCCATAATGCCTCAGAAAGCACATCATGCCACTTTTTAGGAAACTCTTCAATCATTTTCTTAATGAGATTAATCACAGTTTTATTACTAGACTCGGCCTGACCATTGGCCTAAGCATATAATGGTGAAGAATTTACAAACTTTATACCATTGATTTGGCAAAATCACACACGTCCTTAGAAACAAATGAAGCACCCTGATTTGTAGTAAGAGTTCGTGGGATACTGAACCTATGTATAATGTGCTTCGAGATGAAATCAATTACCTCGTTTTGTGTCATATTCTTGAGAGGCACGGCCTCGGTCCACTTGTTGAAATAATATGTAGCCATCAACACAAACCATTGCCCTTTTGAAGAGGAAGGATAAATTTGACCGATGAAGTCCAATGCCCAACCTTGGAATGGCTATGGTTTGATAATAGGATTAAGTAAAGTTGCACGACCAAGCTGAATATTACCAAACCTTTGACAAGCTTCACATCCTCTATAATAGTTAAAACAATCCTCAATTATAGTCGGCCAATAAAAACCCGCTCTTTTGAGCATCCAACTCATTTTTTGGGCCGACTGATGAGTACCACAAAAACCTTAATGTACTTCACCCACAACAAGTCTAGATTGATCGGCATCCAAACATCTCAAAATTACTCCATCAACGGGCCGGCGATACAACTCGTCGTCGAGTAACACAAATTTAAAAGCTTGCCACCGAACTTTTCGATCAACACACTTGCTAGGATCTTTCAAATATTGAATAATTGGAGTCCTCCAATAATCCCCATGACTTTCTAAAGTACTCGCCAAATCTTCGTTTCAATTGGCATTTAAATTAGAAACCTTGGCATGCCCTCTGTGCTCTAAACTTTTCTGATGCAGGTCGGTCAGACCGGCCATAGGGGACCGGTTAGACCGACTATTTTTGGTTAGCCGGCACGGGGCGGTCAGACCGGCCTGGCATGGCCGGTCAGACCGACTAGACACCTGCGGCCCGACCGGCCATGTTAGGCCGGTCAACCGATGTGCTCTGACTCGCGTGGTAGATTAAAACAAAGCATCCATTTCTCTTGTACGAAAAATTTATCTCTATTAATTTGGTAACCAGATGCTTGCTGAGCCAAGTCATTTGTTATTGAGTTGGCTTCTCTAGACACATGTGAAATCTCAAAATCATCAAGAGTAGCAATTATGTCTAGACATTTGTACAAGTAGTTATTTAGCAAACCATTAAAACATTGAGCAAGTTTAGCTAATTATTGAACTACCAACAGTGAATCACCATATGCATGTACATAATTAATACCCATGGAGCTTAACAATTCAAGTCCTAGTAAAAAGGCTTCATATTCGACTTGATTATTAGTACAAGAAAACTTTGACCAGGCTGAGTTCTCGAAACTCATACCACTGAGTGATATGAGCACAACTCCAACACCTTGGCCATTTTTGCAAGACGAACCATCAAAGTAAAGTTTCCATGGCACTACCTCAATCAAAGTAGTATCACTACTCCAATTGAAATCTACATGGTGATCAACTATAAAATTTGCAACGACTTTGCCTGTCATAGCTTTTAGGGGTTCATAAGCCAAATCGCATTCAATCAAAGCGTAAGCCCAATTTCCGATTCTCCCACTTAGAATCGGCTTTTGCAACATGTACTTTATGACATCAATTTGACAAGTAACAATAGACATGCCAAATAGAAGATAGTGCCTGTTGGGGGAAAATATCTCATCTTCGGGGTTATTGCCGAAGCAGCATAAAGACAGTCAAGCAGTTCGAAGATTGTCCGAAGACCATCTTCGAAGATGCCCAGAACCTCGTTCGAAGCCTGAAGACAGGCACTAGTTCGAAGTATGTCTTCGAACCAAAGCCCTTCAGGATCTTTTCTGCCAGCTAAGATGGAAGACTTATCTTCTATCCTATTAGATTAGTCTTTTACCATTTTAGCCCTATTAAGGAAACCGAATAGTTTCCTTAATGTCGGTTGTAATAGAGGGGTAAATAGGTCTTTTCCTTAATGTTTAAGGCCTATAAATACCCCCCATTTCACCCTGTAATAGGGACCGATTACAAGTGAATCAATACACACTTTCGAACTATTCTAAGTTATTATCCTTTCGGAGGCTTAGAACAGTTTGCTTCGCAAACACTTCGTTTGTTAGTTTCTTTTCTACAGAAACCTGTTAGCGTAATCTTTTACGCCAACAGTTGGCGCCGTCCGTGGGGAACTTAGTCCAAAAAACTTCGTTCTCTACCAACTTCTTGCATCATGCCTCCTAAGCGGAGCGCACCTCGCAATCCCACTCGGAGGTCCTCTCGGATCTCCGGAGAGATACCCTTCGACACAGTCGAAGTCGGAGGGTCTTCGACTATCCCTCCACCTCTAACTCCGCAAGGGGCTTTTATCCCTCGAGGATACGAAACCTCTCCACCAACCCCTTCTACACTCCGACCGCCCGGAGCCACTCTGCCACCCTCCATTCCGATTGGAACTGATCATACCAGTTCTCAAGACCCGGAAGGTCCTTCCGGAGGAGATGAAGATAGCCTTGGAGACATGGCCACTCAAATGGCCAATCTTCAAGCCGAGGTAGCGAGGTGGCGACAGGAGGCTGCGAACAGGCTTCGCCCTCAAGCCACCCCAGCTATCCCCGAAGTGCACGAAGACGACGATCTTGACTATCCCGAAGCCCCGGAGAACGCCTCTTACGACAATGAATCTCCGTTGCATCCCGAGCTTCAGAAGGTTCGCTTCGATCCGAGGTTCAAAGCTTCGAAGCTTAGCAAGTATGCCGGAGACGAAGATCCCAGTGAGTTTGCGCGTTCTTATTCCCTAGCAATCGAGGCTAGTGGCGGAGACAGAGAAACTATGGCGAAGTGCTTCCCGTTAGCCCTTGAAGGAGTGGCGTTGAGATGGTTCTGGTCTTTAAAACCAGGATCAATCACGACATGGTTACAGTTGAAGAAGAAGTTCATAAGTAACTTCCAGGGTACCTTCGTGCCCCCCATGTCGACAGGAAGCCTTTTCCAAGTGAAACAGCTCCCCGGAGAAACATTGAGGCAGTACTTCAAGCGCTTCGCTCACACGAAGTCGCAAATTCGGGGGCTGTCCACATCTTCGGTGGTTGATGCGGCTCGGGAAGGCGTCAGTCATAAAGGCCTTCTGGATAAATTGCATCGGAAGAGCATCACCACAGTATCACAGTTGATGTCGTACTTCGAGGAGTATTCGAAGTCGGAAGAAGGTTGGCTTCGGAGGACTACTGCTACTTCGACAGTGTTGACAGAAGTTAAAGCAGAAGTGAAGACTTCGGCTCCGCCGCAAGAGCCAGTCCCCGAAGTGCAACATGATAGAAGAAGAGGGCAGAAGCACCCTCGTTCTGAGGTCTTAAACATTGCACCCCCGCAGAAGTTTGCACCAAGAGCTCCACAGCCTGCGGGGAACAAGTCCAGCGGCTGGAGGCCGCCAGGGAAAACGGCTGGCAAAGGCCAGACCCTTTTTTGCTGTATTCATGGAGAGAACCGAAGCCATGCAACTGACACCTGCAAGGCTATTCTTACCCTTCGGGGAGAATACTTGGAGAGAACTTCGGGTCGAGGTAGTACCGACCGAAGTCCAGCAGCAGCAGTGCGCTCGGAGCCGGTCCAGGCTGTAGCGCGAATAGAAAATTTTGATGCTGCAAGACATCCTCCGGTGGCCAAAGTTATGCCACCTCCGAAGCAAGAAGAAGGGCAAGATAGAGGGAAGAGAGTAGTTCTCCCTATCTCCGGAGGAGGTACTCTCGGAAGCATGTCCAAGAGACAGCGAAGAGAGTACGTTCGAGAAGTAGGCCACATTGGAACTTCGTCATCTGCAGCTGCAATGCCGGAGTGGTCTCATGTTCCAATATCTTTCTCTGCGGAGGATGCAGCTGGTATCAAGTTCCCGCATGCAGATCCATTGGTTATCACTGCTGATATTGCAGGGACTGAAGTCCGAAGGGTGCTAATTGACGGAGGTAGCTCGACAGATATCATATTTGTGCAAGCCTTCGATCAGTTATGCATTTCCCGAAAGCATCTCCTCCCAGCGACTCGTCCTCTGCAAGGCTTCGCAGGACCTCCGCTAGATGCACTTGGCCAGATAGGCCTGGAAGTAACCTTCGGAGAAGGTTTACTAGCCCGAACTGAGGAAGTTATCTTTGATGTAGTAGATGCCCCGTATGCTTATAATGTTATCTTTGGGCGAGGCATGTTGAATCAGTTCGGAGCTGTGGCGCATCACAATTACTTGTGCATGAAGATGCCCACACAGTTAGGAGTTCTAACAATCTTCGGAGATCAAGCCATGGCTCGGAGGGCAGAATATGGTCACGGTCCTCCTCTTGATCCGAGGCAGGTAAACAATGTCCAAGATAATGGAGAAATTTTTTCAGCCTCCTCCGAAGCTTCGAAGAAGCCATTTCCAAGACCAAGTCCCGAAGGAGAGATTGCAACGAAGGTCATTGTCAAAGATGGTAAAGAATACACTTTTCAATTTGGTAAAGATTTACCTCCCGAAGTTGCAACTTCCTTGGAAAAGGTCGTAGAAGAAAATTTGGATGTCTTCGCTTGGCCTGACGAAGATATCACCGGAGTCGATCGGGATATTATTGAGCACAGCTTGCTTGTAAACCCGAAGGCCCGGCCTGTTCGACAAGGGCTCCGGAAGATGTCCGCAGAGAGAGCTGCTCTAGCTAAGGACGAAGTTGAGAAACTGTTGAAGGCTGGGATTATCAGAGAAGTGGCCCATACAGAGTGGTTAGCCAACCCAGTCTTCGTCAGGAAGAAATCCTCCGGAAAGTGGCGCATGTGCATTGATTTCACATCATTGAATAAAGCGTGCCCACGTGACCCCTACCCCATGCCCCGAATTGATCAACTAGTTGACTCCACTGCAGGTTCGGAGTTACTAAGCTTCCTCGACGCGTATTCTGGCTATCATCAAATATGGTTGAAGCGCGAAGATGAAATCAAGACGAGCTTTGTAACTCCTTTAGGAGTCTTCTGCTATGTAAGAATGCCTTTCGGCCTAAGAAATGCCGGGGCTACTTTTTCAAGATTAGTTGCTAAGGCTCTAGGTCATCAACTAGGTCGCAATGTGGAGGCCTATATGGATGATATTGTAATAAAGAGTGCTTTAAAGCACCAACATAGCCTAGACTTAGCAGAAACATTCAATAGCCTTCGGGCATGTGGCATCCGCCTTAACCCCGAAAAATGTATATTCGGAGCTAAGGCTGGAAAGTTGTTAGGGTACTTAGTTTCAAGCAGGGGAATTGAAGCTAGCCCTACTCAAATAACTGCGCTGCAGAAGATGGCTCCTCCCGAGAATGTAAAGCAAGTGCAAAAGCTGACCGGACGTCTGGCCGCACTTAGCAGGTTTTTATCAAGGTCTGCGGAGAGGAGCTTGCCAATCTTTAATCATAGAACTCTTGCAAGGAGGAACAAATTTGCCCGAAGAGCCCCAATTGTCAAGATTAAAGCTCAGAGCAAGAAATTATCAGCTAATCAACGGTATATTATACAAGGCCGGAGTATGTTCCCCTCTACTCCGATGTATATCTCAAGCCGAAGGCCAAGAAATTCTTCGAGAAATTCACGAAGGCCTTTGTGGAAGTCATTTAGCCCCTAGAGCTCTGGCAGGAAAAACACTTCGCCAGGGGCTTTATTGGCCCACAATAACAGCTGATGCGGAGAGCTTGGTCCGCACTTGTCAAGGATGCCAGTGGATGGGTCGACGGAGTCATCGCCCACCAACAGCTCTTCAAGTCATTGCTCCGGTATGGCCTATGGCCAGATGGGGTATGGATCTAATTGGTCCCTTTCCGTTAGCAAAGGGAAATCTGAAGTTCGCAGTGGTAGCTATTGAATATTTTTCTAAGTGGGTCGAAGCAGAGCCCTTAACAGCTATCACTTCGAATAATGTACAGAAATTCTTCTGGAAAAACATTATTTGCCGGTTCGGAGTGCCTAGATATCTCACAGTTGATAATGGAACACAGTTCGACGCAGAACCCTTCACGAAGTTTTGCGAAGACCTAGGCATTCAACTATGTTTTGCTGCAGTGAGACATCCTCAGTCGAATGGAGCCGTTGAGCGAGCCAATGGAAATATCTTATCAGGGCTAAATCGAAGAATAGTAGGACTATCAAAAGGACTGTGGACCGAAGAGCTTCCGAAGATTCTGTGGTCCATTCGGACTACGCAAACAAGGTCCACAGGGTTTACTCCGTTCAGACTACTATTCGGAGATGAAGCTATGACTCCAACGGAGCTCAAAGGGGGATCACTTCGCAGCACCGAACCAGACATCGAAGAAGAAAGACAAGCTTCGTTAGATTTGTCAGAAGAGACAAGACTTCGAGCTGTAGCCAATTTATCAAAGTATCATCAGCAGACGAAGACTTGGTATGACCCGAAGGTTAAGCTCAGCGAGTTAAGGCCGGGTCATCTTGTTCTACGAAGCATTATAGCACCAGGGAAGCTAGGCAATAAATGGGAAGGTCCATATTTAATCGTCCGCTCGGGGCGCCCTGGTTCATTTAAATTAGCTAATTTAGAAGGTGAAGAGTTAGCACACACTTGGCATGCGGAGCACCTAAAGCGATACTTCGCATAAGGGCTCCTTGTAATTCGCTTGTAATCACCTCTAAATTAATAAAGCGTACATCCTGTAGCGTGCCTTCCCCTTGACGCTCCTAGTCTCCCGAGCGGACGCGCTGGGACAGAAGTCGTTGAGAGGGAAGTGTATTAAGCAGGGTTGTATTTCCGGACTTCGTACCCATAAAGTCGAAGCCTCCGGTGTGGTGGCTGAAATCCATCCGGAGCCCAAGCTGATACCTTGTAGGCATCCGTAAAAGAGCCAATACCACATTCTACGGAGTCCAAGCTTCGGCTGGTAGACTTCCGTAAAAAGAGCCGAAGGTGGCCAAAATCTGCGGAGTCCAAGCTGCAGCTTGTCAGACTTCCGTAAAAAGAGCCGAAGGTGGCCAAATTCTGCGAAGTCCAAGCTCCGGCTGGTAGACTTCTGCAAAAAAGAGCCCAAGTGGCCAAATTCTGCGAAGTCCAAGCTCCGGCTGGTAGACTTCTGCAAAAAATAGCCGAAGGTGGCTACAATTTCTGCGAAGTCCAAGCTCCGGCTGGTAGACTTCTGCAAAAAAGAGCCCAAGTGGCCAAATTCTGCGAAGTCCAAGCTCCGGCTGGTAGACTTCTGCAAAAAATAGCCGAAGGTGGCTACAATTTCTGCGAAATCCAAGCTCCGGCTGGTAGATTTCTGCAAAAAACAGCCGAAGGTGGCTAAAGCAAAACAGCATTTAAGCCATGAGCTTCGAATGTCTGTTCTTATGCGTCCAAAGTGACAAATTTTTTAAGACACTAAAGTGTCATCAAAGTTATCTTAATTGATTTCCTTCGCAAAGCAAACAAAGGTACCAAGTTACCATTCTTCCGACTATAAAGGTCGAAGACATTTCATAAGATTTCAAAAGATCTTTAAAAATGACAGAGGGGCTCCGAACCCCCAAGAAAAAATTGTACTCCGAAGTTTTTTCTTTGCGCATAACCATCTTTGAATACAGTTCGAAGTTGCTTATACCCAAAGAGGGGCTAGTAATATGGAGACAATTTTAAATCGGCATTCATTATCGAAATAAATGTATTTACAGATTACATTATGAAAAATTGGTATCTATACCAAGAAGGAATCGGAGACCTCTTCGGTCCCGAGAGCTAGGGGTGGAACGACTAGTTCCAACATCGGAAGTTCTAAGAACTTTACGTTTAACTCTCTTCCTCCCCTTCGAAGCTCTAAAATCCTTCTGTTCTTGCTGAAGTTCGGCCCAAGTTCGAAGCCGCTCGGGGCTTCTCTCCCAGCTTCTAAGATCTTCAGATCTTTTATTTTGGGCTTCACCTTCGTCTTCGGACCAATTAGTGTCTTCAGAAGACGAGGTGTTTGCGTCGCTCTCTTTATCTTCCTCTTTAATATAAGACAATACGTCTTTGATTACTTCGGGCGCAATAACGCCGGAGTCATCTCGAGGGATAAGGAATCGAGGACGTTTATAACTCTTTAGAAGTTCGAAGGTGTTCCACAGTGAGCGAAGTTCGCTGTTAAGCTCTAACACTTCGATATCTTCCATAAGAGGCAAAGCCTAAAAATATGACAAACAAGATTTTCATTGATAAATGTTTACAAGCATCAGCTTTACATAATCAAAAGATCCTAAATAGTCCTAAACCTGCGGGTTCGGAGGAGGCTGACTGCTCGAAGCTTGGCTCCGAACTTGCTTTTGGCGTTGGCCTTCATCAATCCAAGCCTTGATCGCAGATCGACCTTCGGCTCTCCACGAAGTTTGGAAGGCTCGCCAAGCAGCAGCTACACCTTCGGAAGGTTTTAGAAGTCGGTCGTCGTCGAAGATGATAGAGCTCTCTGCGCTCGGAGTGATTGCTCGGCCCAAATCCTCGTAGTAGCGAAGTATTCCAAGGGCAGACACTTGTCCGGAGAGTTCTCCATAACGTATGCCTGCCGTCTTCATTTGCTTCGCTGCTCCTTGGATCCTCTTTAGCCGGCGCAGCAAAGTTACATTGTCATCTGAAGGTAGTGATCCAGTAGTACCGAAGTACTCCAAGACACCTAACATTTGTTCGATGACCTCCGAAGCCACCTTCTCGGACTTAACCTTTTCTTCAATAAGCATATCCTTGGCCGAAGTTGTTTCAGCTAAAACTCCGGAGATTCTAGCGTTCTCCGTAGTCAAAGCATTCTTTTGAGTTCGGAGTTGGCCAGCCTCTTCTTGTAGCCTTGCAAGTGCGGAGTCCTTCGCAGCATCCTCCGTCCGCAGTCTTTCAACTTCCGCTCGAAGCACAATTCTTTCTGCTTCGAGCTCCTTCTTCGCAGCCTCCAAGCTTTGCCTAGCCCTTCGCTCTGCTAGTATTACATTGTCCATTTGAGCTACTCGACCTTCGGAGAAGTTAAAATTTCTTTGAAGAGCTTCGTTTTCTTCCCGAAGTTGAGCAATTTCGTTTTCGTTCGATAAAGCCGCAGCGCGGGCTAAGACTGCTTGCTAAGAAAAAAGAAAAAATGAAATAAGAAATTATTCATATATAATTTGCTATTTGGTTCGAAGATGCTTTATACCTGATAAGCTGCTCTTTCCACAGCAAGGTTAAGCTCCGAACCCTTCGCTCTGCTTAAAAGGGCTACTAGCTCTGTTTCCCCGACTTTGCGACTGGCTTCACCCAAAGGTTTAACCAAAGTCCCAAGTCCGGCTTTCTCCTCCAAAAATGGAGTTATGAGAGGAAGCAGTGCTAAAGCCTTCTGATCAGCTCTGCTTAGCGAGGATCCGGAGGGCTCTTCCGAGGTCCTTGGAACTTCTGAAGATGGCCTCCCCTCAGTCGATTCACTTTCATCCGTTGACTCAGATGAAGTCGATCCTTGAGCAGGGAGAGGCTCGATGTGTCTTTTTCCTCTTCCAGGCCCCGGTAGAGCAACTCCCGGTTGCGGTCCTGAAGTTGTCGAAGGTCTTTGAGTTGTATCTTCGAAGGATACTTCGACAACAGGAGGCTCTGAAAAAACAAAAATATTACACATTGTATAATTTTGCAAAAATTGATAAGAATTAAGCAAAATTTACCTTCAACATTCTCTGGAATGTCGAGCACCGGACTGATCGGAGGATCAAAAGTGTAGTCCTCATCTGAATCAGCCGCTAAATCTTGGACTGCAGGAGCATCGTCCTGAAGGGTCCTTGTTACTTCTTCGAGAATCAAAGCCATAGTGACTTCGATTCCACTTTCATCCACAGGAACTCCGGCCTGAGTTGTATCTTCTTGAACTACCGAAGTCATTGGTTGATCAACATTATCTCCAGACTCCGGTACGTTCGCAGGCACTTCGGCCTCATCTACACCCATAGGGGCTTCGAATTGTTCTTCCTGGGTATCCGGAGCTCTTACTTCTTCGATGTTGGCTTGAGGCTCCGGAATACCTGCATTGTCTTCAATGTGAATACTTCGTTGAGCTGCATCTTCGTCAATTAATCTTACTAATAAAATACCTTCGTCTTCTTTAGAGCTAGAAGCCGAAGCTCTTGAGCTCGAAGGTGCGAGGTTTTTCGGCTTCCGAGCCACTTTCTTCGTCGGAGTCCTTGCGGAGCTGGAGGCTCCAGCTTCGGCTACTCTCTTCTTGGGTCCTTTCTCTTGAGGCACCCAGTCCATCAGAGGGGGCGGAGTTAACTCCAACATTCCCCATACTCTGTTAAAACGCTCCCAACTTCCGACTAATTTGATTCGCCATTCTTTTTCTGACGGAGTCGGAGCACCCAAAATCTTCTCCGAAGCCCTTACAATTTGCTCTGAAGTAATAGGGGCTGAAGAAGCTAAAAAAAAAATAATTCAAGTTAATCTTTCTTCGAAGTAAATATGTATTATGCATGTTGGTTTCGAAGTTACCTGCAGGGCTCGAAGTATAGCTTATTTTGCGAAGACCGCCTTCCGAGTCATCTTCGAAGGCGATAGGCCAGTTGGCCATCAACGGAGGAATTTGAAGTCCGATGAACTCTTCGGCTAAGTCCCGCATGCTCAACCTTTTGCTGATTTTCTGAAGCATGTTGAGGCGAGCTTCGAGTTGGCCTTCGTCGGGTTGCACTAAGGCTTCCTTCCGGAACTGAATTTCCTTGAGGGGACCGGCCAGAGGATTACCCACTCCAACTTCGGCATAAAACCACCTTAGAACCCAATCGGTGTACCATCTAGCATTGATGGCTTTAGCGGGGAATTGCAGGGCATATTCGTCTCGAAGCCTAAAATTAATGCTTCCGAAGGCAACCACCACTTTCTCACCTCCGGAGCCTATGAACGTCTTCGGCTGACAAGTCGCTCTATGAAGTGCAGCGAAGATTTCAGCCCTCCCCTCACAACCTTCGGCTCTTAGCGCCCACTCGAAGATAGCTAATCTAGCTACAGCATTCGGAGATAGCTGGGGGAGGGTTACATGAAACAGGTCAAGTACTTCGGCCAAGAAATCCACAGCAGGGAGGCCCAAGCCTGCTTCGAAAAAAGCTTCGAATACCACAACCTCTCCGGGTCTCGGTGATGGAATTGATTCTTTGCCCGGCTTCCGAATCATAACCCCATTGCTAATCTTACCCCCTGCTGTGATTGCCAAAGATTCTCTCTTGCAGGTAGACGGCCCTAATTCAAAAGACTGATCCAAGTATTTGGTCGACGGTGGGCACAGTCCTTGGTCATCGGTGATTTGGGGATTTCTCCCCCCTGCCGCCATGGATGTTGCCGCCTGCATCGAGGGTGCCGCCGCTAATGTCGCCGCTGCTGCCGCTGCGGCTGCCTGTTGCCGAGCCAAAGCCGAAGGAGGCGCAGATCCCTTGGTCTTCACCATTACGATCGCTCGGTTACTTTGAAGAAATGGAGGCTAGGGCTCAAGAACTCGAAAGCTAGGGCTCAAGAACTCAAAGGGCTCAGAAGGCTTTTGACTGAGAACAAGCGGTGAAAAGGTAATCGAGTAAGTTCTGGAGTCCTTTATTTATAGCCTAAACTTTCCGTTTGTTACCGTTTGGGCTCTGCCCTTTCGCATTCCCGTCTGTTATTTTCCTCCGAAAATAACGCCTCGAATAACTCCGTTAGAAACAGAAACTAACGGCTATATTTTCTAAGTCCAAAAAGACTTTCGAACTTCCTGAGTCAGTTCTAAGATAGTTCGAAAGGTAATTACCTTATGACTGATTCGAAGTTCATGTCTTCGTATATTTCGAAGATAAAACAAAAATCAATAACCCCTATGATTGGTTATCTTTTCTTTCCGTATACTGCTCTCCTAACGTTACAGGTCAAACGGAGAAGCGTATTCGAGGGGCTACTGTTGGGGGAAAATATCTCATCTTCGGGGTTATTGCCGAAGCAGCATAAAGACAGTCAAGCAGTTCGAAGATTGTCCGAAGACCATCTTCGAAGATGCCCAGAACCTCGTTCGAAGCCTGAAGACAGGCACTAGTTCGAAGTATGTCTTCGAACCAAAGCCCTTCAGGATCTTTTCTGCCAGCTAAGATGGAAGACTTATCTTCTATCCTATTAGATTAGTCTTTTACCATTTTAGCCCTATTAAGGAAACCGAATAGTTTCCTTAATGTCGGTTGTAATAGAGGGGTAAATAGGTCTTTTCCTTAATGTTTAAGGCCTATAAATACCCCCCATTTCACCCTGTAATAGGGACCGATTACAAGTGAATCAATACACACTTTCGAACTATTCTAAGTTATTATCCTTTCGGAGGCTTAGAACAGTTTGCTTCGCAAACACTTCGTTTGTTAGTTTCTTTTCTACAGAAACCTGTTAGCGTAATCTTTTACGCCAACAGTGCCAAAGTTTCATGCATGCATAATAATGTGACAAACATAAACGCTGTAAGAACATTTACCTCGTTTCGGCATACAATAGGTGGCGAATCAAGAATGTGATGATGTACTCTTTTCCCACCACTTCCTGAGTTAGCACGACTCCTATCATGCTATCTTCTGCAGCAACGTATAGCCAAACGGAATCTCGACTTTTGGTGATCACACCACATGCGGTGATGACAAGTACTCTTTAGTCTTCTCAAAAGTGTGTTGCTGACTTGCCCCCAAGTGAACTCGACTTCATTCTTTAGCCGAAGTATAGGGACAAAAGCATCAATCTCTCCTAACAAGATAGATATAATGCAGCGCAAATAATTAACTTTGCCCAGCAACTTTTACACATCTCTCTTGCATGTCGGCTTTTCAAAGTTTTTAATCTTCTCAAGACTCTTGGGATCAATCTCAATAACTCTTTCATAAATAATGAACCCTAAGAACATGCCTGCCGATACGCCAAAAGCACACTTGAGCAGGTTCATTTTTAAGCCATACTCACGCATCATATCAAAAGCAACTCTCAAATCGGCTAAATGGTTTCCCATAGCATCCAATTTGACTACAACATCATCTATGTAGACCTCTAGCATAACTCCTAGCAAGTCATGAAAGATCAGGTTAATAGCACGTTTATATGTAGCGCCAGCATTTTTTAAACCAAAAGTCATAACAACCCACTCAAACAAGTCGACAAAATCAGTGCATCGAAAGGTCGTCATGTAGACGTCTTCTTCGGTGATAAATATTTGATTATAACCAGCATTGCCAGCAAGGAAACTTAGTACCTTGTGTCCTGAAGCATCATTGATCGACATGTCATCTATTGGCATGGGATACTCGTCCTTCGGAGTGGCCTTGTTCAAGTCCCTAAAATCAATACACACACGAATCTTGACACTTCCTTTTTTCTATAGGCACAATGTTAGCAACCCATTCAGCATACCTGCATGGCCTAATAAACTCAGCCTTGCATAATCGTTCTATCTCTTCTTTAACTCAGTCATACACAGATGAATTAAAGCAACGAGGGGGCTTCTTATAAGGCCTAAACCTGGGTTTGATAGGCAGACGATGCTCCATGAGCACACGTCTAAGTCTGGGCATCTCGCTATACTCCCATGCGAAACAATCAACATACAACCGAACCAACTTTATTACTTTGGCCTTTTCATCAGCCCACAAAATTTTGTTTACGAAAGTCGGCCTTAGAACAGTACCATCGCCTATATCTATCTCTTCTAGAGGGTTGGCCGACGCGAAACCTTGACCTAACTTTTCTACATCGCTAAATTCTTCATTGGCTTCGGCAATACCGTATTTAAAAGACCGATATTTCTCCACACAAGACTTGAGACAATCAAGAGTAGTCTTACTTGAGATGACCACTAGTTTAGAAATAGCCGTGCTACACTAGCCAACTTTAGAGACACGGGAACAAAACATTCCTCCAACATGATAACAAAATCGTAATCCAAGATATCTCTACCTGATAGACATTCTATGTTATCATGGACGGCGTCAATAGACACATCGGCCAAAGCAACCTGGGCCAAAGTATCAGCTGCTACGACCTCCGCATCATCGCCATCCCAAGTGGATCAAGCACTGGTGCAAAGTAGATGGAATACAGCATTTTGCGTGAATCCAGTGTAGGACCGAGAGTAGCGACCAGAGGGGGTTGAATGGGCTCCTAAAAATTTCTTTTGAATCAATGGCCTTCTCCCAACACCCAACGCACCTCAATAGAAAATCAGTAGAATAAAAATAAATCACAAGCTCTGAAAAAGATCTAGCCTAAAAACAATCGGTGTCCTAATCAAATAGACACCAACAAAGTGCTTTAAGGGAGATTAAAGTCATTCACATAACAAATAACATTTCCACAAGGATTTCACCAAATCACAGATAATCCATCAAGCACATAAAAATCCATTGCTCACAGACATTTCATCCATCACAAGGTCAACAAATATCTAAAAAAATAACCAGTGAAACTAAGACCTCATGAGAATGGCACAATATTTAACGCATTTAATCATGATAGAAATTAATGCAGGAAAATAAGTGTGCTTGGAATTAATTACTGTGCACGGAAATCGAGAAGAGAGATTAATTACTGTTCATAGCTGTCTCCTATGCACAACCGGCTAAACACATGGCCTGCGCCCAGCGACCACGAGCGCTGCTATCCTACGCTAAGTACTCCGCACACGCAAGCCTCGCTGTGAGAGCCAATGATGCACTTGCCTTCCACGACCTCCAAGTGCGCTACGCTGTGCCCCAGGCTTCGCACGCGCCAGCTCCTCCCGCCGCCTGACCACGAGCTGCTTCTAGCGGCCGAGTCCACGCACCATCCTGCCCAAACGCTGTGTGCTGCGTCCACGCAACCTCCGCCTACTACGTGCTACACGGGCTTCCTCAGCGCTCTGGCTCTCTGGCAAATGATGCGGCCACCCAAGAAGAACCAAGGCGCATGCCTGGTTCCTCCCAACAGCTGAGCGCCATGCCGCCCGTTCCTTCTAGAACCGGATCAAGGTACAATAAACCGGCCACAAAATCTCCGGTTCTTGAGAGAAGAAATAAACAGGTTGAATAGGATCTCTTGCTCTTGAACTGCTGGATCATCATGTCGAGCTGTGGCTCTCTGGCACTCACCCAACTCAGGATCCGTCGGAAGTAAGAGTTCTTGTTCTGAGCATCAACTAGCTCCTCTCTCAAGGAAGCTAGCACCTCCACCTAAGACAAGCAGATCTCACACTCTCTATCAACATGGACATACTTCTCAGCTTTCAGCTTGATTAGTTCCAATCTCAAGGACAGGCAATTCTCACATACAGTGGGTGGAACTGACAATGTCTCAAGCTCAAGCCTAGTCTACTCCAGCTCAGCTATGACTTTCTGTAACTCACCCAACTGCTCATCATTCTTGGCTCTCAACTCAGCTAAAATAGCTAAATGGGATGAGCAGTCTCCACAGGGCACAACCATAGTGGCATGATCATCTTTAAACTTCAGCTGAGCACTCTCAAGCTTAGTGGCCAAAACGTCTCTCTCATCTACCCTCTCTATGTACCTAGACTTCAGAGTCGACGGGTCACACAATAGCACCTCGTAGTTAGGGCACTGAGGAGCCATGCTGAATAGCGTGGGCCTCATGGCTCTAGAAGTGATGAGTCATTGTCAACGATAGTCAACGAGGACTGAAGAAGAGAAGAGATCTGCTGTTTCATGGGTCGCGTGTGACTCAGGTACACGGGCAGCAAGCGACTGTCGGGCAGAGGAGGCTGCGAAGTCGGGCTGGGCCAATCCGGGTGCATGGGCCAGAAGCAGTAGAAGACCCACTGGGCTGTTGACCAGGACTGACTCAGGTACACGGGCGGTGAGCGATTGCCGGGCTGAGAGAGCTGCGGGGTCGGGCCGGCCCAATCCGGGTACCTGGTGCAAAGCCGGTGGAGGCTTTGTCAGTTTCGGCGTAAAACTGACAACCATTGATTCTGTATCCGACTGTCCAGAAGAGTAGCTTCAGGATATGTCATCTGTTACTCTAGGCCCACAGTCAGTCAGTTGTGTCTGTAAAAATACCTAAGGGCAGTAGAGTCTTTTTCTGTATTTTTGAGTCTGTAAAAACCCTAAGGGGCTGGTAGAATATTCCTAGTATTGGGCTGCCTATAAATAGCACCCCAATCCCTAGGGTTTGGACTACCCTTTTGCTGAAATTGAATACCACTCTTTGGGTCACTCTTTTCCTCTCTCTTCTCTCTCCTGTGTGCGCCGCCAGGGGTTTCCCTCTCTCTGTTCGTGGCTCATTTTGGCTCAAATTTGTTGGATGCATTTAATCCTTGGTCTCTGGTGAATTTATTGCTTGCATCTTGTTCGGTTTGGGAAGTTAATGCCTTGGGCACGAGCTGGTGATGTTATTCTTGAGGAGAAGCTTCTTCGGCTGGGTGTGTTCTTCACGGTGGTAGTACTAGTTCTTGCTGTTGCAAGTAGTACTGCTTTACTGTAGCTACAGCGTTCGGCTGCAGCTTTTCACCTTCTATCGCCCAGCTTTTTGATCGAAGCAGTCAGTCTCTTTTGCCTTTTTCCTGGTGTGTCTGGCGAAGCTCGGTTCCGTGCGAAGCCCCTCAACTCCGTGAGGCAGGCTCCGATCGAACCTCTTTAAAGGCTTCACTTAGACTTCGAACTTCGGTCTTTGAGTCTGAGTTGCTAGATTCGAAGCTCCTCCTGTATGGACAGCATTGCATACTTCGAACTAGCATACTCCGAATCTATCTGTTCGAAGTGCACACTTCACTAGGTTTCGAAGTTTGGGTCCGAAGCTTGTCCGTTCTGATAGACTTCGCTTGGATTTCTTTGTGGCGTGTTTGCCTTCGATTATCCTTCCGAAGCTTTCCCTGTTCGAAGATAGAGTGTAGGCTTCGGACTTGCTTTTCTGTCGCGTGACAGACTTCGCTTCTTCGTTCGAAGGTTGTCTGTTTGTGTGTTCTAAGCTTTGTGTTCGAAGTTTCGTGTTCGAAGGTTTTGCTTCGAGACCTTCGGTTCGAAGTACGTTCGAAGTCTTGTCTTCGAAGTGCATACTTCGAAGCAGGCTCCGGCACTGTTTTACTTCGCTCCGAAGCTCGTGACTCGAAGTTGTGTTCGAAGTTTTGTCTTCGAAGCCCTCACTTCGAAGCAGGCTCCGACTTTGTCATCTTGCTCCGAAGCTTTTGATTCGAAGCTGTGTTCGAAGTCCTGTCTTCGAAGTGCATACTTCGAACCAGGCTCCGGCACTTCTTTTACTTTGCTCCGAAGCACACTTCGCTTCTTACCACTTCGAACTAGGCTAGACAGTGTCACCTTCGGCATTTCGGACAGACTCCGTCACCATCCTCCGAAGCAGACTTCGACGTGCGAAGGGGGCTTCGCCAAGTCCCGAACAGGAGACAACTTTGGACAGTAACTTCTCTTTTCACTTTATACATACTTAGATCATTTCTTTGAGAAGTATAGGCCTGTTACAACTTGTTTATCTGCCTAGTTGCACCACTTTAGTTTTACACTGTATATCATCAGTTGCTTCTAGGTTAGAAACCTTTAGACTTAGGCCTACTGTCTACTTTCTTCTGCATAGTATTTTTGAGGTGTGTTGGGTATTGGGAACAGGCCATAGATTCGAAAGAATTTTTAAGGCGCCCATTCACCCCCCCCTCTGGTCACTACTTTCGGTCCTACAAGTGGTATCAGAGCGAGGTTAGGTTTTTTCCATACCTTAACCGGTTCTAAACCCCAGTAGTGACTATGACGTCTCCTGGCAAGGTCCCGTCCTTGGAAGCCTATGGCTACAATTATTGGAAGACTCGCATGCGAGCCTATCTCATGAGCCAGGGTTCGGACATATGGGACATTTGCGTTCACAGCACGTTTGTCATTCTGCCAGTCACTGAGCAAGGTACTGCTGGTATCATTGCTCAGCATCTGAGCAACAGTAAGGCTGTGAACATTTTATTTTCTGGTTTAGGTCCCACTGAATTTGAGCGAGTGAGTCATCTCTCCACTGCGAGAGAGATCTGGGCTACCCTCAAGGCACACCATGAGGGAACAACACAGGTCAAGGCTCGGCTCTATCAGACCTACCGGCGTGAATATGAGAATTTCACACAGAAGCCGGGTGAATCTGTTGAGGCTTTGTTTGGTCGTTTTCAGTCGATCATTAACAAGCTTCGGGACAACAAGGCTGAGGGTGCTCAGTTAGTCTCAGATCACGAGCAGGCGCTCAAGGTTCTTCATACCTTGGACCCAAAGATCTGGGAGATCAAGGTATCATCTATCGTTGAGAGTACTTCTTACGATACCTTGACCATTTTTGAGCTGTTTAGCAAGCTGAAGGCCACTGAGGTAGATATCCAGTTGAGATCAAATCTCACTGGCTCTGGATCAAAATCCCTGGCCCTTGCTACACCTTCAGTGGATCCCTCTGCTGTGAGCTGTGCTGGGTTCTCCTTGATGTCTATCACTGAGGACCAGCTTGAGTTGTTGGGAGATGATGATTTGTGTCTCTTTAACAACCGGGTGCGTCGTGTCTATGATAAAAGAATGTTCAAAAGACACGGCACAAAATCCGGATGCTTTGAATGTGGTGATCCAGGACACTTCATCGCCGACTGCCCCAAGCGCAGTGGATACAAGAAGGGCGCCGGTAGCAGCTTCCACGACTCCGGCAAGCATGAGAGCCCCTCCTTCAACAAGGGCAAGCCGAAGACTCGGTTCTTCAAGAAGGCCCTGAAGGATTACCGGCGAGAGAACAAGAAGCGCGACAAGGCCTTCTTCGCCGAGATGGAGAAGAGCTACTCCAAGAGATCCACGTCTTCTTCCTCTTCATCGAGCTCAAGTGATGAGGAGATCACCATCAAGAAGGGGAAGGACAAGGATGATCCGGCGGGCCTCTGCTTCATGGCCTTCGGAGACAAGCCGAAGAGCCGCTCACACCAGCGCCGAAGATCCCGCAAGAGCTTTTGCTCCATGGCTCTTGGGGATAGAGAAGAAAAGAGCTCCTCCGACGACTCCGACGACGACGATAGCAAGGTATCATCTTATGAGCGTGAAATTGTAGATTTACTTGAGAGCAATCGTCAGGAGTTGAAGTATCGGGAAAAACTGCTTAGGGGGGCTAAGAAAAGGATAGATGAGCTAGAGAGTGAGCTTGCCGTGGCCAACGGTAGAATAGAAAGCCTATCTTCTTCCCCTTGCTTGGGTGATAGCAGTGAGTGCCCGAAGTGTGAGGTGCTTCTGTGTGACCTGTCGACTTTGAAGTCCAGGTATACAGAAAGGGTTGATGAGAGGGACGCTTTGGCCACTGAGCTTGAAAGCGCTCAGCAGGAGCTGAAAGATGCTCAAGCCACTGTCGTCGCACCCTGTGTTGATTGCCCATCTCATCTAGCTGCCTTAGCTGAGCTGAAATCCAAGGGCAATGAGCATTTGGGTGATTTAGAGAGGTTGAGAGCTGAGCTTGCCCAGACTAGGCTAGAGCTTGAGACACTGTCAGTTCCACCCACTGTTTGTGAGAACTGTCTGTCTCTTAGAATGGAGTTGATTAAGCTAAAAGCCGGAAAGTCTGTCCAAGTAGAGAGTGAGTGTGAGACCTGCTTGTCTCAGGTGGAGGTTCTAGCTTCCTTGAGAGAGGAGCTAGCTGATTCTCAGAATGAGAACTTTTACCTCCGGTCTATCCTGAGTTGGATCAGTGCCAGAGAACCACAGCTTGGCATGATGATCCAGCAGTTCAAGAGAAAGGATGGGTTTGGAGTAGGTTACACCTACACCAAGGCTGACTTTGAGAGTGCCCTCAGCCGGGCAGTGGAGTGGAGTAAAATGACTCCAGAGCAGAGGTATCCCAAGACTCACTCCACTGAGACCTCCCAGGCTTGTCAGCCAAAGGATGGAGTGATCCATGAAACTCCCAAAGCTCCACCCAAGAAGCCTATCTGGGTTCCTAAGCCCAAACACCTCCACTCTTCTTTAGACTCTCTTCCTGGACCCTCTCAGCCCAAGAAGACCACACCTAACGCTACCAAGCCCAAGATCCCCAAGCCTCAACCACATCCCAAGAAGCCTACCTATCATTGTGAGTATTGTCAGAGAGACGGGCATCTTGCGGAGTTTTGCTTCAGGAGGAAGCGGGTTGAGAGAGCAGAGAGGGCTCGTAGTGATCAGGTGCAGTTCTACCAGCAGGGTGGTAGACTGCGTGTTCCTCGGCGCGGGGAGAGGCTGGAGGCCAGGCCGCGTCGTATAGGTGGTGGTAGAGGAGACGGCTTTCTTGCCCGTGCTCCAGTTGGTGGTGTTCGTTCCGGCAGAGTTCCAAACCGAGTTGGCTACGGTTCTGGACCTCGTGGCCGTAAGGTTAGGAAGAACCGTGGACCGCGCTTTGAGCCGCGTTTTGGTCCAAACTCTTTTGATGGTTTTCGCTTTCCATCTTTTGAGCAGATGGCTCGACACTGGTTTAGCTCGTTTGCTAAACCTGGTGCCGGACCATTTGCTCCCACTTACAGACATTGATTGTGCAGGACCGGGGACTGGAGGATGTTTGGATCATGGACTCAGGATGCTCTCGCCACATGACGGGACATCGCAGATGGTTCTCCAGTCTCACTCCCCCGAGCTCCAAAGAATATATCACGTTCGGGAACAGCGGTCAAGGGAAAGTAAGTGGCATAGGCTCAATCAGCATCTCAAACCATTTCTCTTTAAAGAATGTTGCTTTGGTTAAAAATCTGAACTTTAATTTAATATCTGTTTCGCAACTTCTTGAGGATGGTTTGGAAGTGCGTTTTAAGAAGGGCAATTCTTTTGTGGTTGATTCTAGAGGGTCTTTGGTTTGTCAGATTTTACCCTTCGGTAAAGTTTTTCGAATTGACTTCTCTAGTTCTTTTGGCCCTTCTCGCTGTTTGATTGCTGGATCTTCTTCTGAGCTCTGGAAGTGGCATAGGAGGTTAGGTCATTTGAGTTTTGATCTGCTAGTCAGGTTAAGCTCTATGGATCTCATCCAAGGATTGCCCAAGCTTAAAATGGAGAAGGATCTGGTTTGTCATCCCTGTCGTCATGGGAAAATGGTTGCCGCTTCTCACTCACCTGTGACTCAGGTGATGACTACGTATCCAGGCGAGCTTTTACATTTGGACACTGTGGGTCCAGCTCGGGTACGCTCAGTCGGTGGGAAATGGTATGCACTTGTGATAGTTGACGACTTTTCTCGTTTCTCGTGGGTTTTCTTTTTGGAGTCTAAGGATGAAACTTTTCAATTTGTCCATGACCTGATTTTGAAGCTGAAGAATGAGAACAATGGCCGGATGCGAGCAATTCGCTCCGACAACGGCTCTGAGTTCAAGAACTCTCAGTTCGTCAGCTTCTGTGGTGATCAGGGTCTGGACCATCAGTTTTCTTCTCCTTACACTCCCCCACAGAACGGCGTTGTGGAACGAAAGAACCGCACGCTAGTTGAGATGGCCAGGACGATGCTCGATGAGCACAGGACTCCTAGGCGTTTTTGGGCTGAAGCCATGAACACGGCTTGCTATCTGGCCAACCGCATTTTTCTTAGAGCTTACATTGGTAAGACATCATATGAGTTGCGGTTTGGCAGACATCCCAAGGTGACCCACTTGCGAGCGTTTGGCTGCAAGTGCTTTGTGCTCAAGAAGGGAGGGCATTTGGACAAGTTTGAGTCTCGTTGCTGGGATGGTATTTTTCTTGGTTATGCATTGCATTCTCGAGGCTTCCGTGTTTGGAACCTCGAATCCCAGCTGCTTGTCGAGACGTGTGAGGTTTCTTTTGATGAGTCCTTGCCTTCTTTGACTCCTTCTTTTGAGCTTTCTGGTGATGATGAGCTCGGAGAGTCCATCTTCGAGGAAGATGAGGATACTCCAGCTGCTGTTGAGGGTGGGCCTTCTGCATCCCTCGCAGAGCCCACACCTTCTGTGACTTCGATTGATGATGAGGGCGGACCTCTGATCACTTCTTCCTCTTCGATCGAGCCCCCTCAGTCGAGTCCAGAGGTGCCAGCTGCTGACTCCGGTGAGGTGACTTCAGATCACCAGGGAACCCGAGCAGTTCAGCGTGACCACCCCTCAGAGCTCATCATTGGTGATTTGACTGAGAGGACTTTGCGTTCCTCTGCCTCTCTCGCTGTGTTTGCTGAATCTGCGTTTGTTGCATCTTTTGAGCCCAGAGACATTTCTCATGCTCTTTCTGATTCTAATTGGATTAATGCTATGCAAGAAGA
Source organism: Zizania palustris (assembly GCA_019279435.1). NCBI lineage: Eukaryota > Viridiplantae > Streptophyta > Magnoliopsida > Poales > Poaceae > Zizania > Zizania palustris. The sequence continues at coordinate 7,249,941 of JAAALK010000082.1, forward strand.
GCTTGAGAATTTTGTCCGCAATCGGGTTTGGACACTAGTTGAGCCGCCACCAGGATGCAACCCCATAGGCACCAAGTGGGTATTCAAGAACAAACAAGGTGAAGATGGGGTTGTGGTGCGCAACAAGGCTCGACTAGTCGCCCAGGGTTATTGCCAGAAGGAAGGTATTGACTTTGAAGAAACCTTCGCTCCTGTGGCCCGTCTTGAGTCCATTCGTATTCTTCTAGCTTTTGCCGTTTCAAAGGGTTTTAAGCTTTTTCAAATGGACGTTAAGAGTGCTTTTCTGAACGGGTTCATAGAGGAGGAGGTATATGTTAGGCAACCCCCCGGTTTTGAGAACCCCAAGTTTCCTCGACATGTTTTTAAGTTGCATAAAGCTTTATACGGGTTGAAGCAAGCCCCCAGGGCTTGGTATGACCGGTTGAAGCAATTTTTGTTGGGGAAGGGCTTTGTGATGGGTTCTGTGGACAAAACTCTTTTCTTGCTCAGAGATGCTTCAGATTTTTTAGTTGCTCAGATTTACGTGGACGATATTATCTTTGGCGGTACTACTGATTCTCTTGTGTCCAAGTTTTCTGAGCAGATGCACAGTGAGTTTGAGATGAGCCTCATGGGTGAGCTTAAGTACTTTTTAGGGCTCCAGATCAAGCAGACCAGGGACGGCACCTTCATCCACCAAGGTAAGTATACTCGTGACATGCTTAAGAAATTTGACTTTGGTGGTGAATTGAAGCCGCAGATGACCCCGATGGGCACTTCTGGGGGTCTGGACAAGGACGAAAGCGGTGTCAAGGTCAATGAGAGAGAATTTCGAGGGATGATCGGTTCGCTGTTGTACTTAACGGCAACAAGACCAGACATACAGTTCGCCGTGGGACTTTGTGCGCGTTTTCAGTCTTCACCACGCGCGTCTCACCGGCAGGCTGTCAAGCGCATTTTCAGGTATCTCACCTATGCGCCTGATCTTGGTCTTTATTATTCAGCATCATCATCACTTGATTTATCTGGCTTTTCGGACGCTGACTTTGGTGGGTGCCGGTTGGATCGCAAGTCGACTTCCGGTACTTGCCAGTTTCTTGGTTCTTCCCTTGTATCTTGGTCTTCTCGAAAGCAATCTGGAGTTGCTCTTTCGACCACAGAGGCTGAGTATGTAGCTGCTGCTAGCTGCTGCTCACAGATGGTTTGGATGATTTCCACTCTTCGAGACTTTGGGTTGCTCTTTCCTACCAGGGTTCCATTGTTTTGCGACAGCACGAGTGCTATTAGTGTAGGGAAAAACCCATGTCTCCATTCAAAAACCAAACATATCGATGTGCGCTTTCACTTCTTGCGGGATCAATATGAGAAAGGTGTCATTGACCTTATTCATGTTGATACCCATCATCAGTTGGCTGACATTTTCACCAAACCCCTAGATCAATCTACCTTTGAGCGTTTACGAGGGGATTTGGGTGTTGTGTATCCTTTTTAGGATATTTTGCGTCAGTTTTCTTTGCTCTTTACTCTTTTCTTGAGTCTTTTTGTGTGTATTCATATCATACATATTCACATATCACACTTTTGAGCCTGCTTCTGTTATATGATTAAACTGCTTTACTTATTCTAGCTGGTACATGCTTTTGATTACTCGTCGATGATCATGCTTTGTCTCAGTTCTTTTGATATGTCTGATATCTGTCATATGCATGGCTTTTACGCTTTCAACTTGAAAAATGATCACCATTGCTTCTGGTAACCAGCATGTGTAGGCTGAGTGCCTTTGCTATCTGTTACATGCCTTGTAGCTAGTTCATCACATAGATGCAGATATGCAACTTGGACATCTTTATGCTTTAACATGGAAAATGTGCTTTAAAAATGATGAAAATCAAAACTGAATGAAAATTCCATGCCCTTTTTATGCTTGCGTTGAAAAGATCCAAGTGGGTTTGCTTTGTCGCATTATATTGTCCTGGACTGCTTACCATAGCACTTTGGTATGAACTAGGCCAATGTAGTGTATGCCAAGACCAATGTCTTAAGCTTCTGATGGCCCAGTCCTGGCCTAGGCTTGACTTGGTCGGTTAGCATAAGGTTTGACATGCAAATAACCCTTGGCAAAAATAACAAAGGAAAATGAAAAAGCCTGAACTTTAAAGGGATAACAAGTTTGCTGAAGCACTTTGTTTTGAACAATGCTTATCTTGGTAGATATCAGTTAGCTTCTGCATCTCATGCTTTACCTTGCTTGTTTACTAGACAATGTGGTGATGCTTTTATTTGCAAAAACTGAAAAATGCGTGCTAAATGACTTTCTTTAGATATCATCTCTTGCACTGATCATGCCATGTATCTTAGACAGTATCTCCTTTGCTATACCTGTTAGATACTGTATTTGCAGTCAATCATATCTGAGAAGCATGCTTTCTACACTCCACCTGCACCCCAGTTGCATTCACTGCATATCTTGAGGGGGAGTTGCATTTCAGGGGGAGTCTGTGTCTCTTTTGAGTGCTTGATGAGTTCACTTGTCAACAAGGGGGAGAAAATTTGGGATCAGAGTTTAAGGGGGAGTTCTTACTCTGTTGATATCCTTGTTATTCTGCAATCGCACTCATTTTGAGCTTTTACGTTTTGGTTAACCATCATGACCGTTTCTTGCTTTTGGTTGGCTTTTGGTCATTAGGGTTAAACTTTTACCTTATTTTTCTTCTTCTTTGTTTTCTTGTGTTTTGTTTTCGTGTTTCCACATTTGTTCACAGGAGTAGAAGAGCTGAGAATTGAGGAGTGTTGACAATGCACTCATCAAGGGGGAGATTGAGGAGCCATGCTGAATAGCGTGGGCCTCATGGCTCTAGAAGTGATGAGTCATTGTCAACGATAGTCAACGAGGACTGAAGAAGAGAAGAGATCTGCTGTTTCATGGGTCGCGTGTGACTCAGGTACACGGGCAGCAAGCGACTGTCGGGCAGAGGAGGCTGCGAAGTCGGGCTGGGCCAATCCGGGTGCATGGGCCAGAAGCAGTAGAAGACCCACTGGGCTGTTGACCAGGACTGACTCAGGTACACGGGCGGTGAGCGATTGCCGGGCTGAGAGAGCTGCGGGGTCGGGCCGGCCCAATCCGGGTACCTGGTGCAAAGCCGGTGGAGGCTTTGTCAGTTTCGGCGTAAAACTGACAACCATTGATTCTGTATCCGACTGTCCAGAAGAGTAGCTTCAGGATATGTCATCTGTTACTCTAGGCCCACAGTCAGTCAGTTGTGTCTGTAAAAATACCTAAGGGCAGTAGAGTCTTTTTCTGTATTTTTGAGTCTGTAAAAACCCTAAGGGGCTGGTAGAATATTCCTAGTATTGGGCTGCCTATAAATAGCACCCCAATCCCTAGGGTTTGGACTACCCTTTTGCTGAAATTGAATACCACTCTTTGGGTCACTCTTTTCCTCTCTCTTCTCTCTCCTGTGTGTGCCGCCAGGGGTTTCCCTCTCTCTGTTCGTGGCTCATTTTGGCTCAAATTTGTTGGATGCATTTAATCCTTGGTCTCTGGTGAATTTATTGCTTGCATCTTGTTCGGTTTGGGAAGTTAATGCCTTGGGCACGAGCTGGTGATGTTATTCTTGAGGAGAAGCTTCTTCGGCTGGGTGTGTTCTTCACGGTGGTAGTACTAGTTCTTGCTGTTGCAAGTAGTACTGCTTTACTGTAGCTACAGCGTTCGGCTGCAGCTTTTCACCTTCTATCGCCCAGCTTTTTGATCGAAGCAGTCAGTCTCTTTTGCCTTTTTCCTGGTGTGTCTGGCGAAGCTCGGTTCCGTGCGAAGCCCCTCAACTCCGTGAGGCAGGCTCCGATCGAACCTCTTTAAAGGCTTCGCTTAGACTTCGAACTTCGGTCTTTGAGTCTGAGTTGCTAGATTCGAAGCTCCTCCTGTATGGACAGCATTGCATACTTCGAACTAGCATACTCCGAATCTATCTGTTCGAAGTGCACACTTCACTAGGTTTCGAAGTTTGGGTCCGAAGCTTGTCCGTTCTGATAGACTTCGCTTGGATTTCTTTGTGGCGTGTTTGCCTTCGATTATCCTTCCGAAGCTTTCCCTGTTCGAAGATAGAGTGTAGGCTTCGGACTTGCTTTTCTGTCGCGTGACAGACTTCGCTTCTTCGTTCGAAGGTTGTCTGTTTGTGTGTTCTAAGCTTTGTGTTCGAAGTTTCGTGTTCGAAGGTTTTGCTTCGAGACCTTCGGTTCGAAGTACGTTCGAAGTCTTGTCTTCGAAGTGCATACTTCGAAGCAGGCTCCGGCACTGTTTTACTTCGCTCCGAAGCTCGTGACTCGAAGTTGTGTTCGAAGTTTTGTCTTCGAAGCCCTCACTTCGAAGCAGGCTCCGACTTTGTCATCTTGCTCCGAAGCTTTTGATTCGAAGCTGTGTTCGAAGTCCTGTCTTCGAAGTGCATACTTCGAACCAGGCTCCGGCACTTCTTTTACTTTGCTCCGAAGCACACTTCGCTTCTTACCACTTCGAACTAGGCTAGACAGTGTCACCTTCGGCATTTCGGACAGACTCCGTCACCATCCTCCGAAGCAGACTTCGACGTGCGAAGGGGGCTTCGCCAAGTCCCGAACAGGAGACAACTTTGGACAGTAACTTCTCTTTTCACTTTATAAATACTTAGATCATTTCTTTGAGAAGTATAGGCCTGTTACAACTTGTTTATCTGCCTAGTTGCACCACTTTAGTTTTACACTGTATATCATCAGTTGCTTCTAGGTTAGAAACCTTTAGACTTAGGCCTACTGTCTACTTTCTGCTGCATAGTATTTTTGAGGTGTGTTGGGTATTGGGAACAGGCCATAGATTCGAAAGAATTTTTAAGGCGCCCATTCACCCCCCCCTCTGGTCACTACTTTCGGTCCTACAGGCACTCACTACTATCACCCAAGCAAGGGAAAGAAGATATACCCTCAATCTTGCCATTGGCCATAGCAAGCTCACTCTCAAGTTCATTTATCCTCTTCTTAGCCCCTATAAGAAGTTTCTCCTGATATCTTAACTCCTGATGATTCTCTTCAAGTAATTCAACGACTTCTTGTTCATAGGAAGATATCTTTTCATCATCGTCGTCGTCGGAGTTGTCGGGGGAGCCCTTCTCTTCCTTATCCCCAAGAGCCATTGAGCAGACGCTCTTGCGGGATCTTCGGTTGTGGTGCGTGTGGCTCTTCGGCTTGTCCTCGAAGGCGATGAAGAAGAGGCCCACCGGGTCATCCTAGTCCTTCCCCTTCTTGATAACGATCTCCTCATCGCTTGATCTCTTGGATTAGCTTCTCTCCATCTCGGTGAAGAAAGCCGTGTCTCACTTCTTGTTCTCACGTCGGTAGTCCTTCAGGGCCTTTCAAAAGAACCTCGTCTTGGGCTTGCCCTTTATGAAGGTGGAGCTATCATGCTTGTTGGAGTCATAGGAGCCACTGTCGGTACCCTTCTTGTGTGTGTTACGCTTGGGGCAGTCGGCGATGAAATGACTTGTATCACCACACTCAAAATATCCATTTTTCGTGCCATGTTGTTTGAACATCCTCTTGTCATAGACATGATGAACCTGACTATTGAAAAGACACAGGTCATCATCTCCTAGAAAATCAAATTGGTCCTCAGTGATAGACATCAAAGAGGACAAAGCACAACTCAAAGCAGCAGGATCAGCAGAAGGTGTCGCAAGGGCCATGGTTTTTGAGCCAGAACCAGTGAGATTTGATCTCAACTGAATATCAACCTCTGAGGCCTTGAGCTTACTGGAAAGCTCTACGATAGTCAAGGTATCATAGGAAGAGCTCTCAACGGTAGAGGATACCTTGATTTCCCAAATCTTAGGGTCTAAGGTATGAAGAACCTTGAGCGCCTATTCATAATCTAAGACCAGCTGATCACGATCAGCCTTGTTGGCCCGAAGCTTGTTGATGATCGACTCAAAGCGACCAAACAAAACTTTAACAGTCTCACCCGACTTCTGTGAGAAGTTTTCCTATTCTCGCTGGTAGGTATGATAGAGCCTAGCCTTGACCTGAGCTGTCCCCTCATGGTGTGCCTAGAGGGTAGCCTAGATCTTTCGAGCAGTGTCAAGATGGCTAACGCGCTCAAACTCACTGGGACCTAAACCAAAAAATAGTATGTTCACTACCCTATTGTTCAGGTCATGCAGAGCGACTACCTTAGGAGTAGTATGCTCTATAGCTAGAAGCATAGTAAAAGTAGCATGAACACACATATCCCAAATCCCTGAGCTCTTGCTCAATAGATAGGCTCGCATGTGAGTCTTCCAATAGTTGTAGCCAAAAACCTAAAGGGACGGAACCTTGCCAGAAGAAGTCATGATCGCTACCTTGGGTTAGAACCGGTTAAGGTATGGAAAAACCCTAAACAGGCTCTGATACCACTAGTAGGACTGAGAGTAGCGACCAAAGGGGGGTGAATGGGCGCCTAAAAAATTCTTTCGAATCAATGGCCTTCTCCCAACACCCAACGCATATCAACAGACAATCAGCAAAATCAAAATAAATCACATGTTCCGAAAAAGATTTAGCCTAAAAACAATCGATGCCCTAATCAAATAGACACCATCAAAGTTCTTAAAGGTAGATTAATGTCATCTTAGTTGTTGCCGAGCTTCTTCAACAGATAGTACGACCTCAGGTTGGCGGTTCTGCCTCCATCTACAAGCATCCTCGAGATCAACTTCCCATCGATGTTCCACTTGACATAGAGAGGCTTCAAGTGATGAGCTGTATCCTCGAGATTCTTGAAAATAGCCTCCAATGGGTTGACGCTCAACTGAGCGACCTCGGCCTCGTCCTGTGGAAGAGCGAACTCAGTGGGAAACATGATGACATTTACGTCCATCGCTTGAGGAGGGGGCCCCTTGGAGACAAGCGTGTAGTCGTCATCCATCAGATCGTTCTTGTCGTCGCTCAGAGTAGGAGTCGGGTTGTCCACGGCAACCGGCTTCGGCTTCCAACTTGTCTCGCTGCTAGTCGAGGGCTGATCTCCTTGAACATGGCGTCTCTCTCATCCTCAAACTTATTATCGTGCATCTCCTGGGCTCAAATACGTTGTAGCCGACTCTTCTAGGACATGGTCATACCTGGTGGTACCCACAATGGCCGCGGCTTAGTGCCGGGTGCCACAACTTTGTTGTTTGAAATTTTGGCCAAACAGGAATTGCTCGAATCGGCCTCAGCAATTTTGCACTTGGTGGGTTGTTGCTCCTACTTCCTGTCAATCGGACCGGCCTTACTGGGCTAGTCTAACTGGGCTTTGTCGGTCGGACCGACCATGTTGGGCTTGTCCTAGAGAGGACCGATCAGACTGGCTATAGTAGGCTGGTCAGACCGAAGTGGAAAGGGTGGTCTGACCAACACTAGGGCTGTGGTCAAATCGGCCATCTCCTCGGGTGGACTTGGCGGTTCACCTTCGCCTTGCTCTACGGAGGTCCCTTTAGGGTTTGAGACGTCCTAGGACCCCACCTTCACAATGATAGCTTTAGAGTGGGCATTTGGATGTCCTCGTGGTGCGATGGATAGTCTGGAGAAGACATCACCCCTTGGAGCGCCCATTTGACCCCGCATTTTATAAAATCTGGGTGGCACGAGTAGAGTAATATAATATGTCGTAGGGTACCCGGTAGGTGGAATGTATCAAGGTGGCCACTGTGCCATCGGTAGATGGTACAGTGGTAGAGGGTAAGGTGGCTCCAACGGCCTCGCCCATCATGGGCCGGACCCACTCTTTCGAGGGTGCTCCGGCCTTGTTGGAGCTCCTGGCCGAGTGCTCTCCTTCTCGGGCCTCATATGTCACCTTCGGCTTCTTGCGATTCGCAGCCGAAGATGATGTGTTGGTGTTCACTTTCCACACTCCTACCTCAGGTTTCTTTGGCATGAGCGTGTGTAGACACGGTTCCCCGATCATGACCTCCTTCCCCTTAGCAGACTCGGCCTGCTCAGGCCAAATCAGCACCTTCTTCCTGTCGAGATCAATAGTGTTCATGTGAAAAGGTTCCTGGTTGAGCTTCATCTTTGGACTTGTATCCAATTTCAACTGTCCTTCTTCTATGGCCGATTGAATCTGCCGATGAAATACATTGCAGTCATTATAGAATGGGAATGAGAGTCATGCCACTTCCAATAAGCTCGTTTCTTCAAGTCGTCGGTCGTCAGAATGACATGACCCTTCGATAAACTGATAAGCTTGTTCTTCAACAAAAAATCAAATATCTTATCGCACTTGGTCACATCAAAATGCTGGGCTGACTCTTGGTGGGAGATGGCCGTAACTTAGTGCAAATGATGGGCTTGGCCTTTCTAGACCAAGTCCACTACATGGTGTACATATCGGCTGATTCATCCTCGCTCTCCGATGATTCCACATCGGAGTGCTCCATGACCTGCACCTCGGCCTTAGGCTTGTTAAATGTTTTGGTGAATTTTCTACTTTTGTCTCGGCTTTCCTAAATCAAAGCCCTCTGTAGCACTTGACTAACATCGAAGAAATCCTGGCCATCAAGTTTCTCCTTAAGTTCAAGATGAAGACCGTTAAAAGCTAGGTCGGCCAAGTCTGTATCAGAAATGTTCAAAGTAAAACATTGATTTCTAGTGTCCCTAAAATGCTTAACGTACTCAGAAACACTCTCGTTAGCCTTCTGTCTAACTGATGTCAAGTGTGAATGTCCAAGCTTGGTCTCCCCAGTATAAAAATAGTCATGGAAATTCTGCTCCAACTAGGCCCAAGTCTGAACGGAGTTCGGTGGCAACAACGAAAACCAAGTGAAAGCGGTGCAGGAAAGTGATAGAGAAAACAATCTAATCTTCAAAGCATTTGACCCACTAGCTTCGCCACAATGTGTTAAGAACTGACCTATGTGATATAGGGTGGTCTTACTACCTTCTCTGTCAAACTTTTTAAACTCAAGCACCGTAAAGCTTTGCGAGTACGGGATGGTGTCGAAGTAATCAGGGTGTGGCTTTTGATTAACCTTACCCCATCCTCTAGGTGTCCAACCCGCAACCTCTCTAAACATTGCACAAATGCACTCATCGAGTTCATCTACACCTAATGCCTGTGCACGTCTCTCATGTGGGGGCGCGACACACGGTTGTATATCATGGTGTTGACCATGCGGCTCCTCCTCTCGTGGTGGATCATGATATGGGACGTGATCAGGCCTATGCGGGTGTTCGGGCATGGGATGTGTGGGCAATGCGGGGAGAAGAAGTGCAGGTGTGGGCGGCGGCACATTGTATATGGTAGGAGTGGTCTAACCGGACATAGGGCTGGTCTAACCGAAGGCATAATGGTCGGTCGACGGCCGGTCTGACCGACCATTGTCATCTGGGTAATCCGGCACATGTCGGTCTGACCGGCCCAACGGCCGGTCTGACCGACAGGGTCGTGCAGGACCTCGGCCATGGATGGTGTGGCTGAGGACACGACAACTTTTCCTGTACTCCTATCGGTTCTACTGTATATGCGGTGAACAGGGGGTACACTAGCTATTGGAGTTGGGGAAACAGACTTGGAAAAGCCAATTCTTCTAAACATTGCCTCCATCTTCGTGTACAACTTCGAGTCAACGATGGCTTCTATGCGGTTTTTAATGGTAGCACTAATGGCTTGGTCAATGGTGTTGGCTATCCTTTGCTTGAGGTCATGGTGATGGAGGGGGGAGCCCGATCTTCCATCAGGTGGGGATAAACAACGATTTGTGGAGAACTCGACGTTGATGATCTGGCTTCTGATCCACGAGATCAGCCCTTGCAATCGCTACACCATAACTCTGTTGGTTATCAACCAAGCATAGCCTGATTCACCAAGAATGCTAATCCTTTCCTGCGAATCGAAGAACACAAGCAAAAACGCAGAAAATGCAATTGAACTGAAAATTCTATTGGAATCTGCGAATTGGGGTTCACTTACAAATCCGGTGAAGCGGTGGCTATCAAAGCAACGTGTAAACTAAAACAAAAAAACCCTAGATGGCTGTAGAAACACCTTATATAGTAGTTTGGGACACACCCTAATGGGCTCAACTGGATACACGGCCCAAAAGGCCCAATAACGCAAAAAATAGCATGCTGACAGATTCATGACTCTATCTTGTTTTGACGATTCCCGTTGATCTGGAATGAATTTTGAGATGAAACCAGTCGCATTGGAAAATTTGTGAAGTTATATTTACGGGCTGGGTGGAACGTTAAAAATGGAGTCCGTATGCGGCCTGGGTGATGATTTTAGTGCACGCTGCTCCTGGAATCCGAGTTGGACACGAATTGTAGTTGGATTGCACTCTCAAATTGGTTTGGACGTCCTTCCTGGTTCTTCTCCAACTCTTTGTTTATCTCCAAGTGATTTTCATCATCTCCATGATTTCGAACAATAATAGTAATATTAGGTAGTAATTTATTCCCAAGATAATATACTAAGATACTTAGAAACGAGTTGACCTAGAGATTTAGTCGTCGTGCTCGAACTTGAATAATTAGATCTTGGTATTCATGTATGGTTGTATCATTGGTAGGGATGTCCTGATCATCCTTTCCTTCTTTATTTGGAGTCATCCTCGACTCAACATCTATTGGTCCCCAATCAACTTCCGTGATAATACAAGAGTTCCATATGCATGCATCTCTTCTATTAATCCGAGAAAGTATTTCTGAAATTGAAAATGAATGCATCTCATGGTGTAGCATCTAATGTTCAAATATATAAAAATTAAATCTAACATGGAAAGCATGCACCTTAACTTGTTTTCTCACAATCATGATCCTATCCCAACTGGTGATGTTCTCATCATTCTCCCCCCTCTTGAAATAGAGTGGTCCTCCACTCATACTCATCTTTTGCTCCCATGGTTGGTTTCAGTTCTGCAACGTTAAATGTGGAACTATCCCAAAACTTGGGAGGCAAGACAAGTTTATATTTATGTGACTCAACATTAGATAAAAACTCGAGAGGCATATCAAATTTACACTTATGTAGCTCAATATGAGATAAATACTTAGTGATAACTGGGGGCAAAGTATAAACTATATTAGTAAGGGAATAATAAGCAGTTTCACAAATCAAAACATAGCAAACATCTTGACTATGAAGTTCAGTTTGATCAGTTTTAAGTGCAAGGATAGAAGAATATTTTAATTCGATTTCATGCTGAATTTCAGATCTAATATCAAGTTGTTTGCTCTCATTAGTTGCCGTCTCGATATCATCTTTAATAATTTCATCAGAAGTTGAATGTAACAAAGTAGATTTCATATCCTCATGCACAACGATATAGTTATTAGTCCTATCATGGTGAAGTCCATCATTATCAGAGTGCAAAGGGTGTTCTATTATTTCAGCTGATGAAGCAACCTCAACGGGTACATGTAAGGACTTTTTACCTAATACCTCAACTCATGCAGAGATGGAAGGTCATATGCTTGCTGATGTTTTTGCAGGTACATGTGCAGTTTCATGATGAACACTTGAAGAAGAGAAAGGCTTGGTTAGTACCGGTGTGCTCGTCACTCGTGGTGGATAGGAGTCTTTTGCCTTGTATTGTCGTTCCTGCAATTCTTTCTCTACAATGATGGTAAGATGGAACAAATGACTAAGAGTATTAAATTCTTTATAATAAACGATATCTTGAATCTAATGCCTCAAACCATCATAGAAGCGCCACATTGTGTCCTCCGAGTGCTCCACAACAACACAACAGATCATGCTCTCTCGAAGTTCAGCATAATACTCTTTCATAGACATGTTACCTTGAACTAAGCATTGTAGTTTTTGCACAATTCACGATGATAAGGAGAAACAAATTTACAATGCATAGCTCTATTTAAATGACCCCATGTATCAGGTTGTAATTGAAGTTCACTTATATCTTCCCACAATATTAAAGCACAATTTTTAAACATACTAGTTGCTTGTTTAACTCTATGTTGTTCAGGAACTAGATATAAGTTAAATTTATGCTCTACGGTCATCCTTCAATCTACGTATTCTTCAACATCATATTCAACATAAAAAGATGGGATGATAAACTTACTTTTGATAGAAGAAACATTGTTACCATGATTATTATTTGTCGCACCTTCCATACCTGCCATGGTTAGTAGAAAAGGAAAAACACTTGGAAAAAATATTAGCCCTATCAAGTATTAGGTAGTGGAATGTATTCTCGCTCACACTCAACCATCTTATCACAATCTTACAAGGTTCTTACCATCGTAGAGCAGTGGATGGCATAATCTTGGTCGTGGCACAATTCTTGACTGGTTGGTGACTTCCAAAGAGAGTGGTATACGATTGCAAAGGCTCAAGCTGCACTGATCAGGAGTATATATGTGGAGTCTAGGTGGTTAAGTAAGAGTAATCTATATGGTGAAACTCAATTCAGAAACAGATAATAATATTAAATAAATGTCCAGAGTACTTGTACTAATGGCTGGTCTGAATGTGATTCCTATGACAACAAGGCTTAAATGAGAGAGTGGTTGAGGCTCAAAGGATAGCTAATAGATTGATAAAATCATCACAAAACAGTACCGAAAATAGCACCACACAAAACTAATATCTTCCAAGCTTATCCCTAAGTGCTCCTCCTTTTTTCGATATTCTTTTTTTTTCATATATTTTTGAACACTTTTTTTGAACTCTTTTTTTACACTTCTTTTTTTGACTAGGAGCACAATGAAGACAAACCAAGAAGATGTGATACAATTTTGCTGCAAAGAAGTGTTATGTAGATAAATAAAGATGAGCTGAAAAATCTACGCAAAAAACTTCGGTGCTAGAAAACTCGATCTTTCCGATCGAATTTGGAAAAACTAAAATCGGCGAACCTAGCTTGCTAGGTAAACTTAGATCTAAATTTTTCTTTATATTTCTAAAATGTATTTATTTGCCTTATTCGGAGTCTGTATGCAAAAGATATGACTGTTTTATCAGAGGCGGTATAAATCAGGGTTTTGAGGTTCTAGTTCGGATGCGAATTGCATGTCAAAGGGGATTTATGGGTGGTGGCTAGTATAAGGGATTTAGAAAAAGGGATCACAATACTAACCAACAACAGGACTTGACCAAGGACACAAACTCAATACTACCAACTCTAAAACCAAAACATGCAAAGGCTAGGGATGGTCTTGGATTGGGGAAAACCTACGACTACAAATTTTTTGTTGGATTTTTCGTGGACTATGGGATGAATATGAAATCAATATAATCTAAGATACACGAACCTGATGGTAAACTAAGCTCTGATACCACTTGATGGAGGGGGGTGCCCAATCTTCCGTCAGGTGGGGGAAAACAACGATTTATGAAGAACTCGACGTTGACGATCTGGCTTCCGATCCACGAGATCGGCCCTTGAAATCGCTACACCACTACTCCGTTGGTTATCAACCAAGCACAGCCTAATTGACCTCGCCAAGAAGGCTAATCCTGGCCTGCGAATCGAAGAACACAAGCAAGAACGCTGAAAACACAATCGAACTGAAAATTCTATTTGAATCTACAAATTGGGGTTCACTTACAAATCTGCAGAAGCGGCGGCTATCAAAGCAACGTGTAAACTAAACCCAAAAACCCTAGATGGCTGTAGAAACACCTTATATAGTAGTTTGGGATGCACCCCTAATACGCTCAACTGGATACACGGCCCAAAAGGCCCAATAACGCAGAAAACAGCATGCTGACAGATTTTGGACTCTAACTTGTTTTGACGATTCCCGTTGATCTAGAATGAATTTTGAGATGAAACCAGTGGCATTGGAAAGGTTATGAAGTTATCTTTCCGTGGCTGGGTGGAACGTCAAAAACAGAGTCTGTATGCAGCCTGGGCGATGATTTTACTTCATGCTGCTACTAGAATCCGAGTTGGACACGAATTGTAGTTGGATTGGACTCTCAAATTGGTTTGGACGTCCTTCCTGGTTTTTCTCCAACTCTTTGTTTATCTCCAAGTGATTTTTATCATCTCCATGGTTCCTAACAATAATAATAATATTAGGTAGTAATTTATTCCCAAGATATTATACTAAGATACTTAGAAATGAGTTGACCTGGAGATTTAATTGTCGTGCTCGAACTTGAATAATTGGATCTTGGTATTCATGTATGGTTGTATCATTGGTAGGGATGTCCTCATCACCTGGGAGGACATCCAAGGAGACGATGGTGTTACCTTAGCCCCAGAGAGACCGGGGATGTCACCATCGCGCTTGACGAAGCCCCCACGGGTCTTGGTGAAGCGGCTAAGAAACAGAACGTGAAGCTCCCTTGTCCTGGCCTCAAGGTCTGCTCTATCCTCCTCATAGAGGTTGTCAAGGGTGGGGATGATGCTGTTGCCGTCATTGATCTCTAAGCTCGCCACTAGGTTCATCAGCGTCGAGGGTCCCATTGATGTAGAGGCCGCAGGTGTACCCGTCGCCGATGTAGAGGTACTTAGCATGTTTGTGCCAAGCGGAGTCGCAAAAAAGTATGTTGACACGAAAACGTGCCCTCGCACCTGGGCCAGTTCGACGATCCAAATACATCGCGAGACGTTGACAACACGTTTTAATAATACTTAAACCATTGTAAGGGGATAACGTAGTCGCCAGACATTCAAACAAGTATTTAGAAATAATATTCAATTAACCGATGTATGAGAAAAGTAATAAAAATAATCTAAACCAATTAAACTGGATAGAACAACCGATTTAGACATGACAAAACAGGATCGGTCAGAATGTCCAACCAGGGCCAATCAGAACGCTAAATGATGGCATGTCCCGGTCAGACCGAACATTTACCGTCGGTCAGACTGAACAGGCTATCAGCAGCCGACTCGCTCTTGCCGGCACAGGATGACAAATCCAGCACACGCCGGTCAGACTGCCGAATACCCATCGATCAGACCAAAGTGGCGGATTATTGCTTCTTCGTGTCGCCGGCACGCCTGATGATGGATCTGACACATGTTAGTCAAGACGATCAAGCAACATCGGTCTGACCAACAATGCCAGATCAGAACGCTTAAGTGCTCCGGCGACTGTCTTGCCGTGGATAGCTTGCCACCAATGTTCTTGGCAAAGAAGATGAGGTAGAAACACTACAAAAACTCCAAAAAACCAGTGGCAATTCGGCCAAAAGACTGAATCACCGGTAAAAACTGATAAAACGATAGAAATTTGTTACATGAACTAAATAGATGATTCACGAGCGAACCGACAAGGACTTACCGTGATTACGACGCGGTGGGCGGATGGTTTCTAGCGCAAACCAGCAAAGATGTATGTTCTAAGCTAAACCTAGGGCAAAGAAAGTAAATGCGATTCAAGGTATATAATAGATTGGATCTATTAGGGTTTTGGGGGGCTTCTTGAATCGGCCTTGCCTCTATTTATAGAGGTTGGGCATGACGTCCTAGGCTTCTAATTGGAGTTGTGCATGGGTCCAAGTCTTCAAAAATCAATAAGGGATAAAAAATACCCCGTAATCATCTAATTGGACTCGGACACAGACTTGGCCGATCTAACTGGGCCTATGGCCGGTCTGACCAAAGTGGTGCCGGTCAGACAAACGGTACATGGCCGGTCAGACCGGCCTGTGCCACGAATTTGGCATATTTTCGGCTAAGTTACCAGAATTTAATATTTTGACACCTTTAATCTTTAATGCCATTTTTTGCTATCAACACAATCATATAAGTATTATTGGCTAAACATGTAGGGGATAAAAAGATAAACTCTCTAAAATTTGAATCAATTTCTAGAATTTATTTTAAATTCTAAAACAGCCACTGGTCCACGGTAAGCCATGTCCACCGTGAACCCGCGCACTATACTCATGGGCCGGATCAAGATCGACTGTCGAATCGAGATCGGGCAGTCACAGTACATGCGGGGAGATTGAAATGAAATCGTACTACCGAGATCACTTTTGCCCCCCCCCTTCAATTAGAATGGACGAACTAGATTAAACCAACCGTCGATTTAATCATGCCCGTCCAACTTGGATCGTGCGGCCAAGGGAGAATATGACACGACACGGCATGCTAGTCATCTTCTCCAATGACGACAAGGGAGGGCAGTGACCACAGCGGCTCCACGATGGCTGGTAGCCAAATCTAAAGGCGAAAATGGAATCAGGAAAGCATGGTGAGTCCGGGGGGTACCGAAGATGGGGCTCGAGGTCGTCAGGGCGTGGCCGGCGATGAGTGAGGCACCGACGAAGCTTTGCGTTGACAGCGGGGATGGTGCTCTGGTGGGCTTCGACGGCAACAGAGGGGTGGCCGAGGTCGGTGACATCCTAAGGAACACGACGGAATCGACGACGAGATGGGCAAGGGTCTCTGGCAATGGCGAGCGGCGACTGTAGGGGAAATAGGGCAGCAACGTAGAAAATGCAGTGCGGGTGCTCTGTTTGTGTGACGGTAACACGATTGTAAGGACTGGATGCGGTGTGGTGTCGCGAGGTTTATATAGGGTGCCAGCGGTGAATGAGAGGGCTAGGTTGCCATGAATGACGAAAGGGGAGTAACTCCGGTGAGGCATAATACTGTGATTAAGAGGTGTAACGAGAGGGGATCTGAGGGGTATCGTGTTTCGACATAATGATGAGTTATTTCCTGGTGTTAAATCGAGCTCGGGCCGACGGCGGAGGCGAAATGGCGAGTTGGGGCGGCGACCGGATATCTCTGGGGAGCAAGCGCTCGGGGAAGACGAATCTGACAGGTGGGCTCCACCGGTCACCGAGTCCACATGTTAGTGAGGGATTGCTGAAAATAGTTTAAAAATTATGGGATACATGCAAAGGTTCTAAAAGTTTGTAAAAATTCTCAAATAATATATCTTGGCCTCAAGAACATAATGCAATTTTCTCACATCAAGATTATGATTATTTCTCTAGATTTTTCTTTATTTGGACATTTTTAGCTTTATTGAAAATCAAAAATTAATCTTTTTCTAGAATTTTTGTATTTTCTAGTTTATTTTTACCTTTTGGAAATTAGGGGTGTTACAGATATGCTTCATAGCAAGGATTCCACTAGAAGAATAGGGATGTGGGGCGTCGAGCTTGTCCCCTTCAGCATTTCATTTGCCACAAGAACTCTGATAAAATCACAAGTGGTTACGGACTTCGTGGCGGAGTGGACTCTATATGCCGTGGGCTCCGGAGAAGACAAGTGAGGCGGTCTGGACGATTTAATCCCACGACGCGTTTCATGCATCCGGAGCTGGCGCCAGAGCCGTTATAATCTCACCCTCGGTACAAAAAGCAGTGTACTCCCCAAGGCTCAACTTTAAAGCCACCAACAATGTAGCTGAGTACGAAGGAGTACTCCTTGTACTTCGCAAATCACGTGAACTTGGCATAGCTCAGGTCATCATCAAGACGGATTCTCAAATTGTTGCAGGCCACGTAGACAAAAGTTTCCAAGCTCGACACCCTCTCCTTACAACATACTTGGTTGAGATTCAGAAGCCCGAAGTGGCTTTTAACGGAATTTTTATTCGAAGTATCCCGAGGGGTGACAACTAGTAGGCCGATGTCTTGGCCAAGGCTATGGCCGGTGGCCTGGATGTCCCGTTAGGGGCTTTCTTCGAATAACTATATAGCCCTTTGGTGTCACTGCTACCCGCAGCGAAAGTACTCAGCATATTGAGCAATCATTGGCATGATCCGATCATGAGCATGTTGCAAGACAAAGCCATTCTCCCCGAAGGTCGGGAGTTTTCAAGATTGCAATCCAAGGTCCGACGCTATCACATTATCAATGTCATCACCCCTCTTGCGGTGCATCACCCAGTCCGAGGACCAACAAATACTCCAAGACATCCACGAGGGCTTGTGCGGGAGCCACTTAGCGCCTTAGGCCCTGATGGGAAAACACTTTGCCAGGGGCTATATTGGCCCACTATTATGGCTGATGTTGAGGCCTTGGAACACACCTGCCAATGGTGCCAATGGATGGGATGATAGACCCATCGCCTTGCAATGCCCTTCTATGTCATTGCCTTGGTGTGGCCATTGGCCTGATGGGGATGGATCTAATTGGCCCCTTCGTGAAGGCAAAGGGAAGCCTGAAATTTTAGTAGTGTCAATCGAGTACTTCTCAAAATAGGTCGAAGTAGAGCCCCTAACGGCCATATGCAGGTTTGGAGTGCCCAAGCAGCTGATAATTGACAACGGCACCCAGTTTGATGTCGAGCCTTTCAGAGAGTTCTGCGAAGGCTTTGGCATCCAGATGTGCTTCGCAGCTGTCCGGCATCCTTAGTCCAATGGAGCGGTTGAACGTGCCAATGTAAACATTCTTTTCTGGTCAAAACATTCGCATAGTAGGACTAGCGAAGGGGCTATGCACTGAAGAGTTGCCCAAAATTATGTGGTCCATCCGGTCCAACCAAGCGAGGTTTACAGGTTTCACTCCATTTTGACTACTGTTTAGAGATGAAGCCATGACACTGATGGATCTAAAAGGCGGCTCCTTGTGTTCCATGGATCTAGAAGACGAAGGCGAAAGGCATGCCTCGTGTGATTTGTGGTTACATGAAAACATGACCCCACACTTGGGTCAGTTCGATGATCCAAAAGTGTGTGGATACTTAGGGACAAGCCTAAGTGTAACGCAGCACTGACACCGCATTTTGACTACCCTTAACCGTGGTAAGGGGGTGGAGTCGCCAGGTAATCAGATCACACAGAAATAATCCAATTAGCCGGAAGAAATATATTAAATAGAACAAATCAGCAAACTGAGCAGATCCTAACTGATTCGGAGTATAGTGCGAAGGGGGTCACCGAAGTGTACCTTCGGCATCTGATGCGAAGTGTCCCACCGAAGGGTACCTTTGGTGTTTGGACTGATCTGGCCGAAGATGAACTCCGAATAGATCTGGATGCGACAATCACCTCCGAACAATAGGGTTCGGCGCGAAGTCTTTGATACAGTGAGATATAGAAAAATGAAAGACGCAACATGCTAGTGTTGCTTCGTCTAGAGCGAAGTACAAGCGAGGCGAAGCCTGTCAGGATGAAGCGTGCCGGCAAAACCTGTTGGCGTGCGGTCAAAGCAGGGATCTCACCGAAGGGTGTTCTGGCAACCTCTGAAACCAATCTCTCAACTCCGGACACCTCCGGCGTAGTAGCTCCGAACGTAGGTAACTTGCAACAGAGTAGATTTTAAGTACCAATTCGGCCTAAGGACCGAATTCTGCTAAGTGTTGCACTAGGAGCGAAGGTAGCAATATGTTACACAGATTAGCAAATACTTCACAAGCAAAGTAAGAAGGCGATAGCAATCTATTACATAAATTAACGGATACTTCACACGTGAAGTAACAAGGATTACCACTGTTCCGAAATGGCCACCGGAGGGCTTCCAGGCAAACCAACAAAGAGTACAGAAAAGTAAAGATAAAGTAAATACGATTCAAAGCTAGGGTTTTGTGGTTGATTTTGTTGGGGGGCCCTCTAAACCAGCCTCACCCCTATATTTATAGGGACTAGACTTCTAATCTCTAAATCTAATTTGTTGTGACTCGGCTGAATCACGCATAGAGATAAACACTTTGCTAGAATCGGATCCAACTCTATCTCTGCCCAAAGTGGGCCTTCGGCCAACCCTACCGAGGTCTACTGCTCAGGCCAAAGCTTCAGCGGAGTGGGCCTCCGAAGGCCTCCTGGCCGAAGGCTATGGGCTGGCTGGAAGCTTCCGGAATCCGTAGCCCTGTGGTCCTTTGGCCCTGTAGGGCTTCGGCCTAACCTGGGACATGTGCCTTTTCGGCCCAAATTACCAAAATTGATATTTTGACAATCTTAATCATTGATGCCATTTTTTGCTATCAACACATGCCCCCCTGCCTTTTAGTGAACTAAAAGCACAACGGGCTAAATACGATACTTTCCATATCGGCCTTCGACATCTTTTAAGCTGTTTACCACACACTTGGGAAATACCTTTTCAAGTATCTACCATTCAAAGCTCTTCGAAACCACTCTCCTTGCAGAGATTGTAACACATATGCATTGCCGAGAGCAATTTCGGCTATTTTGAAAGGGCCTTCCCAACTAGGCGACCATTTACCAAACTTGGGACTCTTAGTGCCTAAGGTTAAAATCGTCTTCCAAACCAAGTCACCTACTTGAAACAATTTTGGTTTAACCTTCTTATTGTAGGCTTTAGCCACTCTCCTCTTGTCTATTTCTATGGCTTCCAAAGCCCTCAATCTCTTATCAGTCACTTCTTCTAGATTGTCTTTCAAAAGAGTTTCATACTCATCGACCGATAAACCATCTTGCTCTAACACTCTTAGAGAGCCAAGATCTACTTCTACAGGTAGAATGGCTTCTTGTCCATACTCCAACTCGTATGGACTAACTTTGGTAGCACCGTGCTTTGCAATTGTACAAGCCCATAGCGCCTCGGAGAGCAGTTCATGCCACCTTTTAGGGAATTCTTCAATTTTCTTTCTAATGAGCTTAATCACGGTTTTATTACTAGACTTGGCCTAACCATTGGCCTGAGCATAGTAGGGCGAAGAATTTATCAACTTAATACCATAATATTCGGCAAAGTCTCTCACTTCTTTAGAAACAAATGAACTACCTTGATCTATAGTTAGAGTTTGAGAAATACCAAATCTATGTATAATTTGTTTCAAGATAAAGTCAAGTACCTCGACGTGACTCATGTTCTTGAGAGGTACGGCCTCGGTCCACTTGGTGAAGTAATCTGTCGCCATCAACACGAACCAATGCCATTTCGAGGAAGGAGGGTGAATTTGGCCGATGAAGTATAAACCCCAACCTCAGAACGGACATGGCTTGACAATAGGGTTAAGTAATGAAGCACAAGCTAATTGAATATTGCCAAACTTCTGACATGCTTCACACCCTCTATAATACTTAAAACAATCCTCAGTCATAGTCGGCCAGTAGAAACCCGCTATTTTGAGCATCCAACTCATTTTCTAGGCCGACTGATTAGTGCCACAAAGTCCTTCATGGACTTCTCCCGTAGCCTTCTGGGATCGTTCGTGGTCTAGACACTATAATAGTACTCCGTCAATGGTTCGGTGATACAATGTGTCGTCTAGCAACACAAATTTAAACGCTTGCCGCTGAACTTTCCGATCAACCCATTGGCTAGGGTGTCTCAAATATTGGACGATTGGAGTTCTCCAATCGCCCTTATGGTCTTCTGAGAGTTTCGCTAGCTCACTCCCTAAAAAAATATCTAGGCTACTGATTTCGGGGTGCCCCCCGAGCCCTTCCTGCTTCTGCCGAAGCTTGGCTGGATTGACCGTGCAGAGCGCATCAGGCCGAAGCCCCCTGTCGGAGGGTTCAGGCTCTCAGGAACCCTCACTATCCCGAGGACTTCAGCTCGCGGGCTCTGGCGTGCCAGACCCTTCGGTGGGCGGAGTACTCTGGCCTCGGGATCTTGGCACGCGCAATCTCCGACAGTCGGAGGGGTCCGACCCGGAGGGTGCACCCGTCCGAAGCTACTGACTTGGTAACCAGATGCTTGTTGAGCCAAATCATTTTCAACTGAATTGGCCTCTCTTGACACATGAGAAATTTTGAAGTCATCAAAAGTAGCAACTATGTCCAGGCACCTATCCAAGTAGCTGTTTAGCAAGCCGTTAAAACATTGAGCACTCTTAGCCACTTGTTGTACTACTAATAGGGATTCACCTTGCGCATGAACATGTTTGACACCCATGGATTATAACAATTCAAGCCCTAGCAGTAAAGCCTCGTATTCAGCTTGGTTGTTGGTAGAGGGAAATTCTAAACAAGCCGAGTTTTCAAAGTGTGCTCCGCTAGGTGATATGAGATCCACTCCAATACCTTGGCCATTTTTGCAAGCTAAACCATCAAAGTAAAGTTTCCACGACATTATCTCAATCAAAGCAACATTGTCGCTCCAACTGATGTCTATGTGGTGATCAACTATAAAGTTGGCTATCATCTGGCCTTTCATAGCTCTTAGGGGTTCATAGGCCAATGCATATTCAATCAAAGCGTAAGCCCACTTTCTGATTCTTCCACTTAGAATCGGCTTTTGCAACATGTGTTTTATAACATCAGTTTGGAAAATGATGACACATGTAGTAGGGAGAAGATAGTGGCGCAATTTGGTACACGCGTAGTAAAGTGACAAACACAAACGTTTCATAAATGTGTACTTGGTCTCGGCGTCCAGCAGGCGGCGGCTCAAGAATGTGATGATGTACTCTTTTCCTTCCGCCTCCTGGGTTAGCTTGGCCCCGATGACGCTATCCTTAGCAGCGACGTATGGAAAAAATGGAATCCCGGCTTTGGGTGCTCTCACCACGTGCGGTGATGACAACCACTCCTTGATTTTGTCAAAGGCGCTAGCTGGCTTGCCCCCCAAGTGAACTCAGCCTCGTTCTTTAGCCGGAGTATGGGGACAAAGGCATCAATCTTGCCAGACAAGTTAGATATAAATCGATGCAAATAATTCACCTTGCCTAGTGTAACACCCAAAATTTTCAGAGAAATAAAAATACCATTTATTATATTTTTCTGGAATTAATTAATTTGGAAATACCTTTAATGCCCTTCTTAGCTTATTTGAACTAGAACCTAGGTGAAATGACCAAACATTTTAAACTAATTTCTATAATTATTTTATTCGTAAAAGGATTGAAACAGTAATGGCCTCCCTCCCTCAATCTCCCCCAACCGGCCGGCCTAGCCCGCTCCCTTCCCACGCCTCGTACTGACAACTGGGCCCCGCTTGTCAGTGAGCCCCTCTTCCTCCCCGCGCACGCCCGACCCCACCTATCGGTTTCGCCCCATTGCCTCACCCTCACCCCGCGCCCACTGACCGGTGGCCCCCATCTGTCGGGACCGCCGTCCACCTCGCGCCACACCCCCCTAACTCCGCCGGCCGAAGACCTCGCCTTGGATCCGCCCCGCCGTCCCCCTCCAATCAATTCGTCACCGGTTTAATGCACCTCAAGGCCCCCGGCCATTTAATCGCGTTAAGGGACGCATTTAAGCCCCAAGATCGCAGCGCCCGTGCATGGCGAGACCTCGCCGGCGAGTTAAAGCCCTCCCCTTGGCTTTCCTTCCATGCGTCCCCCTCTGAACCCCAATGGCGCCTCTATTTAAGCCCTTGGCCTCCACCACGTCTAGCCCGCACGCCCTATCGCTTTGAGAATGAACCAGAGTGCCCAACTTCGAATTTTAGCGCCACACCACCACCCCCACTCTAGTCAACATTCGCCGTCGCCAGAGTCCCCCTGCGTCCTCGACGACCGCACCGTCGCGACCGTAGGTGCCTCCCCGACCTCGGCCACCCCTCCGTCGTCGACGAACCCCGCCGAAACGCCATCACGACGAGGACTCGAACGCCTCCATCATCTACGCTCATCGCCGGCCACGCTCCGACGACCTCTCGCCTCACCAATGGTACCCTCGTGATCCCCGTAGTCCCCTCCTTCCATTTTAGCCCTTAGGATCCCTCGTCGTCGCTCGTTGTGGCCCCTGGCCCGCTCGCCATCGCCGGAGAAGACGACCGGCATTGGTGAAGTAAGCGTGCCATGTCGGATTCGATCGCGACCGTGTGATTTAGATCTGATGGTGGCGTTTAATCCGTTCGCGTGGTTTAATCAGATCCGTTAGATCTCGGCAAAGCAGTACGTTCTAATCTGAGCCGTTCGCTTATACTTAAAACCCGCGATGAATCTGGGCCATCCATCGTGTACCGGTTCGACGTTTTAATCCTGGCAGTCCGAGATGACTTAGCGCCCCTGCCTCGCCCGTGGCCGCCCGATCGTGATCCAACGGCGGATCTAGATCCGGCGCACGCACACAGTGCGCGGGTTCACGGTGAACCCAGTTCACCATGGACCGACGCCTGTATTTGGATTTAAATTAATTTCCAAAAATAGTTTTAAGATTATAAAATTCATATCTTGCGCATTTTAACTCAAAAATTACCATTTCAATTCCATAAAATTTATAATTTTATTCTCTACATGTTGATGCAATAAAAACAATAGGTTTATATTGAGTATTTTATTTTTATTTAATAAAGTATTCAAAAGCACTTTAGGATAAACTCAAATTTGTCCATTTCAACTTTAGAAAAATTCATCTTTTATTCTTTTCATATTAGTGTAATGAAACCACTAGGTTTATTCTGAACCTTTTTATTTTAAACCAATTGTAAGTTTAAAATACATTAGTTAACATTTTTATTTCCTTTTTAGAGATCTCTAACTCCATCAAAAGTCCATTTTAAAAAAATTCATATAGTAATTATCAGAAACATAATAACTTATTTTTCTTGATTTAAACCTAATCAGAACCCATATGCTTATTGTGTGATTTTGGAATGTTTATTGAATGTTATGTTTATTACTTTTGTCGAAAAGACTACAACGCCACCGAGGAGCCGGAATATTACCCGGAGGTTCCCCCGTCGCCTTTCCGTGAACAAGGCAAGTAACCAAACCAATCTTTTGAGCATACTGAACCCATGTTTTACTAAATTATCGCTAAAACACATAGGATATACATGCATTAGTCAAATGAAACCCTTACAATATATTTATTAGGATCCCCCGACCTTGATGTGCAAGCCAAGCCATGCTATCTAGCCTAAACTCCTTGTCACCATATGACTAGTACTATTAGCTAGTGTCTAATGTATTGACACGATTGCTATAGGATTAAAAATGAGTCGTAGCAACTTGGTTCTACTATATGGTCCCTGTTATCCTTATCTTTGGAGTTCTGTTGGTGATAGAGTTTTGGTTGTGAGTGTATGCATGGTGGGTTCTGGGTGCAAGCTAGGACATTGGTCGGTAGCACCCGAGGCACTATAAGGACTGTTCTACGGGATCAATTGCAATACACTTCCATACTAACCACAAGTCTAATGGGTAAGTCCTAACTAAGGTATGGGGTGTTCCAAACCGAGGCCACCACTTGGAGATGGGTCAAGCAGCACCTGAAGGTGGCTTGTACCGACGTGGCGCAAAAGGGGTGCGACGTTATCCGGGATGCGGCCCGGCGCGCCGGCGAAACCTAGAGCGGGTGGTTATCGCTTGGAGCATTTCATGCCGAGGTTTTGGCATGAGTTCCCATGGTATGGGTCATCTCATTACACTTTGGTGTTTGAGATGAGTGCGTGCCTTGTGGGTACAGTAGTACACCTCTGATCAGAGTGATAAATCTTTTCGAAAAGCCGAGCCGACTGTCAAGGGCGGGTTGCGTGACATCCCACAATTAGTTTACTTTTAAGATGAATGTGCATGATGGTTTTACATGTAAGGACTGTTGTGCGACGAGGGAAACGTACTCCTCAAGTTATATGGTATTATGATGTCCATGTTTATTATACCGCATGATTAAATCTGACTACACTAAATGCAACAACTGGAAAATGTACTTTTCCGCACTTTTAGCCATTTTCCTTCCTTTGTTATTACCCTGCATTACTATTTGCATTTGCGGTGGCTTGTTGAGTACTTTTTGTACTCATACCCGTTGGACATACTATTCAGAGGATGCCTACTATGAGGATGGTCTGGAGTAGCGACCCAGTCAAGAAGAAAGATCCTGAAGAGGGCGTTCGTCATGAAGTTTACTTTCATTGTTTATTTTAATTTTACTCTTATGTAATAATGTAGTCTGCGTACCACGGATGATTGCTCGTATGTACGTGTCGCATGATGAACCTTTTGTATTATTGTTTTTCTTTGGAAATTCAATAATGTTCCGATTTCGGTAAATCGGGGCGTCACAAGATGGTATCAGAGGCGACATGATTGCAGGAAGCCAAACGGACCAGCCTAGCACTTAGTTGGATGAAAACTATTTTATGAAAACCTACTTTATAACTTTCTTCCTCTCCTCACTTTCATTCAACTTGTTGTTTTTGTAGATGTCGGTCTACCAGGTGCATAGCTTTTGCCGCCACTTCGAGGGCTTCATCAGGGAGCTCCGTATGATGGTCAACTTCCTTGGGTTCCTCTTCGAGCCATAGTTCCATGGGGTGTACATGGAAGAGTTCATAGGACCTTGCGGCGTCTCACTTACCATCCACGGATCCAGCGAGCACCTGCCATTTTTCACGGCAGCACTTGGGGGACCCACCTTCAACGTCGCGTGCCAACGCGTCGCCCTCCAAACCCTCATGGAGCTGAGGATGATCTATGATGATCGTCTTCAAAACACGTCCTTCCGGCTCATGCCGAAGCGCACTCCCGGTGCCCACCGTAGCATCTACATCGGAGTTCACTCCGATCGCGATCCGGTCATGGCTCGGTAGACGCGCCTTCTTCAGGCCATGGATGATCTCCATACCGAGGCAGTGCTGGACGCCGAGGAGCACCACGAGGCAGTTGAGGTCCTTCATCATGAGATAAAGAACTTGATCCAACAAAATGGTGAGATGCAGCATAAGATTATACAACTGTAGAAAGAGATAGCGGAAATGATCCCCCTCGTCCCGAGGAGGAAGAAGCCCATCTGCGAGCCCGCCCCTCGCCCCAAGAGGATCCCGCCACACCCCACGACTGTCGGACCATCTATCTCTAGTGCCCCTGCCCTGCGCCCCGCCATCATCTCTGACTCCATCATCGAGAATTTTCTCGAGCCCACCGTCCCTCAGGACCCTCGTGGTTCCGAGAGCATGGAGACCGCCCCGGACGATGAGTAGGCGGTAGTTATCGTTGTTTGATTTTAATAATTTTAGTGATTGTGGTACCCCCTGCAACGACTTGTGTTGTAGGTGGATTAAAATAAGAGCATTGATGTAATGAACACTTTTTACCACTTATATATATGTGTGAGCCCCTCTGGGCTATTCTTGGCTAAAAATTTGTTTTAAAGCTTTTATCTTATGACTAAAGCTCTTATATGTTCAGAACATGACCGACAACAAGAACACCGGGTCTAACAACGGAGAAGGGGCAAGCAACGGTTTGCCCGGAAGTGTTGTGCCCAACTAGGGCGCAACGGGCCAACGTCAGACTGGGCGACCATCCGCCAAGCACCCCACCTTGGCAGAGATGGCGAATCAGAACCAGTTGATTACCACCCCGCTCACCCAGATGCAGCACCAACAGGCACAGTTGGACTGGCTACAAAATGTGGAACCCGCCCCTCGTGCATCAACCCCCGCACCCGCGCCTCAACTCTCGGAGTTCTTGCGCGTACGACCCCCGATCTTCTCCAGCATGACGAACCCTATGGAGGCCGGAGATTGGCTCCGTACCATCGGGAAGAAGTTGGACCTCCTCCCCTGCACCGACCGGGAGAAAGTGGCGTTCGCCACTTATCAACTCCAGGGTCCCACGGCAGAATGGTGGGACAACTGCCGTGAGTCCCAGCCATAGGACCACGTGGTGACTTGGGCAGAGTTCACAATCGCTTTTTGCGTCGCCCACGTCCCCGCCGGAGTGATCGCGGTGAAACAACACGAGTTCCGCAACCTGCAATAGGGCAGCTGGACTGTCATGGAGTATCTCCATGAGTTCAACCGTCTGGCACGCTACGCGCCAGAAGAGGTGCGAACCGACGCCCTCCGCCAGGCCAAGTTCCTCCGGGGACTTAAAGATGACCTGACCATCCAGCTCATCACCACCGACTACGCCGACTTTCAACGATTGGTGAACAAAGCGCTCATCCAAGAGACTGAGCAAAATAAGTTGGACCTCAAGAATAGGAAGATGGTTGCATTCAAGCATCATCAGGCGAACTCTCAGAGGCCCCGCTTCGTCCATCCGCCACCAGCGCCTGCCTACCATCCTCGGCCCGCCTACAGGCCGCCTCACGCCGCCGGTGGATCAAACGCCGGGCATTCTCGCCCTGCTCCAGCACCTCCGGCCGCTTAGCCACCACCCGCCGCCAAGGCCCCGATCATGAGGGACCGCCAAGGGAAGCCGGTCGTCTGCTTCAACTGCCGGAAGGAAGGGCACTACGCACATCAGTGTCCTCACCCCAAGCAACCTCAAAGCACGGCACCCAACCAGGCAGTTCGTGCCCGCGTCAACCACATCAACGCGGAGGAAGCTCAGGAAGCTCCTGAAGTCATACTCGGTACGTTTACTGCCAATTCCATACCAGCTATAATACTATTTGACTCTGGGGCAACACACTCTTTCATCTCGAAGGATTTTGGGAAAACTCATAACTGTGAAGTGCTCCCTCTACCAGCCCCCATGATGATTGCCACCCCTGTCAATAAAACCTTAGCCCACTTGTATAGCCCTAATGTAAAAATAGAGATTCAATAGATACCATTCCAGGCCGAGTCAGTCCTCATTAAGTGTACCGGACTCGACCTCATCCTAGGGATGGATTGGTTGATGAAACACAAGGAAGTGATCAACTATGCCAGCAAGTCTGTAACTGTGACCAACCCCGAAGGCGAAGCCGTCACTTTTCGGATGACCAACCGCAAACCTCGTGAGGTGTCTCTCCACTCACTAGCCCTAGAGGAAGTGCCCGTAGTCAAGGAGTACATGGACGTCTTCCCAGAGGACATGCCAGAAATGCTTCCCAAGCGGGACATCGAATTCAGAATTGAGCTTGTCCCTGGGACCACTCCAATCTCCAATCGCCCATACTGGATGGCCGCCAATGAACTAGCCGAAGTCAAGAGCAACATCGAAGACCTGGAACAAAAAGGGTACATCCAACCGAGTACCTCACCCTGGGGTGCTCCGGTCATCTTCGCCATGAAGAAGGACAAGACTAAATGGATGTGCATGGATTATAGGGCCCTGAATGACATAACCAGCAAGAACAAGTACCCATTGCCTCAGATCGATGACCTGTTCAATCAGCTAAAAGGATCCTCGGTGTTTTCCAAGACTGACCTCAAATCAGGTTATCACCAATTGAGGATTAGAGAAGAAGACATCACCAAGACTGCCTTCACCTCTCTCTATGGGCTCTACGAGTATACTGTGATGTCGTTCGGACTCACGAATGCCCCTGCCTTTTTCATGAACATGATGAACAATGTATTCATGGAGTTCTTGGACAAGTTCAGTGTGGTATTATATCCTCGTCTACTCCAAGACCAAGGAAGAACATGAAACACACCTCCATCTGACCCTCGGAAAGCTAAGGGAACATCAATTATACGCCAAATATAGCAAGTGCAAGTTTTGGTTGTCTGAGGTGAAGTTCCTCGGTCATGTCATATCCGCCGGAGGAAAAGCTATGGACCCAACAATTATGGAAGCAGTGACCAACTGGCTACAACCCACGAACGTTGCCGAGATTGGAAGTTATCTCGGATTGGCCAGATACTACCGTCGGTTCATCGAGAACTTTTCAAAGATAGCCAAGCCTATGACTAGGCTGTTGCAGAAGGAAGTAAAGTTTGATTGGTCCCCAGATTGTGAAGAATGCTTCCAAACCCTTAAGACGAGGCTCGTGTCAGCCCCAATTCTGACCCTTCCAGACATCCGGAAGGACTTCCACGTCTACTGTGATGCCTCTCGTCAAGGATTGGGATGCATCTTAATGCAAGATGGGAAGGTGATATCTTACGTCTCTCGACAGCTAAGACCACATGAGCTGAACTACCCGACCCATGACCTGGAATTGGCAGTCGTGGTTCATGCCTTGAAGATATGGAGACATTACCTTGTGGGGAATCGGTGCGAGGTATTCACCGACCACAAGAGCCTCAAGTATATATTCACCCAACCGGACCTGAACCTCGGGCAGAGGAGATGGTTGGAATTGATCAAGGATTATGACTTGGGCATCTATTATCATCCAGGCAGGGCCAATGTGGTGGCAGACTCCCTTAGTCGAAAAGGGTACTGCAATGCCATCATGATATAGGACCAGGCACCTTTGCTATACAAGGAAATGGAAAGACTGAATCTAGGGATCACCACCCGAGCGTATCTCGCTGCTTTAGAGACTAGACCTGTCTTAATAGACCAAATCCTGGAAACACAGAAGGAAGATCCAGACATCTTGGAGATTCAAGAGAACATACGGAAGGGTAAAGCCCCCGGATTCTCCGAGGACGAGAATGATACCATCTGGTTCAGAAACCGGATATGCGTACCCGACAAGCCTGAGTTGAAGGCTCTCATCCTTGAAGAAGCCCACGATAGTCTATACTCCATACATCCCGGGAGTACAAAGATGTATCAAGACCTAAAGGAGAAATATTGGTGGGTAAGCATGAAGAGGGAAATAGCTGAGTATGAGGCCAAGTGCGACACATACCGGTGAGTAAAGGCAGAGCACCAGAGACCTGCTATACTGTTGCAACCCCTCAAAGTCCCCGAATGGAAGTGGGAAGAGATAGGGATGGACTTCATCATGGCACTGCCCAGGACCCAAGCCGGTCATGATTCTATCTAGGTGATCGTCGACCGACTCACCAAAGTAGCTCACTTCATCCCCGTCAAGACAACTTACACCGTCACAAAGTTGGCTGAGTTGTACATATGACCCGGATTGTGTGCCTGCACGGAGTGCCAAAGAAGATTGTATCTGACCGTGGGAGTCTGTTTACCTTTATGTTTTGGAAGAACCTTCAAGAGGAACTCGGCACCCGACTAAACTTTAGCACCGCCTATTATCCACAGATTGATGGTCAAATCGAAAGGGTCAACCAAGTATTGGAGGATATGCTTAGAGCTTGCGCTCTAGACTTTGGCAGAATGTGGGACAAGAACTTGCCTTATGCGGAGTTCTCCTACTACAACAGCTATCAAGTTAGCCTGCAAATGTCCCCGTTTGAAGCACTTTATGGGCGTAAGTGCAGAACGCTGTTGCTCTGGGATCAGACCGAAGAGTCACAGCTGTTTGGGACAGATATATTGAGAGAAGCCAAAGAGAAGGTCAAGATCATCAGGGACAGATTGAAAATAGCCCAGTCCCGACAAAAGAGTTATGCCGATAACCAACGAAGAGACCTAATCTTTGAGGAGGGTGAATATGTCTATCTCCGAGTCACTCCCCTCCGTGGCACTCAAAGGTTCAACATGAGAGGCACGCTAGCACCCCGTTATGTCAGACCTTTTTAGATTCTCCGACTGCAGGGAGAAGTGGCATATCAACTAGAACTGCCTCTAGCCTTGGCAGGAGTCCATGATGTGTTCCACTTCTCACAGCTGAAGAAGTGTCTCCGTGTGCCTGCCGAACAAGCCGACCTCCAACAACTCAACGTCCAAGAAGACTTGACCTATATCAAGAAACCCGTCAAAATCCTGGAGACTAAGGAAAGAGTAACCAGGAGCCATGTGGTTCGCTTCTGCAAGGTTAAGTGGGACAACCACCCCGTTGAAGAAGGCACATGGGAAAAAGAAGACGAGTTGAAAGCCTAATACCCCGAGCTATTCGAGTAACGTTCCAATCTCGAGGACGACATTCTTTGTAAGGGTGATAGGTTTGTACCACCCCAAATTTTCAGAGAAATAAAAATACCATTTATTATATTTTTCTGGAATTAATTAATTTGGAAATACGTACCTTTAATGCCCTTCTTAGCTTATTTGAACTAGAACCTAGGAGAAATAACCAAACTAGAGGCTAGAAAATTTTGTATATGATCCCAAGGCCAAGATATATTTTTGAGAATTTTTACAAATTTTTATCACCCTTGGAAGTAGCCCAAATATTTTAAACTAATTTCTGTAATTATTTTTATTCAGAAGAGGATTGAAACAGTAACGGGCCTCCCTCCCTCAATCTCCCCCAACCGGCCGACCCAGCCCGCTCCCTTCTCATGACTTGGACTGATACCCGGGCCCCGCTTGTCAGCGAGCCCCTCTCCCTCCCCGCGCGCGCTCGACCGCCCGACCCCACCTGTCAGTTTCGCCCCGTTGCCTTGCCCTCGCCCCGCGCCCACTAACCGGTGGCCCCCATATGTCGGGACCATCGTCCACCTCGCGCCACACACCCTAACTCCGCCGGCCAAAGACCTCGCCTCGGATCCACCCCGCCAGCCCCCTCCCATCAATTCATCGCAGGTTTAATGCACCCCGAGGCCCGCCGGCGATTTAATCGCGTTAAGGGATGCGTTTAAGCCGCAGGATCGCAACACCCATGCATGGCGAGTTAAAGCCCTCCCCTCGGCTTTCCTTGCATGCGTCCCCCTCTAAACCCCACCGGTGCCTCTATTTAAGCCCTTGGCCTCCACCGCGTCTAGCCCGCACGCCCGATCGCGTTGAGAACGAACCAGAGCGCCCCACTTCGGTTTTTAGCGCCACACTGCCACCCCCACTCAAGTCACCATTCCCCGTCGCCAGAGTCCGCCTCCATCCTCGACGACCGCACCGTCATGACCGTAGGCGCCTCCCCAACCTTGGCTACCCCTCTGTCATCAACGAACCCCACCGGAATGCCATCGCCGAAGAGGACCCGAACGCCTCCATCGTCTACGCTCGTCGCCGGCCACGCTTCGATGACCTCTCGCCTCGCCAACGGTACCCTCATGATCCCCATAGTCCCCTCCTACCATTTGAGCCCTTAGGATCCCTCGCCGTCGCTCGCTGTGGCCCCTGGCCCGCTCATCATCGTCGGAGAAGACGACCGGTACGGGTGAAGTACGCGTGCTGTGTCGAATTCGATCACGACCGTGTGATCTGGATCCGACGGTGGCGTTTAAACCGTTCGCACGGTTTAATCAGATCTGTAAGATCTCGGCGAAGTGGTATGTTCTAATCTGAGCTGTTCACTTATACTTAAAACCTACGATGAATCTGGGCAATCCATCGTGTACCGGTTCAACGGTTTAATCCTGGCCGTCCGAGATGACTTAGCGCCCCCTCCTCACCCGTGACCACCCGATCGTGATCCAACGGCAGATCTGGATCCGGCGCACGCCCACAGTGCGTGGGTTCACGGTGAACCCGGTTCACTGTGGACCGACGCCTGTATTTGGATTTAAATTAATTTCCAAAAATAGTTATAAGCTTATAAAATTCATATCTTGCGCATTTTAACTCCAAAAATTACCATTTCAATTCCAGAAAATTTATAATTTTATTCTCTACATGTTGATGCAATAAAAACAATAGGTTTATATTGAGTATTTTATTTTTATTTAATAAAGTATTCAAAAGCACTTTAGGATAAACTCAAATTTGTCCATTTCAACTTTAGAAAAATTCATCTTTTATTCTTTTCATATTAGTGTAATGAAACCACTAGGTTTATTCTGAACCTTTTTATTTTAAACCAACTCAAAGTTTAAAATACATTAGTTAACAGTTTTATTTACTTTTTAGAGATCTCTAACTCCATCAAAAGTCCATATTAAAAAAATCATATAGTAATTTTCAGAAACATAATAACTTATTTTTCTTGATTTAAACCTAATCAAAACCCATATGCTTATTGTGTGATTTTGGAATGTTTATTGAATGTAATGTTTATTAATTTTGTCAAAAAGACTACGACGCCGCCGAGGAGCCAGAATATTACCCGGAGGTTCCCCCGTCGCCTTTCGCTGAACAAGGCAAGTCACCAAACCAATCTTTTGAGCATATTGAACCCATGTTTTACTAAATTATCGCTCAAACACATAGGATATACATGCATTAGTCAAATGAAACCCTTACAATATATTTATTAGGATCCCCCGACCTTGATATGCATCCCAAGCCATGCTATCTAGCCTAAACTCCTTGTCACCATATAATTAGTACTATTAGCTAGTGTCCAGTGTATCGACACGATTGCTATAGGATTAAAAATGAGTCGTAGCAACTTGGTTCTACTATATGGTCCCCGTTATCCTTATCTTTGGAGTTCTGTTGATGATAGAGTTTTGGTTGTGAGTGTATGCATGGTGGGTTCCGGGTGCAAGCTAGGGCATTAGTCGGTAGCACCCGGGGCACTATAAGGACCGGTCTGTGGGATCCGGTGCAATACACTTCCGTACTAACCACAAGTCTAATGGGTAAGTCCTAACTAAGGTATGGGGTGTTCCAAACTGAGGCCACCACTTGGAGATGAGTCAAGCAGCACCTACGGGTGGCTTGTACTAACGTGGCGCAAAAGGGGGTGCGACGTTAGCCGGGATGCGGGCCGGCGCGCCGGCGAAACCTAGAGCGGGTGGTTATCGCTTGGTGCATTTCATGCCGAGGTTTTGGCACGAGTTCCAATGGTACGGGTCATCTCGTTACACTTTGGTGTTTGAGATGAGTGAGTGCCTTGTGGGTTAAGTAGTACACCTCTGATCAGAGTCATAAATCTTTTCGAAACAATCGATGTACGACTGAAGCAACTTTATTACTTGAGCCTTTTCATGAGGCTGTAAATGTTGGTTTACAAAAGTCGGCCTTAGGATGCTACCGTCACCTATGTTAACTTCTTCTACGACCGAAGCAACTTTATTACTTCAGCCTTTTCATGAGGCTGTAAATGTTGGTTTACAAAAGTCGGCCTTGGGATGCTACCGTCACCTATGTTAACTTCTTCTAGGGGATCGGCCGACGCTAAACCTTGTCCTAACTTCTCTACTCCGCTAAAGTCCTCGATGGCTTCAGCGATACCATCTTTAGCAGACCGATACTGCTCTACACGAGACTTTAGCCAATCCAGATTACTCTTGGTAGACATGAATACTAATATAAAATTAGCCGTGCTACACCAGCCGGGTTTACAGACACTGGTACAAAACGTCCTCTAGACACAGTAACAAAATCGTAATCTGAAAAATCTCTACTTACAGACACTCTACCTTGTTGTGAATGGCGTCAACTGACACATCGACCAATGCTACGTGGGGCGAAGTGTCTGCGGGAATGACATTTACTTCATCGCTGTCCCACTAAATTAGGCACTGGTGCAAAGTAGAAGGAATGCGTCAATTTGCGTGAATCCAGTCCCGCCCAAGCAGCACGTTGTAGTTACCTTGTACATCGATGACGAAGAGTGCTGTTGGCAACGTCTTATTGCCTACTGTCAACTCCATGGAGAGCATGCCCTTGGCCTCAGAACTCTTGCCATTGAAGCCATTGAGCATCAAGTTGGTCTTCTTCACATCATCCTCGTCCCTGCCAAGTTTCTTCAATAGCGAGTAGGGCATTAGGTTAATAGTGGCGCCACCATCAACAAGCATCTAGGAAATTGACTTTCCATCAATGTGACCTATAACGTAGAGAGGCTCCACATGGCGAGCTGAGTCTTCAGGCTTCTCAAAAATAGCGTTGCGTAGGCTGAGGTTCAACTTAGCGATCTCGACCTCGTCTTGTGGTAGAGAAAATTCGACGGGCAGGGTGATGACGTTGATGTCCATCGCCTGGGGTGCGGGCCCCTTAGAGATGGGCGAGTAGTCGTCGTCGAGCATGTCTTCCTCGTTGTCACTCGGACTAGGAGCCGGATTAGTTATCTCAATCGGCTTAACTTTCCATATCTATCTCGTAGCTTGTCGAGGGTGGATTTCTTCAAAGATAGCGTCGCGCTCGTCCTCGGCCTTCTTCTCGCGCATATCCTATGTCCGTAGTCATTGTAGGCGCCTTTTTTGTGATTTGGACATGCCTGGAGGAGCCCAAGATGGTTGTGGCTTGGTGCCAGGTGCTACTGCCTAGTTCCTGTCAACTCTAGCCGAAGTGGTACTGCTCACCTCGGCCTCGTGCACTCTATATTTAGAGGAGCCTTCGCTGCGGACCCTGTTAGTTGGACTGGCCTCTTTCGGCCGATCGGACCAGGCTCCGGCGCGGGCTTCGGCCAATGCAGGGGACTTAGCTCCGTCAGACTTCGGTGATGGGGCCTTCGGGATTGGGACTTCCTGAGACCCTACTCTGACTATGATAGCTTCGGACTCCCTATCCTTTGCCCCTTCGCACCCGTATCCTTCGACTTCGCTAAGTCAGCTCAGAGGCACTACGGACAACCTATGGATGATGCCTCCATCCACTGCGTCTGTTTGTCCTTGCCATTCATAATACTCCAAAGAAAAACAAGGCATAATGTTAAGTTACGGCTAAAAATTTCTTACTAAACTATATGATAATCCCAACACCCAAAAAAACTTAACAAGACAAATAATATTATCAAAGCAAATTACAGGAACTAAAGTTGTCTACCCAAAAAATGACCGGTGTCCTAATTAAAACGATATTAAAGATTAACTAAATAAAAATACTGTAGTAAATAAAAATGTGTTCTCAAAAATATTTAATGGCGTAGGCAAAAATACCTAAATAAATCACTAATAATCCGGATAGTAGTTTAAAAATAAAGTACTAATCAACTGAATAGAATATGGATCATCTAGAAATTAATTCAGAAATAAACCTAAAATATTGCACAGAAAACTAGAATAAAAATATTACTGTGACTAATAAATTTTTCGGTTTATATGAACAGATAAAAACACTAAAATAAATGATATAAGATAACTAATAACAGTTAACAGATTAAAAATTTAACTATGAAATTTATTATTTTTAAGCAAACTAAAAAAACAGATAACTAATGATTTAATTAGCTAACCGAAAATAGGAGATTAAAAGAATGTACCTGCATGCCGATGTGCAAAAAAAAACTGGCTGTGAAGATCTACGTCGTCGCCGGTCGGGAACTCGTGCATGCGTCGTGCGCCTTCCGCCGTGGCGTGGTAAGCCGTGCCTATGCACTCGGCAGCCGGCTGAAGGAAAAAAACGTGGGGCCCGCAAGAAAGACCACCAGGCTATGCGTTTGGCCACCGTGCTACAAAAGCTGCTACTGCCCTTGGTTCCTGTACTGCGCGGCACTACGCCTGACGCCGGCGAAGAAGAAAAAAAGAAACATGTGATCCTGAACGTCATGTGGGGCCCACCTGGAAACAGCCCAGCCGCAAGTGTCCCACAGCGCCATAGCTCTTCGATGGCACAGAATGGCCACACCGGCGTGGGGCCCACACTCGCGTCTACCACCACCTACACGACGTGGCCTGTCCTCTAACCTCTCTCTACGTCGAGGAACTCTCTGTCTACGACCCTGCTTGTAGAACTGCTCCTGCCCACCTCGAGCTCTCTCTGCTCGCTCAACCCGCTTCCTCCTGAAGCAAACCTCCTCAAGATGTCCGTCTCTCTAACAAAACTCACAGTAATAGGTAGGCTTCTTGGTATGTGGTTGAGACTTGGGATTCTTAGACTTGATGGTGCTTGGTGTATCATCTTCGGTGTGAGAGGGTCCAAGTAAAAAATTAAGAGAAGTGTGGAGAGTTTTAGGCTTTGGGACCCAGATTTGCTTCTTAGGTGGAGCTTTAGGTTGTTCTTGGAACACTCCATCCTTGGGCTGACTATTCTTAAAAGACTCAGTGGAGTGAATCTTGGGATATCTCTGATCAGGCTAATAGCACTCTCAAAATCAGCCTTGGTATAGGTGTAACCTACCCCAAACCCATCCGGTCTCTTGAACTGTTGGATCATCATGTCGAGCTGTGGCTCTCTAGCACTAATCCAACTCCGGATCTGACGGAGGTAAAAGTTCTCGTTGTGAAAATTAGCTAGCTCCTCTCTCAAAGAAGCTAATACCTCCACCCGAGACAAGCAGATCTCACACTCTTTATCAACTTCGACAAATTTCTCAACTTTTAGCTTGATCAACTCCATTCTAATGGACAAACAGTTCTCACAAACAGTGGGTGGAAGTGACAAGGTCTCAAGCTCTAACTTAGTATGCTCCAACTCACCTTTTACTCTAGCTAACTCACTCAACTGCTCATCACTCTTGGCTCTCAGCTCGACTATACTAGCTACATGAGATGGGCAGTATACACATGGTACGACGACAGTGGCATGAGCATCTTTCAGCTTCTGCTGAGCGCTCTCAAGCTCAGTGGTCAATGCGTCTCTTTCATCTACTCTCTCTGTGTACCTGGACTTAAGAGTCGTCAGGTCACACAACAACCCCTCATAGTTAGGGCACTCACCACTATCACCCAAGCATGGGGAAGAAGTCAGACTCTCAATCTTGCCATTCGCCATGTCAAGCTCACTCTCAAGCTCATCTATCCTCTTCTTACCCCCTCTAAGCAGTTTCTCCTAATACTTCAACTCCTGACGGTTCTGTTCTAATAAATTAACAACTTCTTAATCATAAGAAGATGCCTTCTCATCGTCATCGTGGTCGGAGTCTTCAGAGGAGTCATTCTATTTCTTCTCCCCAAGAGGCATTGAGCAGAAGCTCTTGTGGGGTCTTCGGCAGTGATGTGAGCGACTCTTCGGCTTGTCCCTGAAGTTCATGAAACAGAGGCCCGCCGGATTGTCCCTGTCCTTCCCTTTCCTGATCAAGATCTCTTCATCACTTGAACTTGAAGACGAGGATCTCTTGCAGTATCTTTTCTCCATCTCGGTGAAGAAGGTCTTGTCTCGCTTCATGTTCTCACGCCTGTAATCCTTTAGAACATTTCGAAAAAATCTTGTCTTGGGATTGCCCTTTGTGGAGTTGTCATACTTGCTAGAGTTGTAGGTGTTGCTGCCGGTGCCCTTCTTGTAATTCTTCTGCTTGGGGCAGTCGGCGATGAAATGACCTGGGTCACCACACTCAAAGCATCTGGATTTTGTGCCGTGTCTCTTAAACATTCGCTTATCATAGACACATTGCACCCATTTGTTAAACAAGCACAGATCATGATCTCCTAGAGTATCAATTTGTTCCTCAGAGATAGACATCAAGGAAAAGGCGGTACAACTCATGGCATTAGGATCAGCCGATGGTGTCGCAAGTGCCTGAGTCTTTGAGCCAGAATCAGTGAGATTTGATCTCAACTGAATATCGACCTCTGAGGCCTTGAGCTTACTAAAAAGCTCTGCGACGGTCAAGGTATCATAAGACGCGCTCTGAACAATAGAAGAGACCTTGATCTCCCAGATCTTTGGGTCCAAGGTATGGAGTACCTTAAGCGCCTGCTCATGATCTGAGACCAGCTGATCACGCTTGGCCTTGTTAACGTGAAGCTTGTTAATGATCGATTGAAAACGACCAAACAAAGCCTCAACAGTCTCACCCGGCTTCTGTGAAAAATTTTCATACTCACGTTGGTAGGTCTGGTAGAGCCTAGCCTTGACCTGAGCTATCCCCTAATGATGTGCTTGAAGGGTAGCCCAGATCTCTCGAGCAGTGGTGAGATGGCTAACACGCTCAAACTCAGTAGGACCTAGACCAGAAAATAAAATGTTCACAACTTTACTATTTTTTTGATGCTGGGTAATTACATCTGCAGCAGTATCCGCAACAATAGTCATTATGGTGAAACTAGGATGAACACAAATCTCTCATATGTCCGAGCTCTGGCTCATAAGGTATGCTCGCATGCGAGTCTTCCAATAAGTGTAGCCAAAAGCTTCTAGGGACGGGATTTTACCAGAAGACGTCATGGTCACTACCTAGGTTTAGAATCGGTTAAGATATTAGAAAAACCTAACCTTGCTCTATACCACTTGTAGGACCGAAAATAGCGACCAGAGGGGGGGTGAATGGGCGCCTAAAAGTTTCTTACAAAACTATATGCTAATCCCAACACCTAAACAAACTTAACAAGACAAATAATATTATCAAAGCAAATTACAGGAACTAAATTTGTCTACCCAAAAAAATGACCGGTGTCCTAATTAAAACGATATTAAAGATTAACTAAATAGAAATAATGCAGTAAATCAAAATGTGTTCTCAAAAATATTTAATGGCATAGGCAAAAATACCTAAATATATCACTAACAATCCGGATAGTAGTTTAAAAATGAAGTACTAATCAACTGAATAGAATATGGATCATCCATAAATTAATTCAGAAATAAACCTAAAATATTGCACAGAAAACTAGAATTAAAATATTATTGTGACTAATAAATTTTTCGGTTTATATGAACAGATAAAAGCACTAAAATAAATAATATAAGATAACTAATAACAGTTAACAGATTAAAAATTTAACTACGAAATTTATTATTTTTAAGCAAAGAAAAAAAAACAGATAAGTAATGATTTAATTAGCTAACCGAAAATAGGAGATTAAAAGAATGTACGTGCATGTCGATCTGCAAAAAAAACTGGCTGTGAAGATCTACGTCGTCACCGGCCGGGAACTCGTCCATGCGCCGTGCGCCTTCCACCATGGCGTGGTAAGCCGTGCCTATGCGCTTGGCAGCCGGCTGAAGGAAAAAAACCATGGGGCCCGCAAGAAAGACCGCCAAGCTATGCGTTTGGTCGGCGTGCTACAAAAGCTGCTGCTGCCCCTGGTTCCTGTACTGCGCGGCACTGCGCCTGACGCCGGCAGAGAAGAAAAAAAGAAACCCGTGATCTTGAACGTCATGTGGGGCCCACCTAGAAACAGCACAGCCGCAAGTGTACCGTAGTGTCGTAGCTCTTCGGTGGCACAGAACAGCCATTTTGGCATGGGGCCCACACTCGCGTCGGCGAGAGAAAGCGACGCCGTTGAAATATTTTCGCCAGGGAAAGAAATTTGTAGCGACGAAAACTAAAAGCTAGACTGTAGATTTATCTGAGGGAAAAAGAAAACAGTCATCTATCCCTAGGGGGAATAGCCGCCTATTTATAGGCGACTCCTAATACATGAAAAGACTAATTTACCCCTAGGATAAATTAACACTGACTCTAAAATAAATTCCAAAAATTACTAAAATATTCTTAGAAAAATCACCTGACTCAAATAAAATTATCCTAAACTTAAAAACTAAATATTAATACCCTGAAAACAAATTAATCATAGATTGTCAGTTTTGCGCCGAAACTGACAAAGCATCCACTGTCTTCGCATCGGGTACCCGGATTGGGCCAACCCAACCCCGCAGCTTCCTCAGCACGACAATCACTCGCTGCACATGTACCTGAGTCAAACCCAGTCAACAGACCAATGGATCATCTGCCGCTCCTAGCCATGTACCCGGATTGGGCCAGCCCCACTCTACGGATCCTCTGCCCGGCCGTCGCTCACTACCCGTGTACCTGAGTCACATGCGCCTCAGACTCGGTAGATCTTCATATCTACCTTCCTTTGACTTCCGTTGACAATCACTCATCACCTCTGGAGTATCAAAATCATATTCTTCAACATGGTTTCTCAATCTCCCCCTTGATGAGTGCATTGTTAACACCCTTTTCAGCTCATCTTCAGAACCTGCAAACACATGTGGAAACAGGAAAACAAAGACAAAAGAAAATAGAAGAAACAAAATAAAAGTTTAACCCTAATGACCAAAAGCCAAAAAGAAGCAAGAAAAACGGTCATTATGGTTAACGAAAAAATAAAGACTCAAAAGTAAGTGCAAAGTTTCACCCTAATGACCAAAAGCCAAACAGAAGCAAGAAAAGCAATCATTATGGTTAACCAAAAAATAAAGACTCAAAAGTAAGTGCAATCTCAGAAATACCAACAAGGAACTCCCCCTGAAATAAATTCCATAGAAAGCTAAAAATGTTCTCTAAACTCCAAAATTTCTCCCCCTTGTTGACAATTGGACTCATCAAGTGAGATTAAATGCACTCTAAAGAGACATAGACACAAACTCCCCATGAAATGCAGCTCCCCCTCAAAATATGCCATGAATGCAGATGGAGTGCAGGTGGAGTGTGAAAAGCATGCTCCTTAGATATGATTAACTGCAATTACAACATCTAACAGGTATAGCAAAAGATATACTGTCTAAGATACATGACATGATCAGTGCAATAGATGATATCTAAAGAAAGTCACTAGCACACATTTTTCGATTTTTGCAAATAAAAGTATCACCACATTTTCTAGTTGACAAGCAGAGTAAAGCATGAGGTGCAAAAGCTAACTGATATTAACTTGTCGGTGAAAAACATTGCAGTTGTTAGTATTATGTGAATGCTAGTCATGCCACTTACAGTATGGAATGACTTGGCCTTCAGGCAACCTAAGAAGCTGGATCTTTAAGAGAAAATAAAATATTTTATCACACTTAGTTATGTCAAATGAGTACTTGACCTCACTAGGCCGATCCTTCATTGTAGATGGTCGCAACTTGGAGCAAGTGATAGGTTTACTCTTAGCTTTCCAAACCCATTCGCCCGCATACATGTCGGTCGAATCCTCCTCGTCGGATTCCTCCTCATTAGAGTGTTCCGTGACGTGGATTTCAGCCCTAGGCTTGTTAAACGTCTTAATAAACCTTTTATCTTTGGCTAACCTCTAAGAAGTTCTGGTTGTCTAGTCTTTCTTTAATCTCGGAACGCAACCCGCTAAAATCTAGATCCGCCAAATCTCTTTCTGAAAAATTAAGACTAAAACATCGGTTTCTAGTGTCCCTAAAACTCTTGATATACTAAGAGACGCCCTCGTTAGACATTTGCCTAACAGATTTCAATTGTGAGAGCCTAAGTTCTGTCTCACCCATATAAAAGTTGTCATGGAATTTTTGTTCTAATTCGTCCCACGTTTGAACGGAGTTCGGAGGGAGAGCCTAAAACCAAGTGAAAACAGTGCCGGATCGCGAGAGAGAAAATAGTCTATGTTTTAGAGTGTCTGACCCACTAGCTTCTCCACACTGTGTTAAAAATTGAGTGACATGCTCTAGTGTGGTTTTGTTACCCTCGCCGTAGAACTTAGTGAATTCGCGAATTCTATAGCCGCGGGCGTAGGGTATTGTATCGAAATGATCGAGACATGGCTTCCGATAAACCCTAGCCCAACCCCTCGACACGAAACCGGCGCACTCCGTAAATAATGTGTGGATTCTCTCCTCTAAGTCATCTTGGCTTGCTGCCTGCGCACGTCTCTCGTGCAGGGGCATGACACGCGGTGGGATATTGGCGTTTCGACCATGTGCCTCTTCCCTATGCGCTAGCTGTACGACGTGCTCGAGCCCAGGCACCTATGCATGTGGTGCGGGCAGCGCGGGCAGGGCTGGCACCGACGCAGGTGGTGGTGTTGCGTGGTACGTGGTGCTAGCTTCGCCTTAAGCATAATAACTAGTCTCGGCCACGGGTGTTGAGGCCGAAGACAGAACGGTCTTGCCAGTGCTACCATCAGCCCTGCTGTACACATGATTTACTGGAGGTATACTAGAAATAGGGGCTGATGGTACGGCCGTTAGTAAAGCCGAACCTTCTAAGTACCGCCTCTACTTGGGAGCTAACTACCGAATCTAAACAGTTGGCTAGCGAAGCACTAACGACCTGATCTACTGATGCGGCTATTTTTTGCTCAATCTCTAAAGAAGATAAACGAGGTGATACGGGTGTTACATGGATCCGAGGAAGGTTGGGGGCGATGATGTCGCGCTTGATGAAGCCCGTGCATGTCTTGACGTAGCTCCCAAGCATCATGTCCTGGAGCGCCTTCATCTTTGCCTTGATCTCTACTCAGTCTGCTGCGGGAATATCTTAAACGGTAGGTGTTAGGATGTTGCGGTTGTCGATATCTGGCATCCTATGGTGTCCATCAGCGGTGTAGACATAGTAGTCATTGTAGATGTACCGGTGGCCAGTGCAGATGTACCCGTCTTGTTGGCGTAGCTTCTCCCCAGCGGAGTCGCCAAAAAGTGTGTTGACAC
Organism: Zizania palustris; assembly: GCA_019279435.1. NCBI lineage: Eukaryota > Viridiplantae > Streptophyta > Magnoliopsida > Poales > Poaceae > Zizania > Zizania palustris. Next base: position 7,293,423 of record JAAALK010000082.1, read on the forward strand.
GAAAACATGCCCCCGCACTTGGGTCAGTTCAACGATCCAAATGTGTGTGAATACTTAAGGACAAGCCTAAGCGTAACACAACACTAATGTCGCATTCCTTCTATCCTTAACCATGATAAGGGGAGTGGAGTCGCCAGGTAATAAGATCACACAGAAATAATCCAATTAGCCAAAAGAAATATATTACATAGAAGAAATCAACAAACCGAGCAGAGCCTTACTAATTCGAAGTATAGTGCGAAGGGGGTCGCCGAAGTGTATCTTCGGCGTCTGATGCGAAGTGTCCCGCCGAAGGGGACCTTCGGCGTTCGGACTGATCTAGCCGAAGATGAACTCCGAATGGATCTAGACGTGACAATCACATCCGAATAGCGGGGTTCGGTACGAAGTCTCCGGTATAGTGAGATACAAAAAAAGGACAAACGCAGCGCGCGAGTGCTGCTTCGTCCGGAGCGAAGTACGAGCGTGGCGAAGCCTTTCATGATGAAGCATGCTGGCGAAACGTGTTGGCGTGCGATCGAAGCAGGGATCTCACCGAAGGGTGTTCTGGCAACTGCCGAAACCAATCTCTTAGCTTCGGTGAAGTAGCTCCGAACGTAGGTAACCTACAACAGAGTAGATTCGAAGTACCAATTCAGCCCGAGGACCGAATTCTTCTAAGTGGTTCACTAGGAGCGAAGGTAGCAATCTGTTACACAGATTTGCGGATACTTCACAGGCGAAGTAACAAGGCGATAGCAATCTATTATGTAGATTAACAGATACTTCACAGGTGAAGTAACAAGGATTATCACTATTCCGATGTGGCCATCAGAGGGATTCTAGGCAAACCCACGAAGAGTATAGAAATGTTAAGATAAAGTAAATACTATTCAAAGCTAGGGCTTTGTGGTTGATTTTGTTGAGGGGTCTCTCTAAACCATCCTAACCCCTATATTTATAGGGGCTAGACTTATAATCTCTAAATCTAATATGTTATGACTCAACTGAATCACGCATAGATATAAACACTTAGCCAGAATCGGATCCAACTCTATCTCTGCCCGAAGTGGGCCTTCAGCCAGGCCTGCCGAAGTCTGCTCCTCGGGCCGAAGCTTCGGTGGAGTGGGCCTCCGAAGGCCTCCTGGCCAAAGGTTGTGGGCTGGCTAGAAGCTTTCGGAGTCCGTAGCCCAGTGGTCCTTTGGCCCTATAGGGCTTCGGCCTAACCTAGGACATGTGCATTTTCGGCCCAAATTACCAATATTGATATTTTGACAATCTTAATCATTGATGCCATTTTTTGCTATCAACAATTTGTCAGAAGAAACAAGGCTTTGAATTGTCACCAATATGATGAAGTACCAGCACCAAACAAAGGCCTGATATGACCCCAAGGTATAGTTAAAAGTACTAAGACCAGGGCACCTAGGGTTGTGAAGTGTGATCGCTCCAAGGAAGTTGGGAAATAAATGGGAAAGTCCATATATTATACTCCGTTCGGGATGTCCATGCTCGTTCAAACTAGCTAACTTAGAAGGGAAAGAGCTAAAACATGCCTAACACGTGGAGCACCATAAGCGATACTTTGCTTAAGGCTTCATTGCAATTATGCACGCCCCTTAAACAAATCCCTACCCTGGTGGACACAGTGGGGAACGGAAGAGTTTTGTGAGGTAAACCATTATTCATAAGTAACCAATATTAACGGACTCTGAGCCACCGGCTCGAAGCATCCGTAAAAAAGTCGGAAATGACCAAACTAACGGACTCTGATCCACTGGCTCGAAGCATCCGTAGAAGACTCAGAGGTGACCAAACTAACATATTCCGAGCCACCGGCTCAAAGCGTTTGTAAAAGACTCCAAGGCGACCAAACTAACAGATTCTGACCCACTATCTAGAAGCATTAGTAAAAGAGTCCAAGGCGACCAAACTAACGGATTCCGAGTCAATGGCTCAAAGCATTCATAAAAGACTCCAAGGCTACCAAACTAACGGATTCCAAGCCACCGGTTTGAAGCATCCGTAAAAGAGTCCAAGGTGACCAAACAAACGGATTCCGAGCCACCAGTTTGAAGCATACGAACACGAGTCCAAGGTGTCCATGCTAACAGATTCCGAGCCATTGGTTTGAAGCATCCTTTATTACAAAAAGGCAAGGACTTACTTTGTGGTCATTGGGCATGCAATTTACGAATCATAATTCCAAATGTACCAAGCATTGCGAGCAACCAACTTTTTCATAGCTAAATAGCCACTTGCCCGCAAAGAGTGGCGAGGGGTAAAGGCACGTTTAAATATGCTCTTACAAATTGCATTACATGATCGATGTCATATTATAAATTACAATAGCATGAGCACTATGAAATATTGTTGACCAAACAAGGATAAATTCGGAGGCCCGTTCATTTTTGAGGGTTAGGTTGCCTCCCTCCGGAGATCGAAGCCCCTGGCTCAGCTGCCATTCTCCTAGATCCTCTGGTAGACTTGGTCTGAGTACGCATTCTGAGAAACCAAGGGTTGGTTTCGGAGTCTGTGATGAGTGATTGACAGATTTTACCCTCTGATTCGAAGGGGTCCCTCCGAAGGGGTTCGGAGCCTGGTTCTCCGAAGGTGTTCAGAGGTTGTTTCACTGAAGGGTTCGGTGGGTCTGTTGGCTGCAGCTTTTGCAGCGGAGTGCGCTTGTCGGAGGGGTCCGATAGTACACGATGACTGGGTTGTACCGAAGGGTTCGGTACTTTGGGTGGTACACCGGAGTGTGTATCGGAGGTTGTTTACTCGGAGAGGTCTCCGGGGTACTGGATACACTTGTTTTTTTGTCTGTGGTGCGCAGGGGACTTCGGAGGCCACGGACGGTTCGCAGCAGGTGAACCTGGGTCAAGCGGGAGGGTTGATGCCAGAGGAGCAGGGAGCTCCATCACGAAGGCTGTGAAGGGGTCGAGGTCATACCACGGGTCGAGGTGCGCCAAGAGAAGGCAGTAAGTGCGGAGCCTGGCTCCGGGTGAAGGTACCCCGAGACAAAGTCCTCGGAGGCGAGGCACTTCGAAGGGTACTCCGAATGGAGTGACTTCGGAGTATGGTGGATCAAGTCCTGAGCAATGAGGCAAGGTGTTCGAAGTGTGCTTCGGAGGGAGACACTCGAAGGTATACCCGATGAAGGTCTCAGAAGTCGAGGTGCATCGAAGGCATGGTCCGGGTGAGGATCGTCGAGGAGTGTGCTCGGGGAAAGACACTACGACGAAGTGCTCATGGAATGCTTCATGCGGAGGCCTTGAATGAAGGAGGGACTTCGAAGGGTGGTACTCCGAAGGTGGGGCTTCGGAGTGAAGGAGGATTCAGAGTGAAGCTGGCTTCTCCGGAGTGAAGCAGGCTTCGGAGCGAAGCTGGCTTCTCCGGAGTGAAGCAGGCTTCGGAGCGAGGCTGGCTCCGGAGTGAGGCTGGCTCCGGAGTGAGGATGACTTGAGGTACTTTGGCCATGCATGGCTTCGGTACACAGACTGACGGAGTTCGAGCTGGGAGAAGTTGCGAAGCCGTGGTGGTCCACTCCGAAGGTGTTGGTACGAAGGCCCAAGGGCTTTGACAGCTTCGGCTCAAAACCGTCACTGTATTGAAGGCTGACTTCGGTGAAGCGAAGGCCGTCAGGCTCAAGGCTTCTCACCGAATCTATCGCACCCCTCGCGTGCGAAGGGGGGCTTCAGAAGGGTCCAAAACTGCAAAGGCTGACAGCGTCTGCTCTGCAAAAGCTGGTGCTGTCCCCTCTGCGAAGCTGACAAAAGAAGCCTCCAAATAAAGTAGACTACCAGTTGTACCCCCTGTTCTGATGAGACAAAACCGATGTAAACCCTAGGGGTAAAGTAGTCTATTCACAGGGCTGAATAGTGCCTATAAATAGTGGAGGCTGGCTAGGTCACAAAAAACACTTTGAGCTTTCATTGTAGAACTCCTGTGCTAGCCACCACACTGTCTGTATTCATCCTGTGAGTTCATTTTGTGTTCCCTATTCAAGCATTGAAGCTTTGACTCTATTCATTTACTGCTTGAGCTTGTATGCATACTTCTCTGCATGCTTCAGTTTCTTTGTACTCCATTTTCTTGTGAGCTTTTTTGGAGAGGTGTGTGAGAAGCCTGTTCGAGCGAAGTGTGTGTTTCAGTGTTTGTTCGCTCTATGTAAGCTGGAGGCTAGACCTCTCTGATTACTAGCGAAGCATTGTTTGACTTAGATCGAAGCCCTTTTTTATTTCCTTGTCGAAGTCCTCAACGAAGTCTGTTTAGTGTGCATTTAGACCTTTGAAGTACGAAGCCCAGCACTAGTTGCTGTCGCTGAGTATTTGGTCGAAGCCCGCAGAGGGAAGTCTGCTCTTGCGAAGGGTGAAGTGTGAAGCCTGCTCGGAGCACCCAGTGTGTGGAACCTGCACTGACTTAGCAAAGTTGATCGAAGTTCTCAGGGGGAAGTCCGCTCTTGCAAGTGCGAAGCCTGCAAGTGCGAAGCTTGCACGAAGGCACCCTGTGTGCGAAGGCTGCGCTGAATTAGCAGAAGCTGAATTTTTGGCTTTGTGGGTGGAGCGAAGTCTTCTTGGCTTCGAACTTTTGCTCCATGCGAAGCCTGTGTTCGGAGCTGTGAAATACCTTCGAACTAGAACTTCGAAGGGTGTGTTTGAAGCCTGTTCCGCAGAAGACAGAATTAAAACAGAAGGCTATTTTTAGTCTGAAATTTTAAAAGCTCCCATTCACCCCCCCTCTGGTCGCTGTTTCCAGTCCAACAATTGGTATCAGAGCGGGTTAAGATCACCAGTTAACCTTAACCGGTTTTGTGATCTATTGACGACATGGACAGAGTTAGTAAAATTCCTCTGTTCGATGGGACTGATTTTGCATACTGGAAGGTGCGCATGGAGGCTTACATGCTAAGCCAAGGAAATGCAATTTAGGAGATTATGGACTCACAATACTCCATCCCTGAAACTCGCACCTCTCAAACAGAAAAGGATTAATATAATGCCAACTCCAAGGCAAGAAATATACTGTTCATTGGTTTGAGCCGGAGTGAGTTTGATAGGGTGCAGCACCTTAGGACAGCTAGGGAAATTTGGACCACTCTCACTATTTTTCATGAGGGCTCTACACAGATTAAGGCCAGGCACCAAAGCACATACAATCAACAGTATCAACTGTTTGTGCAGGCACCTGGTGAATCTATAGATGCCATGTTTTCTCGCTTTGATGCGATAGTGAGTAACTTGCGGTCCAACGGGACGCTTGCTTACAATGATCATGATAGGGCTATCAAGCTTCTCTATGCTCTTGATCGTAGCATATGGGAGGTGAAGATATCCAGCATTGAGGAGTCCGCAGGTTATGAAACATTGACCTGTGATGAGCTCTTCAGCAAGCTGAAGTCCATAGAGATTGCCAAGGCATCTCTTGCAGTGCACAGAAACTCTTTGCCACAACCATTGGCATTGGTTTCTAGCACTAGCCGTGGCACCACTGCAGAACTAAGCACATCTGGCACTTGTGTTCTTGCAGATGGTTTTTCTTTGTCCTCCCTGGTCTCCGTCACTAAGGAGCAGGTGGATACTCTGAATGATGATGAGCTTGCTCTCATTGCCAGAAGGTTCACCTGTTTTCACCACGAGAGACGGGATCAGAGGAGAAGTGGTTTTAGTGGTTGTTTTGAGTGTGGCGACACTTCTCACATCAAGGCCAATTGCCCAAAACTCAAGAAGAGAGTGAGCGCCCCAAATACCACAAAAAGGAGAGGAAACCCTTTGTGAAGGGAAAGCGCGGCAAGGTGGCTAAGAAAGTAGCCAAAACCGCTTCTAGAGCATTTGTTGCTGCTCTCAGCGACATCGACACTTCCTCAACTGAGGAGTTGAGCTTTGAGGAGGAGGAGTCTCCAAGGAAGGAGGAGAAAAAGGACAAGAAGGGGCGAGATTTCACCGGCCTGTGTTTCATGGCCGACAGCGATCACAGCGGCGATGAGCTTGACTCATCTAAGGTACCTCTATCCTATGACCAGCTTGCAATTAAATTAGATGAACTGAATGAAGTAGTTCTTGGTCAGGATAGATTACTTGTGCAACCTGCCAGAGATAGAAATGACCTTAGACTTAGGCTAGAATCTGTTTCTACTGATTATGCCATGCTTAAGTCTAGAGTTAATGATGCTGAATGTGATTCTTGTACTGTTGTCATGGGTGAGCTTGCTCAGTTGCGTTCTGTGCATGCTCAAACTCTTTCTGAGCTTGAGACTGCACAGAAGCAGCTTTTGATGATGGATTCTAGTCATGATATAACTGAATATATGAACTGCCCTTTATTACGTGAGAGCATTGATTTACGTGATAAGCATGTTCATGATTTAGAGGCTAGATTGGAGAAGGCCGTTAGTTCTAAGGATGTGCAGCCTATGTGTGACACTTGCATAACCATTAAGGACCAGCTAGGCACTGTTAGAGAGCGAGCTGAGAACCTCATGACTGAAAATGAATACCTTCTTTATGTGGTTAACAAATGCACTAAGGGAAAGGGTAGGATGGATTTGCTCTTGGCCAAGACCAAGATGTGTGCTGACAGAGCAGGGTTAGCTCTAGGTTTGGGTTTTGAGAGGATTTCTTCAGATAGTGAAAACAAAACTGTTTTTACCTAACCCACTACCCTAGAGAAAGAGAGAGCTCTGTTAGACACTCCATCAGCCAAAAAGCCTACCCGAACTCCACAGAAAACCACTCATCCCACAAAAAGAGTTCATCCCAAGAAAACCACTCAGCAGAAGCCTAAGGAGCCTGTGAGAATTGCTCCTATGACCCGTGAGAGTGCCCCTAGGAGAATTTTTCATTGTTCCTATTGTCAGTGGGCTGGTCATCTAGTTGGGTTCTGTTTTTGTCGCATCAAGGATGAGTGACGCTCTCAGGCGATGAGGTTCCAGAACATGCATTACCTATCTTTAGGTATGCATGAGTCTGAGTTTTACTCTCGTCCTGTTTTTGAGGCTCCTCGTGCTTCTCGGAGAGGTTTTGCTCCTCGAGGTGTTCACCATGTTCCATATGGTGGTAGACCCCGGGCGAGTAGCTTTGTACCTCATCAGAGTAGGAGACCTCGTCATGCTTTTAGATCACAGCATGTATGTAGACCTCGCACTTTGCATCATTCTGATTATCCTGTGCGTAGACAGTCTACTTTTACTATGCCTACTACTTGTATCACTCAGTGCTGGATGCCTCATCATATATTCACTCACCCCAGCACTGAGCGATCGAGATTTTCTTATCATGTGTAGTCGCCGGACCGAGGCTTGGAGGGCACGTGGATCATGGACTCCGGTTGTTCGCACCATATGACCGGAGATGCAGCATGGTTCTCCAGCCTCACCACAACCAAGCAAAGGGAACATATCACCTTCGGCAACAAATCGAAGGAGTAGAGTGAAAGGTAAAGGTGTGGTAAGAATTAACTCGAATTTCACTCTCAAAGATGTTGCTTTGGTTGAGAATTTGGGATACAATTTGCTTTCTGTATCTCAATTGCTTGATGAGGGCTTCGAAGTTCGATTCCATCGCGATACTTTGCAAGTACTCAATTTTGATGGCGTTGTGATTTGTAAGATCTTTAGAGTTGGGAGAGTTTTTTGAGATGATTTTTCTGAGTCATCTGGTTATTCTCATTGTCTTGTTGCACATTTTACTTCTGAGCATTGGAAGTGGCATAGGAGACTAGGGCATATGAGCTTTGAGTTGCTCGCTCGTCTGAGTGCCCTAGGTCTGATCCGAGGATTGCCCAAGCTCAAGTTTGAGAAGAATTTAGTTTGCGCTCCCTGTTGACATGGAAAAATGATTGCCGCTTTGCACTCGCCAGTCACCACAGTGATGAATGAACAACCCGGAGAACTTCTCCACATGGACACTGTAGGTCCTTCTCGGGTTAGTTCTTTAGGTGGCAAGTGGTATGTGTTAGTTATTGTCGATGATTTCTCTCGCTACTCTTGGGTCTTCTTTCTTGCCAGCAAGGATGAAGTGTTCTCACACTTTTGGAGCTTGGCTTTGAGACTTTTCACTGAACTCCCTGGTGCATTGAAATTCATTCGAAGTGATAATGGCACTGAGTTAAAAAATAGTCTCTTTGTTGACTTTTGCATGGAGCATGGCATAGAACATCAATTCTCTGCTACGCGGGTTCCTCAACAGAATGGTGTTGTTGAGAGGAAGAACCGCACTTTGGTTGAGATGGCTAGGACGATGCTCGATGAGCACAGGACTCCTAGAAAATTCTGGGCTGAGGCCATGAACATTGCTTGTTACATCTCAAACCGAATCTTCTTGCGCTCAATTTTGAATTTGACATCTTATGAGCTACGTTTTGGGAGAAAGCCCAAGGTTACTCATCTTCGAGTTTTTGGTTGTCGTTGCTTTATCCTAAAACGTGGAAATTTGGACAAATTTGAGTCGCGTTCTTCTGACCGGATCTTTTTGGGTTATACTACACATGGTCATTCTTATCGTGTTTATAATTTGGAGACTAACACTATCATCGAGTCATGTGATGTGACTTTTGATGAATCAACCCCCTCTGTTAGCTCCACTTTTGAACAGGCAAATGAACACGACATGGAACAGACCATCTTCGAAGAAGAAGATCCCGGAGATTTCGAGGATGAACCCCTACTACCCTCGACATCAATCCCCGAAGCCGACCCCGCATCGACCACTTCGGCACAAGGTCCCAAAGCAACTACCTCGACATCGGTCATCTTGGATGACTCCAACGCACAAGTTGAGGGGGAGAGTGCATCCCACCACGAGGCTCCACATCATGTTCAGAGGATGCATCCTCCCGATCAGATCATTGGTGAGCTTAATCAAAGGGTAACACATTCTCATGCTCATTTCTTTGATTCCGCTTTTGTTGCTTCTTTTGAGCCCTTAGATGTTAGTCATGCACTTTCTGATTCTAGTTGGATCAATGCCATGCATGAAGAACTTGAAAATTTTGAGAGAAACCAAGTATGGACTTTAGTTGATCCTCCATCAAATGTTCATTTCATTGGAACAAAATGGATTTTCAAAAACAAACAAGGGGAGGATGGGACAATAGTTAGAAACAAGGCTAGACTTGTAGCTTAGGGTTATTCTCAATTAGAAAGGATTGATTTCACTGAAACTTTTGCACCTGTTTCTCGTCTTGAGGCCATTAGGATTTTGCTTGCCTTTGCGACATCCCGGGGATTCAAACTCTATCAAATGGATGTCAAAAGTGCTTTTCTTAATGGTTTCATAGGCGAAGATGTTTATGTAAAACAACCCCCTGGTTTTGAAAACCCCAAATACCCACATAATGTCATTAAACTTCATAAGGCTCTTTATGGACTCAAGCAGGCTCCTTGGGCATGGTATGACAGACTTAAGTCTTTTCTGCTTGAGCAGGGGTATTTGATGGGATCTGTTGATAAAACCCTGTTCACTCTCAAGTATGACAAAGATTTCCTCCTAGTTCAGATTTATGTGGATGATATCATCTTTGGTGGCTCTTCTCATGATTTGGTTGCCGAGTTTGCAGATACCACGAGCAGGGAGTTCGAGATGTCCATGATGGGCAAACTCACATTTTTCCTTGGTTTGCAAATCAAGCAAAGCAAACAAGGTACTTTCGTCCACCAGACGAAGTACACCAAGGACCTGCTTAAGAAATTTGACATGATTGATGCGAAGCCACTCGCCACTCCAATTACTACATCTGTAGCATTGGATCCTGACGAAGATGGAGAAGTCGTAGATCAGAAGGAGTTCCGAAGTATGATCGGCTCCCTCCTCTACTTGACTGCTACGAGGCCGGACATACACTTCGCAGTGTGTCTGTGCGCTCGTTTTCAGGCTTCACCACGAGCGTCGCACCGCCAAGCGGTAAAGTGCATTCTCAGGTATCTCAAACATACCCTCGAATTCGGCATTTGGTATTCAGCGTCTTCCTCTTTGTGTCTTCGAGGTTATTCTGATGCGGATTTTGCTGGGTGTAGGATTGATATGAAAAGTACCTCTGGTACTTGTCATTTTCTGGGTACTTCTCTGGTTTGCTGGTCTTCCCGCAAACAGTCTAGTGTTGCACAATCGACGGCTGAGGCCGAATATGTTGCTGCAGCTAGTTGTTGCTCTCAGATTTTGTGGATGGTTTCCACTTTGTGGGATTTTGGGTTAGATTATAAGAGTGTTCCACTTTTCTGTGATAACACTAGTGCTATTTGTATTGCAAACAACCCGGTTCAGCATTCCAGAACCAAACACATTGATGTGCGATATCATTTTCTCAGAGATCATAATGAGAAGGGTGATATTGAGCTTCAATATGTTGATCCCAACACCAGCTAGCCGATATTTTCACAAAACCCCTCGATGCTTCTCGTTTTGCCTACTTGCGTGGGGAACTTGGTATTTGTCACCCTTACGGCATTTTGTGAGGGTAAGCAGATTTTAATTGTCTTGCATATGCTCATCGTGTGTGAAATTGCATTTACATCTTTTGCACTTATATGCCTGATTTTAATTCATGAAATCATGTCAACTCAGCTCTATTTAATATGTCTGAAACATTATGTGCATGATTCTTCTTTCCAAAATCAAATCATGCTCACTGCTTAGTCTTTAATCTAGCATGTTTAGGCAGGACTGCTTTAGCTATCTTTTATCTGCTTGATAGCAAGACTCCTTTTCTCTGGATGCTAAACATTGCAACTTGAAAAATTATTCTACATACTCATGGATATTCATCAAGTGTTAAACAATTTGTTCACTTTATCAAAATTCCAAAAATCCATGATTTGCATGCTTCAAAGCAAAAAGATCTAGGTGGGTTTGTTTGTCGCACTACTCTACTCTAGACTGCTTACCATTGCACATTTGTCTGAACTGTACTCCCGGGATGTATAGAGTATAGAGTATCGTGGGCTTCTTGAAGGATGAGGCCCTTTAACTCAGGCTTGTCGGGTACTCATATCCGGTTTCTGAACCAAATGTTACCGTGCTCGTCCTCGGAGAATGCGGGGGCTTTACATTTTCTCATGTTGTGTTGGATCTCCAAGAATTCCGGATCTTCCTTGAGTGTCTCCCGGATCTGGTCTAGTAAGATAGGTTTAGTCTCTATAGCAGCGAGATATGCTCGGGTGGCGATCCCTAGGTTCAACCTTTCCACCTCCTTGTATAGCAAAGGGGTCTGGTCCTGCATCATGATGGCATTGCAGTACCCTCTTCGACTTAGGGCGTCGGCCACCACATTGGCCTTACCTGGATGATAATGGATGCCCAAGTCATAATCCTTGATCAACTCCAACCATCTCCTCTGCCTAAGGTTCAGGTCTGGTTGGGTGAATATATACTTGAGGCTCTTATGGTCGGTGAAGACCTAACACCGATTTCCCACAAGGTAATGCCTCCATATCTTCAAGGCATGAACCACGACTGCCAATTCTAGGTCGGGTAATTCAGCTCATGTGGTCTCAACTGTCGAGAGGCGTAAGATATCACCTTCCCATCTTACATCAAAACACATCCCAACCCTTGGCGAGGGGCATCACAATAGACGTCGAAGTCCTTCCGGATGTCTGGCAGAGTCATAATTAGGGCTGAGACGAGCTTCTTCTTAAGGGTCTGGAAGCACTCTTCACAGTCTAGGGTCCATTCAAACTTTACCTCCTTCTGCAATAGCCCGGTCATGGGCTTGGCTATCTTTGAGAAATTCTCGATGAATCAATGGTAATATCTGGCCAATCTGAGAAAACTCCAGATCTCGGTCATGTTTGTGGGTTGTAGCCAATTGGTCACTGCTTCTACGGTGGTTGGGTCCACAGCTATTCCTCCGGCAGATATGACATGACCGAGGAACTTCACCTCTGACGACCAAAACTCGCACTTGTTGTATTTGGTGTACAACTGTTGTTCTCTTAGCTTTCCGAGGGTCAGACGGAGGTGTGTCTCATGTTCTTCCTTGGTCTTTGAGTCGACGAGGATATCGTCGATGAACACCACGATGAACTTATCCAAGAACTCCATGAATACATTGTTCATCATGTTCATGAAAAAGGCCGGGGCATTTCGTGAGTCCGAACGACATCACAGTATACTCGTAAAGTCCATAGCGGGAGGTGAAGGCAGTCTTGGGTATGTCTTCTTCTCTAATCCTCAATTGATGATAACCTGACCTAAGGTCAATCTTGGAAAACACCGAGGATCATTTCAGCTGATCGAATAGGTCGTCGATACGATGCAGTGGGTACTTGTTCTCGATGGTTACGTCGTTCAGGGCCCTATAGTCCACACACATCATTTTAGTCTTTTGTCCTTCTTCATGGCGAAGATGACTGGTGCACCCCAGGGTGAGGTACTCAGTCGGATGTACCCTTTTTGTTCTAGGTCTTCGATCTTGCTCTTGACTTCGGCTAGTTCATTGGCGGCCATCCGGTATGGGTGCTTGGAGATTGGAGTGGTCCTAGGGACAAGCTCGATTCTGAATTCGATGTCCTGCTTGGGAGGCATCCATGGTAGGTCCTCTAGGAAGACGTCCATGTACTCCTTTACTACGGGCACTTCCTCTAGGGCTACTGAGCGGAGAGACACCTGTAACATCCCAAGATTTAAAAATAAATAAAATAAAGGAAATTTGTTTTAGGGAATGAAAGGAATTATTTAATTAAAGAAAACCCTAAAAGAACCCTACTAAGGCCAAACAGAGGGAAATACTTTATATTTTGACTTGGAAAATTTATGATAGAATCTAGAGACCAAGATATAATTTTAGGAATTTTTACAAATTTTTATCAACAGTGCTTCAACCCTTAAACAAATAAATGAATTACTGGATTTATTTTAATTCAGAAAATCATTTTTAATCTTAATGGGCCTCAACCCTCAATTCGCCTCCAGCCCAGCCCAACCCAGCGCTGTGTCACCACTAGGTGGGGTCCGCCTGTCGGCGCCGCTCCCCTCCTCTCTCTCCCGCCCGCGCCCCGCCTCGGCCCACTTCGTTAGTCACCCTTCCGCTTTCCTCTCTCTCTGGTCGCCGGGGCCCATCTGTCGGCCCTTCCTTTTTCGCGCACCCACCGACAGGTGGGGGCCACCTGTCGGGATCTTCTTCCCCGATGGAAAGGGATCCCCCCTTTCCATCGTCGGTGAGATCTCTTGCCTAATCCACCTCCGCCAACCGCCATGCACCGATCTGAGCCCATGCCGTGCCTTACCATCCACTGGCGATCTCATTCCCCCCAAAACCCATGCATTTTCGTCGTTTATGGCTAGTAACCGAGATAATGGAACCTCGCCGGAGTAATTTTGGAACCCTCTCGAGTTTCCTCCGATTGCCCTACCATAACAACGCCGGCGACCCCCTATAAATACCCTGGCGATCACCGTAGTCGAGGCCTCACACCTTCATCGCTAGCCACGCATTCCCGAGCCCCCACCACTCCTCTTCGGGTTTTTCCTCTACTTCACCTCCGGTCGCTGCTCGCCACCGCCTCAGACCTCCTCCGTCCACACCGCTGCCCCCTTCGTGATCGTCGGAGCCCGCCCATCCTCTGCCACGCCTCCGTTAGCCGAGAGGACCGCCGGATCATCCTCGCTGATGAGCACCCGAGGAGCCTTCGCCGTCTACCCTCGCTGCCAGTCGCCATCAATCGTCTGCCATCACCATCTCCGGTACCATCGCACTCCCCTCACTCCCCTCTTTCCGTTCCCGCCGAGAGCTAGGCCCCTAGGCCCTCGCCATCACCATCGCTGCCGCACCCGAACTCATCAGAGTTGGAGACGAAGGGGGGGGGTATGAGCCCCTTATGCCCATGCCATGCCGGACGACGCCCTGACCGTGCCCCTTGATCTGGTCAAAGCGGTATAGGGCCATCCAGGCCGTCCGTTGCCACTTAAGCGATCCCGCCTCGCGCCTGGCCGCTGGATCCAGATCCGACAGTTCTGGTTAATCTGGTCCACGCACACAGTACGCCTGTTCACCGTGAGCCTGGCTCACCGTGCACCAGAATCTATTTTCTGTTTAAAATAAAATTCAAAGATTGTTTAAACTTTGAAAATTCATAACTTACTCATTTTAACTCCAAATTTCACCATTCAAATTTTGTTAAATTCAACATTTTATTCTCTACACATTAAGGTCATTAAAACAGTATGTCCCAGTTGCCCAAAATATTCTTATTAATTAAACAAATAAAAACACCTTAGGGATAAAATTGTTAATCCATAAAATAAATTGGGAAAAACCTTAAAATCTAAACTTTAATGTTTTTCAACATAACTTCAGAATAATAAAGATTTATTTCACATATTAAAACCCCTAATACTTGTATGCTTATTGTTTTGTGATATTTGGTGTGTTTATTAAATGTATGTTTACTTTTTTCGTATCGAGAAGACTACGAGTTCGTCGAGGAGCCGGTGTTTTACCCCGAGGTTCCACCTTCACCATTTGCTAAGCAAGGCAAGTCACAACCCCCATTTTGATCATCATTGAGCCCATGTTTTAATAAATTATCGCTATAACTCATAGGATAATATTGCATTAGTCTAATCTCAAGCCCTACACTTATATTTATTAGATCCCCGTCCATGTGTGCAAACCCAAGCCATGCTTATTGAGCCTACAATCCTTGTCACTCTACAAATATTATATTAGCTAGTGTCCAATGTACCGACACAACTGCTATAGGATAAAAAGAATGAGTCGTAGATAGATGGATTCTACTATATGTATTTCCCCGTTATTCTCGTCTCTGGACTCTGCTGGAGTTGGCTATGTTATAAGTATGGTGGGTTCCGGGTGCAAGCTAGGGCATTGGTTGGTTGCACCCGGGGCACTATAAGGACCGGTCTGCGGGATCTGTTGCAAAGCACTTCCGTTTGACAAACAAATAACCCCTTGCATTATGAAAAGAACAACAAAATTCATTGATTATCAAGTTTGCTTTCAATGCTCCATTTGAACTGGACTTGTTTGTCTAGAGTAGAAATTAACTAGCTTTGCGCAGTCCCTGCTTTTACTTGTCTAGTTACCTTGATTGAGTGGTGATGCTTTTATTTCAAAATGATAAAATCACATGCTGTCATCATGTTTTTAGAGAATGTTAAATTGCGCTGAGCACATGATAATTGGTATTAATATTGGCATATTTTTGCTTTATATGTCTTTGCAATTCTTCCCATTTCGAAGCTTTGCATCTTTTAAAAAATGCTCCTTGATGCATGCATTGCCAAAGGGGGAGAAATTGTTGAGTTCTCTGCAGCAAAGGGGGAAAATTAACTCAGGGGGAGTTTTTTATCTTGCAAAGGGAAGTTTTGCCGAAGGGGCTTTTACTCTTTTGGAAAGGGGGGGGGGAATTCTTTTGTCAAGTGACATGATTTGGCTCGGTTCTGAGCTTTTATGGTCACTTGTGTGCTGAAATTTTTCAAATTTTCTTGAAGTTGAATTTGGTTGTCAATGCACTCATCAAGGGGGAGATTGAGAAACCAAGGGTTGGTTTCAGAGTCTGTGATGAGTGATTGACAGATTTTACCCTCTGATTCGAAGGGGTCCCTCCGAAGGGGTTCGGAGGCTAGTTCTCCGAAGGTGTTCGGAGGCTATTTCACCGAAGGGTTCGGTGGGTCTGTTGGCTGCAGCTTTTGCAGCGGAGTGTGCCCGTCGGAGGGGTCCGATAGTACATGATGACTGGGTTGTACCGAAGGGTTCGGTACTTTGGGCGGTACACCATAGTGTGTATCGGAGGTTGTTTACTCGGAGAGGTCTCCGGGGTACTGGATACACTTGTTTGTTTGTCTGTGGTGCGCAGGGGACTTCGGAGGCGACAGACGGTTCGCAGCAGGTGAACCTGGGTCAAGCGGGAGGCTTGATGCCAGGGGAGAAGGGAGCTACGTCACGAAGGGTATGAAGGGGTCGAGGTCGTACCACGGGTCGAGCTGCGCCAAGAGAAGGCAGTAAGTGCGGAGCCTGGCTCTGGGTGAAGGTACCCCGAGACGAAGTCCTCGGAGGCGAGGCACTTCGAAGGGTACTCCGAATGGAGTGACTTCGGAGTATGGTGGATCAAGTCCTCAGCAATGAGGCAAGGTGTTCGAAGTGTGCTCCGGAGGGAAACACTCGAAGGTATACCCGACGAAGGTCTCAAAAGTCGAGGTGCATCGAAGGCATGGTCTGGGTGAGGATCATCGAGGAGTGTTCCTGGGGAGAGACACTACGATGAAGTGCTCATGGAATGCTTCATGCGGAGGCCTTGAACGAAGGAGGGACTTTGAAGGGTGGTACTCCGAAGGTGGGGCTTCGGAGTGAAGGAGGCTTCGGAGTGAAGCTGGCTTCTCCGGAGTGAAGCAGGCTTCGGAGCGAGGCTGACTCCGGAGTGAGGCTGGCTCCGGAGTGAGGATGACTTGAGGTACTTCGGCCATGCATGGCTTCGGTACACGGACTGATGGAGTTCGAGCTGGGAGAAGCTGCGAAGCCGTGGTGGTCCACTCCGAAGGTGTTGGTGCGAAGGCCCAAGGGCTTTGACGGCTTCGGCTCAAAACCATCACTTTATCGAAGGCTGACTTCGGTGAAGCGAATGCCGTCAGGCTCAAGGCTTCTCTGCATACTTTGGTTTCTCTGTACTCTATTTTCTTGTGAGCTTTTCTGGAGAGGTGTGTGAGAAGCCTATTCGAGCGAAGTGTGTTCGAGCGAAGTGTGTGTTTCAGTGTTTGTTCGCTCTGTGTAAGCTGGAGGATAGACCTCTCTAATTACTAGCGAAGCACTGTTTGACTTAAATCGAAGCCTGTTTTTCTTTCCTTGTCGAAGTCCTCAGCGAATTCTGTTTAGTGTGCATTTAGACCTTCGAAGTACGAAGCCCATCACCAGTTGCTGTCGCTGAGTATTTGGTCGAAGCCCACAGAGGGAAGTCTTCTCTTGCAAAGGGTGAAGTGTGAAGCCTGCTCGGAGCACCCAGTGTGCGGAGCCTGCACTGACTTAGCAAAGCTGATCGAAGTCCTCAGGGGGAAGTCCGCTCTTACAAGTGCGAAGCCTACAAGTGAGAAGCTTGCATGAAGGCACCCTGTGTGCGAAGGCTGCGCTGACTTAGCAGAAGCTGAATTTTTGGGTTTGTGTGTGGAGCGAAGTCTTCTTGGCTTCGAACTTTTGTTCCTTGCGAAGCCTGTGTTCGGAGCTGTGAAATACCTCCGAACTAGAACTTCGAAGGGTGTGTTTGAAGCCTGTTCCGCAGAAGACAGAATTAAAACAGAAGGCTATTTTTAGTCTGAAATTTTAAAAGCTCCCATTCACCCCCCCTCTGGTCACTGTTTCCGGTCCAACACATTCCCTTATGTGATGCCCTCCAATCCTCTGCTCTTGCTGGAGTTCGACCCAACTCTCAAGCCTTTCAGGGGTTAGGCTCCGCTGAGGCCGACTCTCACTCTTTATCCGACTGTTCTACATTAAACATGTCAGGAGATAGTTTCACGACTTCTTCCTTTTCTTCCTCTTTAATTAAAGAAATTACTTCATTACACATGTCAGGAGAAATTTGCCTATGATCTCCACGAGGAATAGATAACTGAGGGCGCCTATTGGGCCTCAAGGCATAAAAAATAACCCACTGATGGCGGAGCCCTTCGATAGCTTCTAGCACCTCGAGGTCACTAATCGAAGTGCAAGACAAACCCTAAATTCAAAACACCCCGACAAGAATTCTTTTTTATTAATAATAAATGGGAGCTACATAAGACTTTTACATGCTGGGTCCAAAAAGAAGCTAGACCTATGGATCCGTAGGATGAAGTCTTGGCAAAGCCGTCAATGGAGAATGCGTCCGTGCCAACCTCTAGCGATGGGCTTCGATGATCCAGGCTTTGGCTAACTCTCGGCCCTCGGTCTTCCAGGCCACCTGGAAGGCTTCCCAAGCTATCGCAGCTCCAAGCGAAGGGGACAACAGGCGCTCCCCCAAAGCTGATGTTGGCGTAAAAGATTACGCTAACAGGTTTCTGTAGAAAAGAAACTAACAAACGAAGTGTTTGCGAAGCAAACTGTTCTAAGCCTCCGAAAGGATAATAGCTTAGAATAGTTCGAAAGTGTGTATTGATTCACTTGTAATCGGTCCCTATTACAGGGTGAAATGGGGGGTATTTATAGGCCTAAACATTAAGGAAAAGACCTATTTACCCCTCTATTACAACCGACATTAAGGAAACTATTCGGTTTCCTTAATAGGGCTAAAATGGTAAAAGACTAATCTAATAGGATAGAAGATAAGTCTTCCATCTTAGCTGGCAGAAAAGATCCTGAAGGGCTTTGGTTCGAAGACATACTTCGAACCAATGCCTGTCTTCGGACTTCGAACAAGGTTCGGGGGATCTTCGAAGATGGTCTTCGGACAATCTTCGAACTGGTTAACTGTCTTTATGCTGCTTCGGCAATAACCCCGAAGATGAGATATTTTCCCCCAACAGTAGCCCCTCGAATACGCTTCTCCGTTCGACCTGTAACGTTAGGAGAGCAGTATACGGAAAGGAAAGATAACCAATCATAGGGGTTATTGATTTTCGTTTTATCTCCGAAATGCATGGAGATAAGAACTTCGAATCAGTCATAAGATAATTACCTTTCGAACTATCTTAGAACTGACTCAGGAAGTTCGAAAGTCTTTTTAGACTTAGAAAAAATAGCCGTTAGTTTCTGCTCCTAACGGCAGCTATAGGAGGCGTTATTTTCGGAGGAAAATAACAGGCGGGAATGCGAAAGGGCAGAGCCCAAACGGTAACAAACGGAAAGATTAGGCTATAAATAAAGAGCCTCAAAACTTACCCGATTACCTTTTCACTGCTTCTTCTCAGTCAAAAGCTTTTTTAGCCCTTTGAGTTCTTGAGCCCTAGCTTTTGAGTTCTTGAGCTCTAGTCTCCACTCTCTCAGATCGATCCAGCAATTGCGATGGCGAAGACCAAAGGCTCTGCACCTCCTTCAACCTTGGCTCGTCAACAAGCGGCTGCGGCGGCGGCAGCGGCAACAGTGGCGGCGACGCCTTCGATGCAGGTGACAACTTCCATGGCGGCAAAGGGAAAAAATCCCCAAATCTCTGATGTCCAAGGTCTGTGCCCACCCTCAACCAAGTACTTGGATCAATCTTTTGAGTTAGGGCCGTCTGCCTGCAAGAAAGAATCTTTGGCAATCACAGCGGGGGGAAATATTAGTGATGGGGTTATGATTCGGAAGCCGGGCAAAGAATCAATTCCATCACCAAGACCCGGAGAAGTTGTAGTGTTCGAAGCTTTTTTCGAAGCGGGCTTGGGCCTCCCGGCTGTGGATTTCTTAGCCGAAGTACTTGACTTGTTTCATGTAACCCTCCCCCAGCTGTCTCCGAATGCTGTAGCTAGATTAGCTATCTTCGAGTTGGCACTGAGAGCCGAAGGTTGTGAGGGGAGGGCTGAAATCTTCGCTGCGCTGCATAGAGCGACTTGTCAGCCAAAGACCTTCGTAGGCTCCGGAGGTGAGAAGGTGGTAGTTTCCTTCGGAAGCATCGATTTTAGGCTTCGTGATGAATATGCCCTACAATTTCCTGCTAAGGCCATCAATGCCAGATGGTACACCGATTGGGTTCTGAGGTGGTTTTATGCTAAAGTTGGAGTGAGTAGCCCTCTGGCTGGTCCCCTCAAGGAAATCCAGTTCCGGAAGGAAGCCTTAGTGCAACCCGACGAAGGCCAACTCGAGGCTCGCCTCAACTTGCTTCAGAAAATCAGCAGAAGGTTGAGCATGCGGGACTTAGCCGAAGAGTTCCTCGGACTTCAAATTTCTCCGTTGATGGCCAACTGGCCTATCGCCTTCGAGGATGACTCGGAAGGCGGTCTTCGCAAGATAAGCTATACTTCGAGCCCTGCAGGTAACTTCGAAACCAACATGCATAGTATATATTTACTTCGAAGAAAGATTAACTTGAATTATTTTTTAGCTTCTTCAGCCCCTATTACTTCAGAGCAAATTGTAAGGGCTTCGGAGAAGATTTTGGGTGCTCCAACTCCGTCAGAAAAAGAGTGGCGAATCAAATTAGTCGGAAGTTGGGAGCGTTTTAACAGAGTATGGGGAATGCTGGAGTTGACTCCACCCCCTCTGATGGATTGGGTGCCTCAGGAGAAAGGCCCCAAGAAGAGAGTAGCTGAAGCCGGAGCTTCAGGTTCAGCAAAGACTCCGGTGAAGAAGGTGGCTCGAAAGCCTAAGAATCTCGCACCTTTGGATCCTGCTCCTTCAAGCTCAAGAACCTCACTTTCTGGTTCGGAGTCTGGAGATAATGTTGATCAACCAATGACTTCGGTAGTTCAAGAAGATACAACTCAGGCCGGAGTTCCTGTGAACGAAGGTGGGATCGAAGTCACTATGACTTCGATTCCTGAAGAAGTGACGAGGACTTCCCAGGACGATGCTCCTGCAGTCCAAGATTTAGCGGCTGATTCGGATGAGGACTACACTTTTGATCCTCCGATCAGTCCGATGCTCGATATTCCAGAGAATGTCGAAGGTAAATTTTGCTTAATTCTTATCAGTTTTTGCAAAATTATACAATGTGTAATATTTTTGTTTTTTCAGAGCTTCCTGTTGTCGAAGTATCCCTCGAAGATACAATTCAAAGACCTTCGACAACTTCGGAGCCACAACCGGGAGTTACCCTACCGGGGCCTGGAAGGGGAAAAAGACACATAGAGCCTCTCCCAGCTCAAGGATCGACTTCATCTGAATCAACAGATGAAAGCGAATCAACTGAGGGGGGGCCATCTTCAGAAGTTCCAAGGGCCTCGGAAGAACCCTCCGGACCCTCGCTAAGCAGAGCTGATCAGAAGGCTTTAGCACTGCTTCCTCTCATAACTCCATTTTTGGAGGAGAAAACCGGACTTGGGACTTTGGTTAAACCTTTGGGTGAAGCCATTCGCAAAGTCGGGGAAACAGAGCTAGTAGCCCTTTTAAGCAGAGCGAAGAGTTCGGAGCTTAATATTGCTGTGGAAAGAGCAGCTTATCAGGTATAAAGCATCTTCGAACCAAATAATGAATTATATATGAATAATTTCTTATTCTAGTTTTTTCTTTTTCCTTAGCAAGCAGTCTTAGCCCACGCTGCAGCTTTATCGAGCGAAAACGAAATTGCTCAACTTCGTGAAGAGAACGAAACTCTTCAAAGAAATTTTAACTTCTCCGAAGGTCGAGTAGCTCAGATGGACAATGTAATATTAGCAGAGCGAAGGGCTAGGCAAAGCTTGGAGGCTGCAAAGAAAGAGCTCGAAGCAGAAAGAATTGTGCTTCGAGCGGAGATTGAAAGACTGCGGACGGAGGATGCTGCGAAGGGCTCCGCACTTGTAAGGCTACAAGAAGAAGCTGGCCAACTCCGGACTCAAAAGAATGCTTTGACTACGGAGAACGCTAGAATCTCCGGAGTTTTAGCTGAAACGACTTCGGCCAAGGATGTGCTTATTGAAGAAAAGCTTAAGTCCGAGAAGGTGGCTTCGGAGGTCATCGAACAAATGTTAGGTGTCTTGGAGTACTTCGGTACTACTGGATCACTACCTTCGGATGACAATGTAACTCTGCTGCGCCGGCTAAAGAGGATCCAAGGAGCAGCGAAGCAAATGAAGACGGCAGGCATACGTTATGGAGAACTCTCCGGACAAGTGTCTGCCCTTGGAATACTTCGCTACTACGAGGATTTGGGCCGAACAATCACTCCGAGCGTAGAGGGTTCCATCATCTTCGACGACGCGAGACTTTTGACTCCTTCCGAAGGCGTAGCTACTGCTTGGCGAGCCTTCCAGACTTCATGGAGAGCCGAAGGTCGATCTGCGATCAAGGCTTGGATTGATGAAGGCCAACGCCAAAAACAAGTCCGGAGTCAAGCTTCGAGCAGTCAGCCTCCTCCGAACCCGCAGGTTTAGGATTATTTAGGATTTTTTGATTATGTAAAGCTGATGCTTGTAAATATTTATCAATGAAAATCTTGTTTGTCATATTTTTAGGCTTTGCCTCTTATGGAAGATATCGAAGTGTTAGAGCTTAACAGCGAACTTCGCTCACTGTGGAAAACCTTCGAACTTCTCAAGAGTTATAAACGTCCTCGATTCCTTATCCCTCGAGATGACTCCGGCGTTATTGCGCCCGAAGTAATCAAAGACGTATTGTCTTATATTAAAGAGGAGGATAAAGAGATCGACGCAAACACCTCGTCTTCTGAAGACACTAATTGGTCCGAAGACGAAGGTGAAGCCCAAAATAAAAGATCTGAAGATCTTAGAAGCTGGGAGAGAAGCCCCGAGCGGCTTCGAACTTGGGCCGAGCTTCAACAAGAACAGAAGGATTTTAGAGCTTCGAAGGGGAGGAAGAGAGTTAAACGCAAAGTTCTTAGAACTTCCGATGTTGGAACTAATCGTTCCACCCCTAGCTCTCGGGACCGAAGAGGTCTCCGATTCCTTCTTGGTATAGATACCAATTTTTCATAATGTAATCTGTAAACACATTTATTTCAATAATGAATGCCGATTTAAAATTGTCTCCATATTACTAGCCCCTCTTTGGGTATAAGCAACTTCGAACTGCATTCAAAGATGGTTATGCGCAAAGAAAAAACTTCGGAGTACAATTTTTTGGGGGTTCGGAGCCCCTCTGTCATTTAAAGATCTTTTGAAATCTTATAAAATGTCTTCGACCTTTGTAGTCAGAAGAATGGTAGCTTGGTACCTTTGTTTATTTCATGAAAGA
Organism: Zizania palustris; assembly: GCA_019279435.1. Lineage (NCBI taxonomy): Eukaryota > Viridiplantae > Streptophyta > Magnoliopsida > Poales > Poaceae > Zizania > Zizania palustris. The sequence goes on from JAAALK010000082.1 coordinate 7,316,127, forward strand.
AATCAATTGAGATAACTTTCAGGACACTTTAGTGTCTTAAAAAATTTGTCACTTTGGACGCATATGAACAGACATTCGAAGTTCATGGCTTAAATGCTGTTTTGCTTTAGCCACCTTCGGCTGTTTTTTGCAGAAATCTACCAGCCGGAGCTTGGATTTCGCAGAAATTGTAGCCACCTTCGGCTATTTTTGCAGAAGTCTACCAGCCGGAGCTTGGACTTCGCAGAATTTGGCCAACTTGGGCTCTTTTTTGCAGAAGTCTACCAGCCGGAGCTTGGACTTCGCAGAATTTGGCCAACTTGGGCTCTTTTTTGCAGAAGTCTACCAGCCGGAGCTTGGACTTCGCAGAATTTGGCCACCTTCGGCTCTTTTTACGGATGTCTGCAAGCTGCAGCTTGGACTCCGCAGATTTTGGCCACCTTCGGCTCTTTTTACGGAAGTCTACCAGCCGAAGCTTGGACTCCGTAGAATGTGGTATTGGCTCTTTTACGGATGCCTACAAGGTATCAGCTTGGGCTCCGGATGGATTTCAGCCACCACACCGGAGGCTTCGACTTTATGGGTACGAAGTCCGGAAATACAGCCCAGCTTAATGACACTTCCCTCTCGATCGACTTCCGTCCCAGCGCGTCCGCTCAGGAAACTAGGAGTGTCAAGGGGAAGGCAACTATCAGGGTGTATGCTTTATTAATTTAGAGGTGATTACAAACGAATTACAAGGAGCCCTTATGCGAAGTATCGCTTTAGGTGCTCTGCATGCCAAGTATGCGCTAACTCTTCACCTTCTAAATTAGCTAATTTAAATGAACCAGGTCGTCCGGAGCGGACAATTAGATATGGACCTTCCCATTTATTGCCTAACTTCCCTGGTGCTATGATGCTTCGTAGAACAAGATGACCCGGCCTTAACTCGCTGAGCTTAACCTTCGGGTCATACCAAGTCTTCGTCTGCTGATGATACTTTGATAAATTAGCTACAGCCCGAAGTCTTGTTTCTTCTGACAAATCTAACGAAGCTTGTCTTTCTTCTTCGATGTCCGGTTCGGTGCTGCGAAACGACCCCCCTTTGAGCTCTGTCGGAGTCATAGCTTCATCTCCGAATAGTAGTCTGAACGGAGTAAAACCTGTGGACCTTGTTTGCGTAGTCCGAATGGACCATAAAATCTTTGGAAGCTCTTCGGTCCACAGTCCCTTTGACAACCCTACTATTCTTCGATTTAGCCCTGATAAGATATTTCCATTGGCTCTCTCAACGGCTCCATTCGACTGAGGATGTCTCACTGCAGCAAAACATAGTTGAATACCTAGATCTTCGCAAAACTTCCTGAAGGGTTCTGCGTCGAACTATGTTCCATTGTCAACTGTGAGATATCTAGGCACTCCGAACCGGCAAATAATGTTCTTCCAGAAGAATTTCTGTACATTATTCGAAGTGATAGCTGTTAAGGGCTCTGCTTCCACCCACTTAGAAAAATATTCAATAGCTACCACTGCGAACTTCAGATTTCCCTTTGCTAACGGAAAGGGACCAATTAGATCCATACCCCATCTGGCCATAGGCCATACCGGAGCAATGACTTGAAGAGCTGTTGGTGGGCGATGACTCCGTCGACCCATCCACTGGCATCCTTGACAAGTGCGGACCAAGCTCTCCACATCAGCTGTTATTGTGGGCCAATAAAGCCCCTGGCGAAGTGTTTTTCCTGCCAGAGCTCTAGGGGCTAAATGACTTCCACAAAGGCCTTCGTGAATTTCTCGAAGAATTTCTTGGCCTTCGGCTTGAGATATACTCCGCAGACCTTGATAAAAACCTGCTAAGTGCGGCCAGACGTCCAGTCAGCTTTTGCACTTGCTTTAAATTCTCCGGAGGAGCCATCTTCTGCAGCGCAGTTATTTGAGTAGGGCTAGCTTCAATTCCCCTGCTTGAAACTAAGTACCCTAACAACTTTCCAGCCTTAGCTCCGAATATACATTTTTCGGGGTTAAGGCGGATCCCACATGCCCGAAGGCTATTGAATGTTTCTGCTAAGTCTAGGCTATGTTGGTGCTTTAAAGCACTCTTTATTACAATATCATCCATATAGGCCTCCACATTGCGACCTAGTTGATGACCTAGAGCCTTAGCAACTAATCTTGAAAAAGTAGCCCCGGCATTTCTTAGGCCGAAGGGCATTCTTACATAGCAGAAGACTCCCGAAGGAGTTACAAAGCTCGTCTTGATTTCATCTTCGCGCTTCAACCATATTTGATGATAACCGGAATACGCGTCGAGGAAGCTTAGTAACTCCGAACCTGCAGTGGAGTCAACTAGTTGATCAATTCGGGGCATGGGGTAGGGGTCACGTGGGCACGCTTTGTTCAAAGATGTGAAATCAATGCACATGCGCCACTTTCCGGAGGACTTCTTCCTGACGAAGACTGGGTTGGCTAACCATTCTGTATGGGCCACTTCTCTGATAATCCCAGCCTTCAGCAGTTTTTCAACTTCGTCCTTAGCTAGAGCAGCTCTCTCTGCGGACATCTTCCGGAGCCCTTGTCGAACAGGCCGGGCCTTCGGGTTTACAAGCAAACTATGCTCAATAATATCCCGATCGACTCCGGTGATATCTTCGTCAGACCAAGCGAAGACATCCAAATTTTCTTCTACGACCTTTTCCAAGGAAGTTGCAACTTCGGGAGGTAAATCTTTACCAAATTGAAAAGTGTATTCTTTACCATCTTTGACAATGACCTTCGTTGCAATCTCTCCTTCGGGACTTGGTCTTGGAAATGACTTCTTCGAAGCTTCAGAGGAGGCTGAAAAAATTTCTCCATTATCTTGGACACTGTTTACGTGCCTCGGATCAAGAGGAGGACCATGACCATATTCTGCCCTCCGAGCTATGGCTTGATCTCCGAAGATTGTCAGAACTCCTGATTGTGTGGGCATCTTCATGCACAAGTAGTTGTGATGCGCCACAGCTCCGAACTGATTCAACATGCCTCGCCCAAAGATGACATTATAAGCATACGGGGCATCCACCACATCAAAGATAACTTCTTCAGTTCGGGCTAGTAAACCTTCTCCGAAGGTTACTTCCAGGCCTATTTGGCCAAGTGCATCTAGCGGAGGTCCTGCAAAGCCTTGCAGAGGACGAGCCGCTGGGAGGAGATGCTTCCGGGAAATGCATAACTGATCGAAGGCTTGTACAAATATGATATCTGCTGAGCTACCTCCGTCAATTAGCACCCTTCGAACTTCTGTTCCTGCAATATCAGCAGTAATAACCAATGGATCTGCATGCGGGAACTTGATACCAGCTGCATCCTCCGCAGAGAAAGATATTGGAACATGAGACCACTCCGGCATTGCAGCTGCAGATGACGAAGTCCCAATGTGGCCTACTTCTCGAACGTACTCTCTTCGCTGTCTCTTGGACATGCTTCCGAGGGTACCTCCTCCGGAGATAGGGAGAACTACTCTCTTCCCTCTATCTTGCCCTTCTTCTTGCTTCGGAGGTGGCATAACATTGGCCACCGGAGGATGCCTCGCAGCATCAAAATTTTCTATCCGCGCCACGGCCTGGACCGGCTCCGAGCGCACTGCTGCTGCTGGACTTCGGTCGGTACTACCTCGACCCGAAGTTCTCTCCAAGTATTCTCCCCGAAGGGTAAGAATAGCCTTGCAGGTGTCAGTTGCATGGCTTCGATTCTCTCCATGAATACAGCAAAAAAGGGTCTGGCCCTTGCCAGCCGTTTTCCCTGGCGGCCTCCAGCCGCTGGACTTGTTCCCTGCAGACTGTGGAGCTCTTGGTGCGAACTTCTGCGGGGGTGCAATGTTTAAGACTTCAGAGCGAGGGTGCTTTTGCCCTCTTCTTCTATCATGTTGTACTTCGGATACTGGTTCTTGCGGCTGAGCCGAAGTCTTCACCTCTGCTTTAACTTCTGTCAACACTGTCGAAGTAGCAGTAGTCCTCCGAAGCCAACCTTCTTCTGACTTCGAGTACTCCTCGAAGTACGACATCAGTTGTGATACCGTGGTGATGCTCTTTCGATGCAATTTATCCAGAAGGCCTTTATGACTGACACCTTCCCGAGCCGCATCAACCACTGAAGATGTGGACAGCCCCCGGATTTGCGACTTCGTGTGAGCGAAGCGCTTGAAGTACTGTCTCAATGTTTCTCCGGGGAGCTGCTTCACTTGGAAAAGGCTCCCTGTCGACATGGGGGGCACGAAGGTGCCCTGAAAGTTACTTATGAACTTCTTCTTCAACTGTGACCATGAAGTGATTGATCCTGGCTTTAAAGACCAGAACCATCTCAACGCCACTCCTTGAAGGGCTAACGGGAAGCACTTCGCCATAGTTTCTTTATCTCCGCCACTAGCCTCGATTGCTACGGCATAAGAACGCGCAAACTCACTGGGATCTTCGTCTCCGGCATACTTGCAAAGCTTCGAAGCTTTGAACCTCGGATCGAAGCGAACCTTCTGAAGCTCGGGATGCAATGGAGATTCATTGTCGTAAGAGGCGTTTTCCGGGGCTTCGGGATAATCAAGATCGTCGTCTTCGTGCACTTCGGGGATAGCTGGGGTGGCTTGAGGACGAAGCCTGTTCGCAGCCTCTTGCCGCCACCTCGCTACTTCGGCTTGAAGATTGGCCATTTGAGTGGCCATGTCTCCAAGGCTATCTTCATCTCCTCCGGAAGGACCTTCCGGGTCTTGAGAGCTGGTATGATCAGTTCGAATCGGAATGGAGGGTGGCAGAGTGGCTCCGGGCGGTCGAAGTGTGGAAGGGGTTGGTGGAGAGGTTTCGTATCCTCGAGGGATAAAAGCCCCTTGCGGAGTTTGAAGTGGAGGGATAGTCGAAGACCCTCCGACTTCGACTGTGTCGAAGGGTATCTCTCCGGAGATCCGAGAGGACCTCCGAGTGGGATTGCGAGGTGCGCTCCACTTAGGAGGCATGATGCAAGAGGTTGGTAGAGAACGAAGTTTTTTGGACTAGGTTCCCCACGGACGGCGCCAACTGTTGGCGTAAAAGATTACGCTAACAGGTTTCTGTAGAAAAGAAACTAACAAACGAAGTGTTTGCGAAGCAAACTGTTCTAAGCCTCCGAAAGGATAATAGCTTAGAATAGTTCGAAAGTGTGTATTGATTCACTTGTAATCGGTCCCTATTACAGGGTGAAATGGGGGGTATTTATAGGCCTAAACATTAAGGAAAAGACCTATTTACCCCTCTATTACAACCGACATTAAGGAAACTATTCGGTTTCCTTAATAGGGCTAAAATGGTAAAAGACTAATCTAATAGGATAGAAGATAAGTCTTCCATCTTAGCTGGCAGAAAAGATCCTGAAGGGCTTTGGTTCGAAGACATACTTCGAACCAATGCCTGTCTTCGGACTTCGAACAAGGTTCGGGGCATCTTCGAAGATGGTCTTCGGACAATCTTCGAACTGGTTAACTGTCTTTATGCTGCTTCGGCAATAACCCCGAAGATGAGATATTTTCCCCCAACAGCTGACGGGCGCCACCGCTAGGTCCGGTGAAACGGAGCCTGCAACATCTTTGAAGTGTCTTTCCTGCTAGAGCACGGGGGCTAGATGGCTGCCACATAAGCCTTAATGAATCTCCCGAAGTATATCTTGGCCTTCGGGTTGTGAGATGCATCGGAGTAGGGGAGAACAAACTCCTGCTTTGTACAATATTCTGTTGACAAGCTCATAAATTCGAGCCCTTGCTTGCAACCTTCGGAAATCCAGACCTTCCGATAGGACTGTGTTGTTTTACAAAACATCCATTATTGGAGTCCTCCAATCGGTGACTGGGATGCAAAGGACTTGTGTGGAGGGTAATTGATGCACCGTAGGCTTGATAAGTTCTTCATAGAAGCACCCTCCGGAACGTCCAATGCTCCGGCTGCAGCCTTCGCTAGAATGTCTGCAAGTTGATTATCTGCTCGAGAGATACTTCGAATAGAAAATCCTTTACACATTGCTTCGGTCTTGCGGATTTCTTCTAAATACTTTGCAAGGTAGGGTTCCTTGATTGGAAGCTTTTTTCAACATGCCCTGCGATGATTTGGGAATCTGTTTTTATTATAATCCTTGTTGCTCCAAGTGCCTTTGCCTTTCGGAGGCCTAGCAGTATCCCTTCGTACTCTGCAATATTGTTGGTGGTCTTAAAGTTGAGCATCACAGAATACATGGCCTTCTGCCCTGACGGTGATATTATCACAGCTCTAGCTCCTGCACCAGATGCCTGATAGGCTCCATCAGAAAAAATTATCCACAAACCTTCGGAGGTCTTTTCTAGAGCCCAGACTGTGGATGGAGTCCACTCAGCCACGAATTCAGCTATGACTTGGGACTTGATAGCTGTTCTCGCCATGAAGGAAATACCAAAGGGGGCTAGCTCGATAGCCCATTTTCCGATCCTACCCAAAGAATCTTTGCTCCGAAGCATATCTGCAAGGGGATACGAGGTAGGAACGATAAGATTATGTGCTAAGAAGTAATGCCTTAGCTTTCGCGAGGCCATTACCAAAGCATAAGCAAATTTTTCGAGCTCGGAGTATCTTGTCTTTGCTCCGGACAAAGCTTCTGAGACAAAGTAGACTGGGTTATGCACCAGTTTTCCTTTATGTTCAACTTCCCTGACCAATACTGCACTTACTGCGGAGCCCATTGCTGCAAGATAAAGAAGGAGAGTTTCTTCTGGGAGGGGCACAGTAAGTGTTGACAGATTTCCGAAATAATCTTTAATGTCATTGAAGTCCTTCTAGCACTCCGGTGTCCACTTGAAACTTTCGGACCCCTTTATAGCTTTAAAAATTGGAAGGCTTCATTCGGCTGATCTGGCTAGGAATCTACTGAGGGCTGCGAGCCGTTTTGTCAACTTCTGGACCTGCCTCAGATTTTTTGGTGGAGCCATTCTTTGCAATGCGCTTATCTGCGTCGGGCTAGCTTCGATTTCTGTATTCGAAACTAAGTACCCTATCAGTTTTCCTGCTTGCGCCCTGAATATACATTTTTCAAGGTTGAGGTGAACTCCACATGCTCGGAGGCTCTCAAAGATTTTAGCTAAATCTAGGCTATGATGGTGCTTTACATGACTCTTTATTACAATTTCATCCATATAGGTTTCGACATTTCGGCCTATCTGATGACCAATACTCCGGAGGGAGTTATAAAACTCGTCTTGGCTTCATCTTCGTGCTTTAACCAGATCGGATGATAGCCGAAGTATGCATCCAGGAAACTTAATAACTCGGAGCCAGCCATAGAATCCACAAGCTTGTCTATTCGGGGCATAGGGTAGGGGTCTCGCAGGCATGCTTTATTTAGTGACGTGAAATCAATGCACATGTGCCATTTGCCGAACCCCTTTTTTCTGGACAAAAATGGGGTTAGCCAACCACTCCATGTGGGCCATTTCTCTCATAATTCCGGCCCTCAGCAATTTCTCCACCTCCCTCTTGGCGAGGTCTGCCCTCTCTGTTGATAACTTACGGAGCCCCTGGCGCACTGGCCTAGCCTTCGGGTTGACAAGCAAACTGTGCTCGATGATACTCCGGTAAACTCCGGGGATATCTTCGTTAGTCCAGGCGAAGATATCTAAATTTTCTTTAAATACTTCCTCCAGCGAAGTAGCTATTTCTGAATGTAGCCCCTTGCCAAATTGTATTGGGTACTCCTTGCCATCTTTTAGTATCATCTTTATGATCACGCCTCCTTTCGGGCTTGACTTTATGGAAGGGCCCTTCGAGGAGCTTGAGGACTCTGAAGCCTCCTCCATGTGCTCCGACACATTATTTACCTGCCGAGGGTCCAGAGGTAGACCATGGCCATACTCCACTCTTTGGGCTACAACTTGGTCTCCTGAAATAGTGAAGACTCCACCTTGCATGGGCATTTTGAGACACATATAGTTATGATGTGCTATAGCCCCGAACTGGTTCAGCATTCCCCTCCCGAACATTGCATTATAGGCATATGGGGCATTGACGAGATTGAAGATAACCTCCTCAACCTTGGCCAGGGGCCCCTCTCCGAAGGCAACCTCGAGACCTATTTGGCCGAGGGCATCGAGAGGAGGACCTACAAAACCTTGGAGTGGGCGAGTCGCTGGAAGTAGATGTCTTCGGGGAATGCACATCTGGTCGAAGGCCTGGACGAAGAGTATATCTGCGGGGCTCCCACAGTCCACCAGTATCCTCCGAACTTCAACTCTCGCTATATCGGCTGAAATAACAAGGTGGTGAGCATGAGGGAATTTCACCCCCGTAGCATCATTGGCAGTACAAGAAATAGGTACATGATACCACTCGGGCATTTCTGCCACCGAATTCGAGGTCCCTATGTGCCCTACTTCGCAGACATATTCTCTTTGCTACCATTTTGACATGTTACCGAGGGTCCCCCTCAGTAGATAGGCAGGACAACTCTCTTGCCACGATCTTGGGGATCTTCCTGCTTCAGTGGTGGCATAATGTTGGCCACCGTGAGTTGCATCGGTGCTTCAGGGTTGTCGGCTCGAGCCACGGCTTGCACAGGCTCCGAACACACTGCTGGAGGGGCTCGGTCTTAAGTACCTCGCCCTGAGCTTTGTCCTAAGTACTCACCCCGAAGGGTCAATACGGACTTGCAATTTTTTGTGTCATGGCTTCTATTTTCGCCATGCACACAACAAAAGAAACTTTGGCACCCGTTAGCCACTCTCTCTTGGGGCTTCGAGGTACCAGCCTTGTTAGCTTGTTCCTGTTGAAAGTTGACAGGCATCTTCAGGGTGGAGGGTGCAATATTTAACACCTCGGAGTGGTGTAGGACCAAAAGTAGCGACCAGAGGGGGGTGAATGGGCGCCAAAAAATTCTTTCGAATCAATGGCCTGCTCCCAACACCGAACGCACCTCAAAAGACTTAGCAGCAGGAAGTAAACAGATCGCCAATGCCTAAAAGTATCTAGCCTAGAAACGACCGATGTCCTAAACGGAGAAACACCAATAGAGTGCTAATAGGCAGGAAAACAAAATATTCAATACATGGCATATCAAACTTCTCAGCAAAATAATCTAAGTGCACATAGAATGAAATGAGAAGTTACTGTTCAAAATTTGTCCCCTGTTCGATACTTGGCGAAGCCTGCTTCGCAGTGTCGAAACCTGCTTCGCTGTGTCGAAGTCTGCTTCAGAGTACAATGACGAAGTCCGTAGAGTCGAAGCCTACTTCGAAGTGTCGAAGCCCACTTCGCAGAGTCGAAGCCTGCTTCAGAGTCGTTTGTCGAAGGCTGTCGTGGAAGTGCGAAGGTTTGTGGAAACTAGCCTAGTTCGAGTGTGGTAGAATGCGAAGTATGCTTCGATGCAAAGTATGAAATTATCGAAGCCTGCCCCGAACAGAGTACTTTGAAGTCTATACTCCGATCAGACAGCTTCAAACAAAGTTTGTAGAAAAGCAACCTTCGAAAGAGAAGCGAAGCCAAACACACAGCAGCAAGACCAAATTGAAGCCTACAACTCTACCTTCGAAGCTAGCTTGATCGAAGTATGACTACCGAAGTGGTGATCTTCGAACCACAGACCAACCTCGAATCGAAGTCTGCTGATGCTCTCAAATGAAATCGAAGCCTTGAAGCAAACTTCGAAAGACAAGCTTCGAACTCACAAACTGAGATCCACGTAAATGATAGTAGAAAAACTTCTCAGTAAACACACTCCGAGCGAAGTCTACCAGAGAGACATGCTTCGAAGCTAACTTCGAAACCTGTCGAAGTATTGACTACGAAAAGCTCGACTCGGAGTACACCTTCGCAGATACGTTTGAAGCCTGCTTCACAGAAAAAAAAAGACTTCGCACAAAATATGTGGCTTTGCCAGAAACAGCCAGAGAAATCCTAGACAGTATCATCTCGATCAAAAAGCTATACAGGAAAAAGCAAAGGCTAGAGAAACTAGTGTACTGTTGCCTCAGGGAGTAGGTACTACTTGTTGCTACAGGAACCAGCAAGTAGTACTAGTCCCTCTCAATTCGTAGAACCAGAGAAGCAGTTCGCACATGAATAAAAGATTTGACACGTGAAACGATGCAGAACAGAACTCACACGATCACAGTACACACGAATCACAGCATGCAGAATAATCAGAACCAGAGTGAATCAAAAACTCACGGTAGAACATGCAGGAAGATGAAATGCGTGAGCAGGAGCCTGGTGGCGCAAAAATAGGAGAGAGAACTGACCCAAGGAATGATTAAAAAGTGATTTCATAAAAGGGTGACCTAACTCTAGGGATTGGGGCCCTATTTATAGGCTGCCCAATATCTAGGAATATTCCACCAGCCCCTTAAGGTTTTTTACAGACGCTGAAATAAAAGAAAAAGACTAAACTGCCCTTAGGATATTTTTACAGACTCGACTGACTCACTGTGGGCCTAGGGACAAAATAGTAAACTCCTATTTACATATGACTTATCCGGACGCTAAGCTTTCGTAGCGATTACGGCTTCCCCTCTAGACAGTCCGATACTAGATCAGCGGTCGTCAGTTTTGTGTCGAAACTGACAAAGCCTCCACCCACTTTGCACTAGGTACCCGGATTGGGCCGGCCCGATTCCGCAGCTCTCTCAGCCTGGCAGTCACTCACCGCCCGTGTACCTGAGTCAATCCTAGTCAACATCCCAGTGGGTCTTCTGCTGCTCTTAGCACATGTACCCGGATTGGGCCAGCCCGACTTCACGGCCCCTCTGCCCGACTGTCACTCGTTGCCCATGTACCTGAGTCACACGCAGCCCATGATGCAGCAGATCTTCTCTCTTCTTCTGTCCTCTTTGACTATCGTTGACAATGACTCATCACATCTGGAGCCATGAGGCCCACGCTATTCAGCATGGCTCCTCAAGTGGAAGTGTTTCTTTCCCCGCCTATGATCATTAAAGCGATTATCAGGGGGGACTTGCAGAGAAGTTGGGACTTCAGGCTCCATCTTCATTTCTTGAAGGGCTGATGCAGGTGTCACGGTTCTTCAGATGCAACCTTCCTTTGACTTGGCATACTGTTCGAAGTATGCCATCACCTATGTTATAGACGACACCGGCTTCCGGTGAAGTTTGCTAAGGAGATCTGGGTTCAACACCCCTTCGCGCGCCGCATTGACTACTGAAGAGGTAGACAAGCCTTTGATCTGGGACTTGGTGTGGGTGAAGCATGTAAAGTACTCTCGAAGCATCTCCCCTGGTCGCTGTTTCACCTGGACCAGACTTCTGGTTGACATCGGGGCTACAAACGTACCCTAGAAATTACTTATGAACTTCCTCTTCAACTGCTGCCCTTACTTGATCGATCCTGGCTTTAGAGACCAGAACCATCAGAGAGCCACACCTTCTAGTGCAAGGAGGAAACACTTCGCCATAGTGTTACACACCCCTCTGCTGACTTCTATCGCCAAGGCATACGAACGAGAGAACTCTCCTGCATCAGACCTACCATAGTATTTGTGTAGCTTTGAGGCCTTGAACCTGGCGTTGAAGTGCACTTTCTGGAGGTCTGGATGCAACGGAGACTCATCATCAAAGGATGCATTCTCGGCTTCCTCTGGGACTTGAAGAACATCAGGATGGTTACCAAGGTCGTCATCTTGAGGCACCTCCGGAGCATGAGTGAAGGCTTGAGAGTGAAGTCGATCAGCAGCCTCCTACCTCCACCTTGCTACTTCCTCCTAAAGTCACGCTACCTGGTAGCCGCTTCCTCAGGAAGGTCTTCATCTCCTTTGGAGGGGATCTATGTGTCTCGGGAACTGGCGTAATCAGTTCGGAGCACTGAGGGAGGCGCTCGGGGACTTTTGGGTGTTCGAGGTCTAGGTACCCCGTCCGGGGTTGGTGGAATAACTGAGGGTCCTGCACCGTTGGTCCGAGGTGACCTTCAGGGAGGATCGATGGCTATACTCCACTTGGGAGGCATGGCTAATGAAGATAAGGTCCGAAGACCAAAGACTTCGACTACTTTGGGAAGGCGAGGAAAGGCCTTCGATCTGCACTAGGAAGCCCCTTACCGAAGGGTGCGCAGAATCCTGAGACTCCGAAGCTCCCTCCGCAAGTGCTCTTTGAATTGCAGTCAGCGGTGGAGAACTAGCTTTTAGAACTAAGTTCCCCACGGATGGCGCCAACTGTTGGCGTAAAAGATTACGCTAACAGGTTCTCTAAGATTAAGAACTAACAAACAATTAGTTTGTGAAGCGAACTACCACAAGCCTCTGAATAGGATAATAGCTCGAAGTAGTTCAAAGTTGTGTATTTAATATCTGAGTATTCAATGCCTATTACAGGTTAACAAGGGGGGTATTTATAGGTAAAAACTCTAAGGAAAAGATATAGTGGAGACTATTCGGTACCCCGAATAGGGATAAAATAGTAAAATCTAGCCGAAGAGGATAGATAAGGCAGACATCCCATCAATCTTGTTGTTTCCCACCGTAGAGACGGAGCCTTCAGAGGATACCTTCGAACTAGGATTCGAAGTACCCTTCGACTCGGAAACTTCATCAAATTGGAGATGAACTTCTGTTTCGATGCTGATGAATTGTCTTTGCCTTTGAACTTAAAAGCTTTGAGGTTGAAGTATTTCCCCCAACAGATCCTCAAAAGAGCAGGTTTCTACTAGCCGACCATGACTGAGGATTGTTTTAGGTATTATAGAGGATGTGAAGCATGCTATAAGTTTGGTAATATTCAGCTAGCTCCTGCTTCATTACTTAACCATATTATCAAGCCATGGCCGTTCCAATGTTGGGGTTTAGACTTCAATGGCCAAATTTATCCTCTTTCTTCAAAAGGGCATCGGTTCATGTTGATGGCAATGGATTACTTCACCAAATGTAGCAAAGTCGTGCCTCTCAAGAATATGACTCACAATGAGCCATGTGATTTTATCTTCCAACACATTATACATAGATTTGGTATTCCCCAAACTCTCACTGTAGATCAAGGTACTTCATTTGTTTCTAAAGAAGTGATAGACTTTGCCAAATTTTATGTTATCAAGTTGATAAACTCTTCACCATATTATGCTTAGGCCAATGGTCAGGCCGAGTCTAGTAATAAAACTGTGATTAAGCTCATTAAGACGAAAATCGAAGAGTTCCATAAGAGGTGGCATGAAGTGCTTTCTGAGGCACTATGGGCTTGTAGAATTGTGAAGCACAGTGCTACCAAAGTTAGTCCATATGAGATAGTATATGGGCAAGAAGCCGTTCTACAAGGAGAGTGGTTTTGAAGAGCTTTGAATGGCAGGTACTTGAAAAAGTATTTTCCGAGTGTGTGGAAAACCGCTTGAAAGTGTTGAAAGGCCGATATGAGAGGTATCGTCCTTAGTCCGTTATGCTTTTAGTTCACCTGGTTCACTAAAAGGAAGGGGGCATGGGTTGATAGAAGAAAATGGCATTAAATGGTTAAGATTGTTAAAATATCAATTTTGGTAATTTGGGTCAAAAATACACCTGTCTTGGATCAGGTTGAAGCCCTACAGGGCCAAAAGACCATTGAAGTTGTGGGCTTCAGAGGCATCCAGTAGGCCTGCTAGCTTCGGACCGAAGGCCTTTGGAGGCCTGCCTCACCGAAGCTTCGGCCCGAGGAGCAGGCTTCGGCGGGCCTAGCCGAAGGCCCACTTTGGGCAGAATTGTAAAGATAGAGTTTGAGTCTGATTCTAGTTAATTTTATCCCTACGCATGATTAGGTCGAATCTTAACAGATTAATCTTAGAGATTAGAAGACTAGCCTCTATAAATATAGGGGTGAGGCCGGTTCATAAACCCCCCAAAACAAATCAAACACAAAGTCCTAGCTTTGAACCGTACCTTTACTTTTATATTTACTTTTTTGCAACCTCCGTGGGTTTGCCTAGAAGCCCTTCCCCGGCAACTTCGGAATAGTCGTAATCCTTGTTACTTCGCCTGTGAAGTACCCGTTAATCTACATAACAAATTACTATCACCTTGTTACTTCGCTTGTGAAGTATCCGCTAATCTGCGTAACAGATTGCTACCTTTGTTCCTTTACTCCAACACTTAGTAGATTCGGTCCCTAGGCCGAATTGGCACTTGATCTCTATTCTGATTGCAGGTTTCCACGTTCGGAGCCACTTCGCCGGAGGTGTCCGGAGACAGGAGACTGGTTTTTAGAGGCTGCCAGAGCACCCTTCGGTGGGAATACTGCTGCAACTACCTGTGTCGTACCATCACGCTGTTGTCAGTTTGACTGAGTTCCGTGCGCCAACATGCTTCGCAACAGGCTTAGTTAGGATAGGCTTCACCACGTTTGCACCATGTGCCAGACGAATTCAATCTAGTGCATTGCGTTCGAGTTATTTTATCGTGTCAGAGACTTCACGCCGAACACCACTGATCAGAGGTGATTTCGCATCGAAAACTATTCGTAGCCTGCCTTCAGTAAGATTAGTTCGAGCGTTGAAGGTACCCTTGGGGGAGACCATTCGCATCAGACACCGAAGGTACCCTTCGGCGATACCCTTCGCACTATATACTTCGAATCAGTTAGACTTCGTCCAGATTGCTGATTTGTTTTCCTTAATATATTTTTTTTCAGCTAATTGGATTATTTCTATGTCATCTGATTACCTGGCGACTTCACCCCCTTTCTACTATTATGGGTAGTCGGAACCCGACGTTAGTGTTGTGTTACGCTTAGGCCTGTCCCTAAGTATCCACACACTTTTGGATCGTCCAACTGACCCGAGTGAGGGGCACGTTTGCATGTCAACACTATCAAACTGATTTTCCTCCCTTTTTATAAGAAGGAAGTGGCTTGCACTGCACGTCCTGTAGCGGCTATTGATTTTCCTTTCGAAGCAACAACCTCTGTCGATGACAGGTGGGGCCATCGCCAAGGAATGTTTGAATCACACTTCAGACTGTTTGCAGTTGTTGGAATCCTAAGAGGTAAGGTGACTGTTGACCACCCAAGATAACCCTTTTGGATTCTCAAATTAATGTGTGGGAAACTTATGCGGTTAAGCAAATTAATCAAGTAAATATTGGGGGCCCACCACCGAATTACTTTTGACTAGAATTCCGGAGTCAGCCTATTCTCTGAGTTTGAAGCTATGATTTAACGGCTGTGAGTATCGTCGATTTATTTGGTCTGGAGCATCAAATTATTTCTTGTGTAAACTGCCTTCCTCACTATGCAGGACATTTGGAGAGGCATATTCGAAGGGCTACTATTGGGGAAAATACTTCCATCCAAGTGGTAAATAGGAGGCTCCGTAGAAGCCTCCATTCAAAGGATAAGAGGAGTGGACGCTTCACTCCTCAGAGATCCTGATGATCAACAAGGCTACGCTAAAGGGGGGTTTTTTCCGAAGGGTCGTAGGCCGAAGGGTTCAACAAGACTCTGACAAAGGAGAGTTCCCCGAAGGGTCCTCCCCCGAAGGGGTGCAGCTAAGACAGATGGGACATCAGCCTTACCCAAGTGTTCACACGACTTTTTACCTTTTTAGCCCTACGAGGGTTAAAGAACAGTGCCCTCTATGATGGTTGTAACTAGAGGGTAACATGGTCTTTTCCTTATGTATTCTTGCCTATAAATACCCCCTCTTTACTCAGGTATAGGCACCGAAGTCTAATATAAGTATATACACTTTGGACTGTCCTCGGCTATTATCCTACTTAGAGGCCTAGAACAGTCCGCAATCAACCATCTCACTCAATAACCCTTCAAGGTTATTCAAACCTGTTAGCGTACTCTTTAATGCCAACATATATATATACATATATATACATATATATGTATACATATATATATATACATGGGAGCGCTATTCTACACTGACCACTTTCAGTAGTAGATTTTCTCAGTAGAATAGCAATTGAGTACTACTTTTTTCTCAGTAGTAGATTTCTTAGTAGAATAGCGTGCTGTAGAATAGTATTTATATATATATATATGACTTGAGCTAGTACTATATATATTTTTGTGTCAATCAAATACACATATGTTTAACAGGTTTTTTTCGACACAAAAATCAAAGGTATTCCTATATCTTCACACTCAAAAGTTTAGGAGTGTCTGCTTAGCTTCGATACAGGTCCTAAATAACCGAAAAGTGTCAATAGATGTGCTAATCAATTTAACCAGACCATTGACAAGGAAACAAACATAAGATGTCCTAATGTTATTGGCAATAGCCTATCGGCACCGGCAATGATAGCACACATGAGAATCATTATGCGTCATTAAAAGCATATATGACGTAATATACTTTATCAATCGTCTCTAGCATTACGACTCTACAAATACCAATTTTTATGGTTTGAACCGAACATTTGCAGCATAAAAACAAGTATCAAGAACATGATGATCAAGGCATATCAGATTGATAGAATAACAGAAAATGAATCGATTAAAACTCTAATGAACACCATTTTAACAGATTGAGCCCATCCCATATGTACCCCCATCAATGTCATAGATCGTACCTGTTGGGGAAAATACTTCATCCTCATGATCCTCAAGATTCCAAAATAAAGGCAAATCATAATCTCAAAGCCCAGGACTTGTCTCCGGATTGGACTTGAAGTCAAAGGGTCCATCCAGGCTCCGGTCCGAAGAGACCCTCCGAAAGGCTTCCCCCCCAGAATGGGAAACAACTAGAAGGGTGGGACGTCTACTATATCGACATCCTTCAAATATATTTTACCATATTAACCCTATTCGGGATACCGAAATAGTTTCCACTATATCGGTTGTAATTGAGGGGTAAAAAGGTTTTTTCCTCAGAAGTTTTACCTATAAATACCCCCTTCTCACCCTGTAATAGGCATCAAATATTCATATATTCAATACACCACTTCGAACTACTTCGAGCTATTATCCTATTTGGAGGCTTGAGATAGTCCGCATTCACAAACACTTCGTTTGTCAGTTCTTGATCTTATTGAACCTGTTGGCATAATCCATTGCGCCAACAATTGGCGCCATCCGTGGGGAACCTAGTTCTAAAAGCTAGTTCTCTGCCACTACCTATATTTCAAAGAGCGTTTGCGAAGGGAGTTTCGGAGTCTCAAGATTTTGCGCACCCTTCGGCAAGGGGCTTCAAAATACAGTTCGAAGGCCTTTCCTCGCCTTCCTCAATCGCCTGAAGCTTCTGGTCTTCGGACCTTGCTTAGCTTCGTAAGTCATGCCTCCTAAGTAGAGTTTAGCCACTGGTACCCTCTGATGGACCCCTCGGACCTCCGGTGTAGGACCTTCAGATGTTCCTCAAACTCCTGAAGTAGTCAATAGGCCTCGAGCAGCCGGAGTTCCTCGAGTAGCTCCTCTGTGCTTCGAACTGATTATGTCAGTTCTCAAGACCCGGAGGATGCCTCCGGAGGAAGCGAACACCTTCCTGAAGACGTGGACACTCAAGTAGCATGGCTTCAGGCAGAGGTGGAAACATGGAGGCAAGAAGTTGCAGACAGGCTTCAGCCTCAAGCCATCCCTCCTGCTTCAGAGGTGCATAAAGATGTCGACATCGATTATTATCCCAAAGCCCCTCAAGTCCAAGAATACGCCGAGAACGCCTCCTTTGACGATGAATCCCCGTTGCACCCGGGCTTGCAGAAGGTGAGCTTCGATCCAAGGTTCTGAGCCTTGAAGCTGCACAATTACTATGGAGGGTTTGATCTCGGAGAATTTTCTTGATCTTACGCCCTTGCAATAGAAGCAAATGGAGTGGTCCGAAATATGAGGGCAAGGTGTTTCCCCCTCGTGTTAGAAGGTGTAGCCCTTCGTTGGTTCTGGTCTTTAAAGCCAGGATCAATTAAGTCGTGGGAGCAGTTGAAAAGGAAATTCGTGAGCAATTTCTAGGGAACTTTTGTAGCCCTAATGTCTACTGGATGCTTTTTTCAGGTGTAGTAGTAGGCGGAAAAAACTCTTCGAGAATAATTCACGCGCTTCGCTCATACCGAGTCCTAGATAAAAGGGTTGTCCACATCATCTGTGGTGGATGCGGCGCATGAAGGTGTTTTGAATCCCGACCTCCTCAGCAAACTTCACTGAAAGCTGGGGTGTCTTCAGTAGCGCAATCGATGGCATACTTTGAGTAGTATGCCAAGGCAGAAAAAGGATGCCTCCGGAGAACTATGGTGCCCACACCAACCCTTCCCCAAGAAGTCAAGATGGAGCCAGGGGCTCCGAATCCTCCACAAGTGCCCTTTGATAATTGCCTTAATGATCAAAGAAGGGGGAAGGGACACTTTCGCTCCAAAGTGCTAAATATTTCCCCTTCCGCTTTGAAGGTGCCTTCCAACTATCAACATGCTCAAGGCAATAAAGCTAGTGACTCATAGCCACTAGAAAAAACCGGCTGGCCAGGGCCAAGCTCTTTTTTGTAGTGTGCATGGTGAAAACAGAAGCCATGCCACAAAAGATTGTAAGTCTATAGTGGCACTCTGGGTGAATATTTGGGGAGAAGTTCAAGGCAAGGCAGTACAGATCAAGCTCTTCCAGCAGCATGACTGGAGCTCGTACAAGCTGTTGGGCATGCATGCAATCCTGAAGCTCCAATGCAATTTCCGGTAGCCAACATTACGCCACCACCAAAGCAAGAATACCATCAAGATCATGGCAAACAAGTGGGCTTACCCATCTCCAGAGGAGAGACCCACGGTAATATGTCGAAGCATCAGCGAAGGGAATATGTTAGGGAAGTAGGACATATAGGGACTTCAAACTCGGCTACAGAAATGCCCGAGTGGTCCCATGTGCCCATTTCATTCTCGGCCATGATGTTGTAGGGGTGAAATTCCCCATGCTGATCCTCTTGTCATTTCAGCTGATATCACGGGAGTGGAAGTTCGAAGGATATTAGTGGACAGAGGAAGCTCCGCTGATATACTCTTAGTCCAAGCCATCAATGAAATGTGCATTCCCCGAAGGAATTTCTTCCAGCAGCCCGCCCACTCCAAGGCTTCGTAGGCCCTCCTCTCGATGCCCTCGGCCAAATAGGCCTCGAGGTTGCTTTTGGCGAGGGGCCCTATACGCCTACAACATAATCTTCGGGCGAGGGATGCTGAACCAATTTGGAGTTGTGGCTCATCAAAATTATCTATGTCTCAAGATGCCCACGCATGGTGGAGTTCTTACAATTTTAGGAGAGCAGGCCGCAGCTCGGAGAGAGGAATATGGCCATGGCCCACCTCTCGATACTCGGCAGGAAAACATTGTGCAAGAACACTCGGAGGAAGCTTCAGGGTCCCTAGACCCTCCGAAGAACCCTTCCCTCAAACCAAGCCTAGAAGGTTATGTAGTCACGAGGATCATTATCAAAGAAGGCAACGAATACCCCATTCAGTTTGGTAAGGGGCAGCCTTCGGAAATTGCTACTTCGCTAGAAGAAGTAGTTCGAGACAAATTAGATATCTTCACTTGGTCAGATGAAGATATCCCAGGAGTTGACCTGAGAATTATTGAGCATAGTTTACTCGTTAACCCTAAGGCTATACCAATTCACTAGGGGCACCACAAATTGTCAACTAAGAGAGCAGACCTCACTAAGGCAGAGGTAGAGAAGTTGCTAAGAGCTGGAATCATCACGGAGGTAGCCCACACAGAGTGGTTGGCTAATCCAATTTTCATCAAGAAAAAAGGCTCGAGCAAATGGTGCATGTGCATTGACTTCACCTATCTAAATAACGCATGCCCACAAGACCCCTACCCTATGCCCCGCATTGATCAACTTGTTGACTCTACGGCTAGTTCTGAGCTCTTAAGTTTCCCTCCAGAGTATTCTGTTATGTCTGAATGCCCTTCAGTTTGAGAAAAGATGGGGCAACTTTTTCGCATCTTATTGTTAGGCTCTAGGTCACTAAATAGGCCAAAATGTCGAAGTCTATATGGATGACATTGTAATAAAAAGTGCTTTAAACCACAAACATAGTCTAGACCTAGTAGAAACCTTTGAGAGCCTCTGAGCATGTGGAGTTCGCCTCAATACTGAAAAATGTATATTCGGAGCTCAAGCGGGAAAATTGCTAGGGTACTTAGTTTCGAGTAGAGGTATCGAAGCTAGCCCAACGCAGATAAGTGCACTGCAAACAATGGCTCCACCTAAAAATCTGAACCAAGTCCATAAGCTGATAGGACGCCTCGCAGCCCTCAGTAGATTCCTAGCAGATCAGTAGAGCGAAGCCTCCCAATTTTCAAAGCCTTAAAAGGGTCCGAAAGTTTCAAGTGGATGTCGGAGTGCTAGAAACTCTTTGATGATATTAAGCACTTTCTTTGAAATTTGTCAACGCTTATTATGCACCTCACAAAAGAAACTCTCCTCCTTTATCTCGCAGCAACGGGCTCCGCAGTAAGTGCAGTGCTTGTCAGAGAAATAGAGCTTAATGGAAAACTGGTGTAGAACCTAGTATACATCATTTCAGAAGCATTGTCCGAAGAGAAAACACGGTACTCTGAGCTCAAGAAATTTTTATATGCTTTGGTAATGGCCTCGCGGAAGCTAAGGCATTACTTTTTAGCACACAACTTAATTGTCCCTATTTCGTATCCCCTTGGTAATATGCTTTGGAGGAAATACTCCACAGGGAGAATCGGAAAATGGGCTGTCGAGCTAGCCCCCTTCGGCATTTCCTTCACTGCAATAACAACTTTTAAATCCCAAGTTATAGCTAACTTTGTGTCTGAGTGGACTCCATCTATAGTTTGGGCTCCGGAGGAACCCTGCGAAGGATTATGCACAATATTCTCTAACGGAGCCTACCAGGCATCTGGGGCTGGTGCAGGAGCCATAATAATATCACCTTCAGGGAAAAAACAATGTATTCTGCAAGGTTCAACTTTAATCCCACTAACAATATTGCAGAATACGAAGGAATCCTGCTTGGTCTCCAAAAAGCAAGAGCACTTAGAGCAACTAGAATTGTAATAACAACAGATTCCCAAGTTATTGCAGGGCATGTTGAGAAAAGCTTCCAAGCCAGGAATCCACATCTTGCGAAATACTTGGAAGAAATTCACAAGACGGAGGCATTATTCAAAGGAATCTCCATCTGAAGCATCCCTCGAGCAGATAATCAGCTTGCAGATGTCTTGGCAAATGCTGTAGTTGGAGCAGTGGACGTCCTAGAAGGGGCTTTTTGTGAGAAACTTATTAAACCTTCGGTGCATCAACCACCCTCCACAGAAGTCCTTTGCATTCCAGTAATTGATTGGCGGAGTCCAATATTGGATTTCTTGCAAAACAATACAACCTTACTAGAAGGCCCAGATTTACAAAGGCTCCAGTTAAGGGTCCGAAATTATAAGCTTGTCAACAGAGTACTTTATAAAGCCGGAGTCTGTTCTCCTCTACTCCGATGCATCTCACAACCTAAAGGATAAGATATACTTCAGGAAATTCATGAAGGCTTGTGTGGTAGCCACTTAGCCACTTGGGCTTTAGAAGGCAAAACACTTCGTTAGGGGCTTTATTGTCTAACAATTGTAAGAGATGCAGAATCATTGGTTCGAACCTGTCAATGGTGCCAATGGATGGGAAGACGAAGTCATCGTCCTAAGACACCCCTTCAAGTCATTGCTTCGGTATGGCCAATGTCACGATGGGGAATGCATCTCATCCGCCCTTTACCAATGGCGAAGGGCAGCCTTAAATTTGCGATGGTAGCAATCGATTACTTTGGTAAATTTGCGATCACTTCGAAAAATGTGCAGAAATTCTTCTGGCAGAATATTATTTGCAGGTTCGGAGTGCCTAGAGAGTTGGCAATTGACAATGGCACCCAATTCGAAGCTGAACCTTTTAGACAATTCTATGAAGTATTGGGCATTAAATTGTGCTTTCCAGCAAGTCATCACCGCCAATCCAATGGAGCCATCGAGCGGGCCAATGGAAATATTCTATCTGGCTTAAATCGAAGGATTGTTGGGCTGGCAAAGGGGTTGTGGACCCAAGATCTTCCTAAGATTTTATGGTCCATTCGGACCACTCAAGCTAGGTCCACAGGATTCACCCCATTCAGGTTGTTGTTGGGGATGAGGCCATGACTCCAATGGAGTTGAAATGTGGATCCCTTCGCGCAACGGAGCCTGAAGATAACGATGAAAGGAACACTCTGCTTGACTTGTCGGAACAAATAAGGCTTCAAGCTGTCGCCAATTTAACAAAGTCCCAAGACCAGACGAAGGCATGGTATGACCCGAAGGTAAAAGTTAATGAACTTAGACCAGGTCATTTGGTACTGCGAAGTGTAATTGCTCTGGGGAAATTAGGAAACAAATGGGAAGTACCATATATTATGCTATGTTCAGGGCGCCCTAGATCTTTTAAATTAGCTAACTTAGAAGGGGAAGAATTAAAACATGCATGGCATGTAGAGCACCTTAAATGTTATTACGCTTAGGGGCTCCTTGTAATCAATTGTAAAGTACCTTTCTAAAATAAATAAAGATTGAGGTTCGAATTATGCTTACTCTTCAAATATTCCCTACCCCTGGTGGGCGCATCAGAGGAACGGAGATGATTGCGGAGGTAAGCATCTTTCATCAGAACCCAGAAAACGTCCTTTGAACCATCGGTTCAGGGATTCAATAAAAGAGCCGAAGGTGGCCAAAGCCTACGGATTCTAGGCCTCGGCCTGATAGCATCCGTAGAAGAGTTTAAGGACTTTAAAAGAACAATTTTCCGATCCTCCGGTTTTGAAGCATCTGTAAAAGAGTCGAAGGTGGCCAAAGCGTACGGATTCCAAGCCTCAGCCTGAGATCAGTCGTAGAAGAGTCTAAGGACTTTAAAAGAACAAATTTTCGATCCTCCGGGTTCGAAGCATCTATAAAAGAGCCGAAGTTGGCAAAGCCTACGGATTCTAGGCCTCTACCTGATAGCATCCGTAGAAGAGTCTAAGGACTTTGAAAGAACGGATTTCCGATCCTCCAGGTTCGAAGCATCTGTAAAAGAGACGAAGGTGGACAAAGCCTATGGATTCTAGGCTTCATCCTGATAGCATCCGTATAAGAGTCTAAGGACTTTAAAAAACAGATTTCCTATCCTCTGGGTTCAAAGCATCTGTAAAAGAGCCGAAGGTAGCCAAAGCCTATGGATTCCAGGCTTCCGCCTGATAGCATTCGTAGAAGAGTCTAAGGACTTTAAAAGAGTAGATTTCCAATCCTCCAGGTTCGAAGCATCTGTAAAAGAGTTGAGGGCGACCAAGTAATAAGGTTTCAAGGCTCCAGCCAAATGAAACACTTTAAGAGTCCTAAGTGACCAATTTCAGAGCTCCCATGTATAAACTCGTAGCTCCAAGATTATAAACATCATAATACGAACATACAGTTCAAAGAACTCTATGAAAGAGTTGAATTCATGATTACCATGTACTATGTGCGAAGCACCGATTTTTTTATACCAAGCATTGTGTCTCACGGACCTTATCGCATTGCGTATGGTCCACCACCCACAACGAGGGGTAGGGGAGTGAGGCACAATCAAGTGTTGCTTCTCAGACAATTCATATTAATTAGGTAATCATATTACAATTATCATAATTAGGAAAAATTATTATCTAAACCTAAATAAAATGGAGACCCCTCCGACGTCTAGAGCTACCTCCGGGACCAGTTCAGTCTTTGGAGCCTGGAGTTATGAAAACTTTTCTTTTGTTCCAAGTGCCCTTCTTCTTCGAAGCCCTCAGCTTTTTCTATTCTTCTTGAAGTTTGGCCTAGGTTAGAAGTCATTCGGAGCTAGCCTCCATTGGGTCTTCAACTTGTTACTCCGAGTCGGACCAATCTACATACTCTGAGGATGAAGATACTAATACCTTATCCTCTTCTTTAATATTAGAAAGAACTTCACTACAAACATCGGGTGCTATTTCCCCTTGCTCTCCTCGAGGAACCAAAAATCGTGAGTGCCAATAAGGCCTCAAGCTTTCGAGGATAGCCCATTGTTGGCGAAGCCCTTCATTAAGCTATAATACTTCGAGGTCAAGATCCAAAGCATGTAGAAATACATAAAAATAAACATTCAAGCGAAGACTTTCCATTTATAAACTTTTCATCCATTAAAATAAGAGTGTTAGAAGATCTCTTGCACATAATTAAGCACCCTAGAAGCTAGACCTTTGGGTCGGGGGCGAAGTAGTTGGCGGAGTTGGAGCCGGAGGCTTTGTCTGAGCTAGCCTCTGCCGACGGGCTTCTTCGATCTAAGCCTTGGTCACAGCTTCGTTGTCTGCTTTCCAGGTCGCTTGGAAGGCTTCCCAAGCCAAAGCCACGTCCAATGATGGTCGCAGTAACCCTTCGTTAGAGAAGCTTGCTTGCATCAAACTTTTGACCAGAGCAATAGAGACCCCGATGACTTCAAGGTGTCGAAGGACTCTGATCCCGGCTACTTTCCTGGAGATCTCTCCGTAGCGGGTCCCGGAGCGTTTCTTCATCTTGGCTGCTGCTTGTATCATCTTAATCTTTCGGTCAATAGGCTCATCCACCGCATCTGAGGAAGACGGGCACACCATGCCAAAATACTCTAGAACACCCTTGAGGGTGTCCATGGTCTGATCAGCCACCAAGCTGTGCCTCTTCTTGGCATTTGTCAATTTGGCGGCAACGGGGGAGATTTTGGCTGTCTTCGACATTAAGTAATTCTTCTGAACTAGCACTTGTTTAAGTGACCCTCGGATCTCTATGAGTTCAGCCCCATAAGTCTCCTCTGTTGCCCGAAGTTTTTTAATTTCAGCCCTCAACACTGTGGTCTCCACTTGGATTTCTTCTATCGAAGAGGCTAGTTGGGCACAAGTCTGCCGCTCCTTTCGGAGCGCTTCCTCTACCATAGCTTTGGCCCTCCGCTCCTCGAGGATTTCTTCCTTCAGTCACAGAGATTTATCTTCAGAGCCCTTAAGGGCCCTTTCAAAAGCCGTAACCTTCCTTTTGAGTAGATTAGTTTCGAGCTCATTGGAAGTCGCTGCTGCTCTAGCAAGGACAAATTGCTGCAAAAAAGAAAAGTAAGTACGATGTAATTTCAATAAGGTAAATATACTTTATGCTTGTTGCTTACCTGGAGGGTAGCCCTTTCGAGGGCTAGGTCGAGCTCCGACCCACTGGCCTCGCTTAAAACAAAGACCAGCTCAGAGCTCTCAACCTATTGGATCTTTTTAGCCAAAGGTTCCAGGAGGATTTGAAGCCCTGTCCGCTGCTCCAAGAACGGAGCCAGTAGCGGGAGCCAGGACATGGCTCTTTGGTGAGGAGCTATGCTGAAGAGTATGGGCCTCATGGCTCCAGTTGTGATGAGTGACTGTCAACGGAAGTCAAAGAGGACTGAAGAGAAGAGAAGACCTATTGTGTCTGGGCCGCATGTGACTCAGGTACATGAGCAGCGAGTGACTGTCGGGCAGAGGGGCCACGAAGTCGGGCTGGCCCAATCCGGGTACATGGGCTAGGAGCAGCAGAGGATCCATTGGACTGTTGACCAGGATTGACTCAGGTACACGGGCGGCGAGCGATTGCCGGACTGAGAGAGCTGTGGAATCGGGTCGGCTCAATCCGAGTACCTAGTGCAAAGTCGGTGGACGCTTTGTCAGTTTCGGCGCAAAACTGACAACCGCTGATCTCGGATCTGACCGTTCTGAGGTGAAGCCTTAGTCATTACAAAAGCTCCACTTCAGGATAAGTCATTTGTAATTAGGAGTTTACTATTTTGCCTTTAGGCCCACAGTTTGTCAGTCGAGTCTATAGAAATATCCTAAGGGCATTTTGGTGTTTTCCATTTTATTTCAGCGTTTGTAAAAACCCTAAGGGTCTTTTGGTATTTTCCTAGGCTATTGGGCTGCCTATAAATAGGGCCCCAATCTGTAGGGTTATGGTTACCCTTTCAGAAATCACTTTTCTAATCAAAAAGATTGTGACATTTTTCTCTGTTCCTCCTGTTTGCGCCGCCGGCGAGTGGTTTATTCTCTTTGCTCTGAACTCGCCGGCGCTGTTCATCAATCTGTTTCTCAGCCATCAGTTTTCACAGTGTATTTCTTTAATCTGTACCTTGTTTTGTCTGCTCGTTTCGATCATTTATGAGGAATGGCTTTGTTTCTACTGGTTTGGTTTTTGTGCGCCTGAAGACCTCTTGTTCTTGGTATGTTTTTATTTGGATGGTTAGTATTTTTCTCTGTGCTATTTGCGAGAGGCAGACTAGGCTGCAAGCACATATGAGCTAGTCTGCATGCAAGTAGCTAGCGTGCGCCCAGCTTTACTATCACATCTAGCTAGCCTGCAGCCATTGCGCAACAGTTCCACAGGTAGGTGCTTAGGCACTTAAATCACAGAGCACGACAGTTCATTTTTCAAGCAGCTACTTGATTGTTTGCCTAGGGACCCTAGCAATGCATAGCTAGGTCTTGCATTTTTGTAGCAGTCATGACTGCAGGTTTTTGCGTGGGAAGC
The DNA here is from genome assembly GCA_019279435.1 of Zizania palustris. NCBI lineage: Eukaryota > Viridiplantae > Streptophyta > Magnoliopsida > Poales > Poaceae > Zizania > Zizania palustris. Next base: position 7,342,513 of record JAAALK010000082.1, read on the forward strand.
TGTGAATCTCAGATGAAGGAACCAGTGCCCTCGCCAGAAGTTTTTCGCTGCTGAAACTATTGGCGCGTTAAATTCTGCCAATGTAGGCTTCGTAGTTTCTGTATTCTGGTGTCTTGTGCAAGGTCACCCTTCGAACAGGCTTCGAAGCCCTTGGGCTCTGTGAACGAAGCTTGCATGCACCAGAGTTCTTCGAGTTGCACGTAGTATGATGCATGACTTCGGTGATTCTTCATGAACTATATTGGCTGTTCTGTTCGAAGTGTTTTAGCGAAGGACTGTCCAAGTTTTTATTAGCGAAGGGTGCTTCGGGTTGAAAGTTGCGGTTCCCAGCTGATCGGAGTCTGCTGCTGAAAGCAAGAAACTTCGAAGTCCAATCTTCGGCCCCAAGTCACAATCTTCGAAGGGGATTCAAAGTGCACATCTTCAAACTTCACGTGTCAACTTCGAAGCTGGCTTCGACAGTCCGCTGAGCAGACTTCGACACAGTCACAACAGGATTCGGTATCTCATTTTCAAAGGAGGCTTCGTCAAGTTTCAAACAGGAGACAAATCTGATCAGTAAACTTTCTCTCTTGTTTACGTGCACTTTAATTAAATGCTTGTGATGAATTACTTTCATGAAGCTTGAATACTCATGTCGTGAATGAATTTCTAATCTGCCTTTAAGCACTATGTTGGTGTCTTTTTATTTAGGACACCGGTCGTTTTTAGGCTAGATCATTTTTAGGCTCTATTAATCTGTTTACTTTTCCCTGCTAAGTCTGTTGAGGTGCGTTGGGTGTTGGGAGCAGGCCATTGATTCGAAAGAATTTTTAGGCGCCCATTCACCCCCCTCTAGTCGCTACTTTCGGTCCTACATTTGGTCATCGTCAGCAGTGTCTTATTCCGAAGCGCCTACCGAAGGGTCGTTCATCGACGTCGTTGTCGTTAAAGAGGGAAGATGCCTAGGACAAGTTGTGCCCTTACCTCTTCCCGGCACAAAAAACGGAGCCACCACCTCGGTTGGGGGGATACCCCTTCAAGAGTGGCTCCCCCAGACGAAGCCAACTCGTCCGAAGTAACTCCAATCACCGGAGCTACCGCTACGACCGGAAACTTATGTCTAATGGATCCAAAGCTCCATCTTTTGTTAGAGTCATAATGCTCCTCGAAGCATCTACAAAACACAAGGTATTTGTCGGATCCAGAATAGGCTCAACAGGCTCAACAAGAATAAGGGGGAGCATTCTCTTGAATTGTTTCACTAGGCCCGGACATGCATTAGCAAATGATTCAATTACTCATTATATCACATACTACAACTCACAATTCACATCAAATGAATCAATTATTCATTAGAAAATGAAATTATAAAGTCCAATAGCGGCAAGATTTTTACTTGCTCCATATCGTTCTATGAAAAAATAATAAAAACCCTTGCAGCTACAAACAAGTGAAGTAGTGAACAACTATAAACAAATGTAACTGTTGTGCTAAAATTTTCTGCAAACACATGAATGTTTATCATGCAAGTGGTGTTTAAAGACACCATAAATAAATCCCATTAACATAGAAGAAATCAACTTATACATAGAGTGAACTACTGAATAAACCATGCATTTAACCAAATTATTGTTACCTACATGTATAAGTACATTTGAAGCTAGCTATGCATGGCTAGTTCTTTAATTTATTGTCTTTCTCTTCCAATGAAATAATGCATGCATGCAACTATTTTCTACCATGAAAAATACATACAAGTGGTGGGGATGGGCAATTGGGGCGGTGCCGACGGGCTTCGAGGACAGCGGCGACAGGTGGAGGGCGGCGGTGACGTGCTCCGGGACAGCGACGACGGGTGGAGGGGGGCGACGCGGGAGTTTAGGGTTTAGAAATGAAAAACTAGGTTTTTGGACGGCGGGTGTGAAAAGTATATATAGGTGTATTAGCAGTGGCGGGCATGCTGATGGCATCCTACCCACCACTGTTATTTTCTCTTAGTAGTGGCGGGCGATGACGTCACCAGCCCTCCATTACTAATCCACCCGCAGCTGGTGCTCGACTTAGTAGTAGCAGGCTGCTGACGTCACCCGATCGCCACTACTAATAGCGGTAGGGATTATATATCTAGCATACACTACCTACAATATCGAGAAAGACTTTTTAGCATAGTGGTGCGGGGGGCTCGGTTGGGCCATGCGGTTCGAGGTTCGAACCTTACTGCCGGCAGGCGGTTTGAGGTTTGAACCTTGGTGCTAGCGCCAAACAATAAAAATTTTTTAGCACTTTTTTATTGATGTTTAAATCCTCGTTTGAACATTAATTTTTTTAACAATAAAAATACATCATAACTTATCAAATTTGAAAAATTGGTAAGGCTCCGTCGGTTCGGAGCCTTAAACAGCGGAGACATCCATCAAGGCTTCGGTGCGATGAAGTCCCCCGAAGCCTCTTCACCCGAAGGGGGTTTCCAGCGAGGACGGAAGATTTATTTTCTCACTAGTTAGACTACCCTTTTACTCTTTTACCCATATGAAGAATACTAAACAATATCTTCTTAGTCGGTTGTAATTAGGGGGTAAAGAAGTCTTTACCAATGTATTCGCTCTATAAATACCCCTCTTCACTCTGTAAAGGGTATCGAATACTCAAAGTTTCAACACACACTTCGAACTATCTCAAGCTATTATCCATCACAGAGGCTTGGTATAGTTTACTTAAACAAATACTTCGTTTGTCAGATACTTAGTTTCCTAAACCTGTTAGATTAATCTTTTATGCCAACATGTATCTTTGTCTTAGGAACATAATATAAATTTTACAGACCATGCTTTGAATTATTTCCCTAGATTTTTGAATACTTAGGCCTTGGTGACATTTTGAGAATAAAAATAAATATTTCCAGAAAATTCTGATTTTTTTGAATTTATTTTATTGCTCTAAAATTAGGGGTGTTACAAACCTATCCCCCTTACAGAGAATCTCATCCCGTGATTCGGAATGTTCCAAGAATAGCTCGGGGTATTGGGATTTCAGGTCATCTTCTTTTTCCCAGGTGGCTTCTTCGACGAGGTGGTTACTCCACTTAACCTTGTAGAAACGGACCACTCAATTTCTTGTCACCCTTTCCTTGACCTCTAGGATCTGGACGGGTTTCTAAATATAAGTCAGATCTCCCTTGATATCGAGTTGCTGAAGGTCCGCCAGTTCAGTGGGTACCCGTAGACACTTCTTCAACTGTGAGACGTGAAACTCATCATGTACTCTGGCTAAGGAGGGTGGTAGATCCAACTGGTATGCGACCTCTCGTTGCAGACGGAGGATCAGAAAAGGTCCAACGTAACGGGGAGCTAACTTTCCCTTCATGTTGAACCTCTAAGTTCGTTGAAGGGGAGTGACTCGACGATAGACATAATCGCCTTCCTCGAATGCCAAATCTCTGCGTCGGTTGTCAGCATAGCTCTTTTGGTGGTACTGGGCTATCTTCAATCGGTCTCTAATGATCTTGACTTTAGCTTCGGCCTCTCGCAGAATGTCCATACAAAACAACTAAGATTTACTAGCTTGATCCCATAGTAGCGGTGTTCGACACTTACGTCCATATAACGCCTCGAACAGTGACATCTATAGGTTGACTAGATAGCTGTTGTTGTAGGAGAACTCTGCATAGGGAAAACTCTTGTCCTACATTCCACCAAATTCTATGGCGTAGGCCCTAAGAATATCTTCCAATACTTGGTTCACCCTTTTAGTCTGACCATCGGTCTACGGATGATATGCTTTGCTGAAGTTCGGCCTAGTGTCGAGCTCTCCCTGAAGATTCTTCCAATCCTTGGAGGTGAACTGACTACCTTGGTCGGATACGATATTCTTTGGAACCTCATGTAGACACACGATCAAGGTCATGTATAGTTCCACTAGCTTTGAACCATTGTATGTCGTCTTGACGGTGATGAAATGAGCCACCTTGGTGAGTTGATCGATGATAACCCAAATGGAATCATACCTGGCCTTGGTCCTGGGCAGTCCAGTAATGAAGTCCATTCCTACTTCTTCTCACTTCCATTCGGGATCCTTTAGGGGTTGTAATAGACCGGTAGGTCTCTCATGTTATGCCTTGACTCATTGAAAAGTTTCACCCCTAGCCACATATTCAGCTATTTCTCCCTTCATGCTGACCACCCAATATTTCTCTTTCAGGTCCTGGTGCATCTTGGTTCTTCAAGGATATATGGAGTACAAGGTGTCATGACCTTCTTTGAGAATGAGAGCTTTTAGCTTGGGCTTGTTGGGAACGCATATCCTGTTTCCGAACCATATGGTGCCAACCTCATCTTCGGAGAACCCTGGGGCTTTACCCCTCCTCATATTCTTCTAGATCTCTACTATGTCAGGGTCTTCCTTCTATGTCTCACGGATCTGGTCCATCAAGACAGGCCTTGCTTCAAGTGCAGCGAGATACTCCCTAGTGGTGATCCCTAAGTTCAATCTTTCCATATCTTTATATTGCAAAGGGGCCTGATCTTGTACCATGATGGTGTTGCGTTATCCCTTCCGTATTAGAGCATCTGCCACTACATTCGCCTTGCCGGGATAGTAATGGATGCCTAAGACATAATCCTTGATCAATTCCAACCATCTTCTCTTCCTAAGGTTCAAATATGGTTCGGTGAATATGTACTTAAGACTCTTATGGTCGGTGAAGACTTCACACCTATTACCCACAAGGTAATGCCTCCATATTTTCAATGTGTGGACTACTGGGGCCAATTCTATGTCATGTGTGGGGTAGTTCAGCTCGTGCGGTCTCAATTTTCATGAGGCATATGATACCACTTTCCTGTCTTGAATGAGAACACACCCTAGTCCCAGGCAAGAGGCGTCGCAATAGACATGGAAGTCTTTCCGGATGTCCGGTAGTGTCAACACTAGGGCTGATACGAGTCTCTTCTTAAGGGTCTAGAAGCTGTCCTCGTAGGCTGGAGTCCATTCAAACTTTACTTCCTTCTGTAACAATCTGGTCATGGGCTTGGCGATCTAGGAAAAATTTTCGACGAAGCGTCGGTAATACCCGGCCAATCATAGAAAACTACGAATCTCCGATACAATCTTGGGATGTAACCAGTTTGTTACTGCTTCCATGGTGGTCGGGTCCACGGCTATCCCTCCAGCAGATATGACATGCCCTAGAAAATTCACCTCACACGACCAAAATTCACACTTTCTATACTTGGCATACAACTGATGCTCTTGTAACTTTCCCCGGGTCAGACGGAGATGAGCCTCATGCTCTTCCTTTGTCTTGGAGAAGACGAGTATATCATCTATGAACACCACAATGAACTTTTCCAAGAACTCTATGAAGACATTGTTCATCATATTCATGAAGAATGCGGGGGCATTCGTGATTCTGAAAGACATCATAGTATACTCATATAGTCCATAACGGGACGCGAAGGCAGTCTTCGGGATGTCCTCTTCTCTGATCCTAAGCTGATGGTATCACAATCGGAGGTTAAACTTAGAAAAGACTGAGGATCGCCTGAGCGAATCGAACAGGTCGTTGATCCATGGTAAAGGGTACTTGTTCTTGATGGTTACATCATTCAAAGCCCTATAGTCCCTACACATCATCTTCGTCTTATCCTTCTTCATGGTGAATACGACCGGTGCTCCCCAAGGTGAAGTACTTGGTCGAATATAACATTTCTGTTCGAGCTCTTCAATGTTTGCCTTCACTTCTGCTAGTTCATTTGCGGCCATCTGATATGGTCATTTGGAAATGGGTGTGGTTCTTAGGACGAGCTCGATCCTAAATTCAATGTCCCTCTTGGGTGGCATTCCTATAGTTCTTCTAGGAAAACGTCCGCATATTCTCGGACTACATGTACTTCTTTTACAGCCATCTGGTGGAGAGAAGTCCTTCTCAGACCCTGGTTGGCCATCTCAAAGGTGATGGTGATTCCATCCTCGTTGGTTATGGTGACAGACTTGCTAGCACAGTCTATCATTCACTTCTGCTTCATCAACCAGTCCATATTGAGGATGAGGTCTACCTCTATGCAATCTATAAGGATCGGGTCTGCCCAAAACAATACCCCTTGGATTTCTATACTTATCCTTGTGCTAAATAGGGTGGCTAGATTTTGGTTGCCGGGGGTGGCAATTACCAAAGGTTTAGGTAGTTGGAGTACTTCTAGTCCATTATTCGTCACAAAGTTTTTGGATATGAAAGTGTAGGTTGCTCCCAAGATGAATAAGATTACTGCGGGTATGGAGTTTGTAGTAAATATACCGAGGATGACCTCCGAAGCTTCCTGGGCTTCTTCGGTAGTGATGTGGTTGATGCGGGCGTGGATTGCCGGGTAGGGAGCGGCTCCTTGCGGTTGCTTGGGGTGAGGACACTGATGGCAGTAGTGCCCTTCCTTATGGCAGTTGAAGCATGCAAGCGGCTTGCCGTTCCAGTCCCTCAAAGTGTTGGTCTTGACGGCCGGTGTCGATGGGGCCGAAGGAGTTGGTGGAGCTGGTTGAGCTTGGCGGGGGTTCCCGGTGCTTTGACTACCGGAGTTGTACTGCAGCTTGAAGGTGGAACGAGGGTGATGACTTTGTGCACGGGCCGAAGAAGTGAAGCGGGGCCTCTAAAGGATCTCCTGGTTGTGCTTGAAGGCTATCATTTTCCTCTTCTTAAGGTCTATCCGGCTCTGCTCGGTCTCCTGGATGATAGCCTTATTCACCAACTATTGAAAGCTCGCGTAGTCCACTACGACAAGCTGGATGGACAGCTTGTCCTTTAGTCCCCGCAGGAACTTGGCCTAGCAGGTGGCGTCGATGCGGACTTCTTTTGGCGCATAACGGGCCAGACGGTTTAACTAGTGGAGGTATTATGTGACCGACTTGCCTCCCTGCTGCAAGTCGTGGAAATCTTGCTATTTCTAGGCCACGATGCTAGCTGGTACATGGGCGGTATGGAAGGCGGTGGATAATTCCGCCCAAGTGACCAAGTGACCTTCGGGATGGGACTCCCGGTAGTTATCCCACCATTCTGCCACCAGGCCCTGGAGTTGATGGGCGGTAAAGGCCACTCGCTCAGAGTCAGAGCATGGTAGGATGTCAAACTTCTTCCTGATCATCATCAACCAATCTCTTGCCTCCATTGGGTTGGTTGTACTTGAGAACGTGGGAGGTCGCACCTGTAGGAATTCTGACGGTTGGGTGGCAGGGGCCGGTGCGGTGTCTTGAGGGCATAGAGGTAGCTCTAGGTGGTGTTGTTGTTGCAGATAGTTTATCTGGGCCTGCTGCTCATGCATGTGGGCCTGCTACTGCTGTATCTGAGCCAACAGTGTGGTGATGAGTTTATTTTGGTTGGCCATCATCTCGGACAAGGTAGGGATGTTGGCAATGGGTGCTTCGTTCTGGCGTTGCCCTGGAACTTCTCCAATGGGCACCGCGTGGCTTGGTAGGTTGGGGTGGAGGACGGGTTATGATCATTGGCCATTATGAAGATGGGAATACCCCAAGATAATAAGAGAAGGATTAGAAAATTATACCCAGAATAACTCATATATTCTTTATTAAATGTGATATGAAATAGTTCATTACAGTTCAGCTCCTATTTTCTATCTGACCCATAGCACAAGTCGCTATGGATGGTATCGCAAACAAGAAAAACAAACATCTGGTGTCTAGCGTCTAGCACAACCATCTAGTGGCTGTCAGGGGCATCATCGTGGGAATTTTCAAACCGTTGGAAAGGTCCTACTGTGGTGCTAGGCTCGGGCTTGTCGTCGGCCATTAATCCTTCGCCTGGTCAACTTCTTCGAGCGGTGAAGGGCCTTCCGAAAGGTCTTCCTCCTAGGGGGAACCTAGGGTACTAGTTCTGCAATGTCCTTCTTGATGTCCTAGTTCTGGCTAAGGAGTTGGGTATTTCATTGCCAAAGTTCGTCGGCCTCCTAACGGTAGTAGTTGACCCAAGATTGTGTCTCGTCGGCGAGTAGGAGAGCCTCGGTGTGGAGGGTGCCCATAGCCACTAAGAGACGGGTCTGTCGGGCTACCAGAGGGACACAGTCATCGAGATGGCTGGCATAGGTGCTGCGATTTGACCCTGGCTCCCGAGATGTCAAATGGTGAAAGGTGGTGTCATCTAGGCGGTCATCGTAGATCTGACAAAGTTCTCCAAGCACTTGAAGAGATGTTTCCTGGCAACCAATTTCAAAGGTTGTAGCTCTGACCAAGGTGGCGAAGGAGGTCAGCTCCGGGTCTGAGGCGATGAGTGTTAGGGTTACTTGGGATGGGCCACTCTCTCCGACCTGGTAGATGTCGTGATATTCTGGCTCAGGGGCATATAGTAGAAATGCTGCCAACAACCAGAGTTCCTGGATGAACCCAATAGCCTTCCAGCAGAAACTCCGGATGTGGGTCGACATCTACAAGGAAAGACAAGGTTTAAAGAGTAAGGGAGAGAAGAAAAATTATGGAAATAGAGTTTGATGAAATAGTTTTGAAACCTAAGTATAAGGTGGGTCCGTTTGGCTTCCTATAGTCAAGTCGGCTCTGATACCATCTTTTAGCGCCCAGATTTAATAAAACCTAGACTTTATTGAAATTCCATAGAAAATCAATAATCACAATATGTTCATCACACGACGACGCACATAGGTCAAACATTCATGGATCGTATACCACATTATTACACAAGTGTTAAAATAAAAGAAACTATGAAAATAATAAACTCTATGAACATCTCCTCCAGGGTCGCTTCCTTGACTAGGTCGCTACTCCATCCTCATCGTAGAATGCCTCTGAAGTGGTTTTTCAAATGGGTGAGTAGAAACGTACTCAACAAGCCACCGAGAAATGCAATAATAATGCAAGGTAATAACAAAGGGAGGTAATGGCTTAAAATGTGGAAAAGTATAGTTTTGTCTTGTAGCCTTTAATGTGAGTCAGGTTTATTCATACAAAATATTTAAACCATGGATGATGCAACATCTTCTAACTCGAGGAGTATAGTCAGCCCTCCTCGCTCGATAGTTCTTACATGCCCAATCAATTATGCAACACTTCTCAAACATAAACTAACTGTGGGATGACACTCCACTCGCCCTTGACCATGGGCTCGACTTTTCGAAAAGATTTAACTCTGATCAGAGGTATACCACTATACCCACAAGGCACTCATTCCCGCACATTGCAGTGTGTCAAATGACCCTAGTCATAGGAACTCACTCATGCCGAAACTGTTAGCATGAATCGCTCCAACTCAATGACACACTATAGGTTTCGCAGGCGTACTGACGCACCGGACCAACGTCGCGCCCCCTTTTGTGCCACATGGCCCAAGCCACCCACAGGTGCTGCTTGCCCCTCTCCACATAGTGCCTCGGGTTGGAACGACCCATACCTCTAGTTAAGACTTACTCACTAGACTTGTTGTTGGTACGGAAGTGCTTTGCAATGAATCCCGCATACCAGTCCTTATAGTGCCCTGGGTGCGACTAACCAATGCACCCGCTTGCACCCGGAACCCACCATTCTAACTAATCGAACAAATTTCATGACCAACAGAATACTAGGGCTGAGAGACATAGGGGATCATATATCAGAATCCAAGTAACTATGACTCGTTTTTAAGCCGGTTGTGTCGATACATTGGATACTTCTTATATTAATAAGTATACTAGTGACAAGGAATTCAGGCTCAATAGCATGGCTTTTTTTTGCACATCAAGGTCAGGGATCCGATAAATATAATGTAGAGTTATTCATTTGACTAATGCCAATATAACCTATGAGTTTTAGCGATATTTAATTACAAACTAGGTTCAATATGCTCAAAAAGGGATTGGTGACTTGCCTTGTTCAGCGATACTAGAAGGGTGGTCTTTGGGAAAGTATTTCGGCTCATATTCTTTACGGTACGCAAAACAAGAAATAGCAATCAATTAAAACAATACAAGCTCACAACACCAGCATATAAATTTTATTGGGAAAAGTTGAAGAGAATAAAAAGATAAAGCTACTGAAATTAAAATGCAAGTTTTTAGATTTAATTAAAGTTGAAGTCATAAAATGATTCCTTCAACTTTTATTTTAATCCCATGTAAATAATGTAAAATGTTCAGTATAAACATATGAATTTTATTAGATAAACTTGAAGATAACAAAAAGAAAAGTTTTCTAAAGTTGGAATGGTAATTTTTAGAGTAAATTCCAACGACTTATGAATTTTTGAAGCTAGAAAATGATTTCTTCAATTTTATTTTAATCCTAATTAAATAATATAAATTATACAGTGTAAACATATAAATTTTATTGGTTGAACATGAAGAGAATAAAAAGATAAGCTCTCTGAAATTTGAATGGTAAAATTTGGAGTTAATTTGAACAAGTTATGAATTTCTAAAGTTTAAATTAATTTCTGGAATTTATTTTAAATCCTATTTCGGCCTACGGTCCACGGTGGACTGGGTTCACGGCACTGTTCTGTGAACTGGCGGACTTTAAGTGAAAACAGATGGCTGAGATCTCTTCGTACCCCTTCTTTCAGATCAAGCGGCCAGGATTAAACCACATATATGATTTAATCCCTACCATTCGATCGCAATTTGTTGACCGAGATTAGATCCAACACGGCACAGTATAACTACTGTGTCAGTCATCGTCTCCGGTGCCGGCCAAGGATGGCGAGGGGGCTAGCGGTGACGACAGTGGCCTAAGGCCTAATCTAAGTACAGAAAAGCGATGAGGATAGGGAGGTGATCACGTCGGTACCAGAATGGTGGCTCGAGGTCATTGAGTTGGGGCTAGCGACAAGAGGGGTGGTGGAGAAGTTCGGGTTCTCATCGGCGTTGGTGTTCCGGTGGTGATGAGCTTGGTTGGGGTGGTGGCCGAGGTCGGTGAGGCGATGACAGTTCTGATGATGGGGTCGATGTGGAGGATGGTGTGCTTCGGCGACGGCAGGTGGCGGCTGGATGCAGGACAGTGGGGCGGTGCTAAAATGGAAACGCAAGCTCTTGCTTCTGGCTAGGTGTTGCAATTGAGTGGTGTGAGGGAGGCGGTGTGCTTCGAGGCTCCTTTTATAGTGCTCCGGCGAGGGTGAGAGGGTCGGGTGCAGTGAAGACCGATTAAAGGGGAAGCTTAACTCCGGTGAGGCGATTAAAGCGATTAAGAGACTTAAAACGAGGGGATCCGAGGGGAAACTTCCGGCGATGTTACGAGGATCATCATTACGGCATTAAATAGTGGCTGGGCCCATAGCAGAGGCGATCGAGACATAATCGCGGTGGCCGTGGATCTCGAGCGCGTGAGGAAGATGAAGACTGACAGGTGGGACCCACTGGTCGGTCAGCGCGAAAGGATGAGGGGGCTAACGGTCGGCGCCAACAGGTGGGGCCAAGGCAGGAGCTGTGAGGGGAGGGGACTGACAGGTGGGCTAGGGCTTGGGTGTGAGGCTGAGCGTGCCGATAGGCGGGGCCCGCTATTTAGTTAGAGGGTGGTGTGATCAATGGGTAGGGTCGGCTAGGGAGAGAGAAACGAGGCGAGCGGCCCAAAAGCATTTAAATTGATTTTTTAATAAAAATAATTATAGAAATTGACTTATAAATTATGGGCTTGTAGTAAAGGTTGGAAAAATTTGTAAAAATTCCAAAAATTGTATCTTGGTCTTAGGAACATAATATAATTTTTTTCAAACCATGCTTTGAATTATTTCTCTATATTTTTGAATACTTAGGCCTTGATGACTTTTTGAGAATAAAAATAAATATTTCCTGAAAATTCTGATTTTTCTGAATTTATTTTACTGCTCTAAAATTAGGGGTGTTACACGAGAGATCTGCGATACCCTCCAAGCACATCATGAGGGGACTGCTTAGGTCAAGGCTAGGCTCTATCAGACCTACCGGAGTGAGTATGAAAATTTCTCATAGAAGCCGGGAGACACTGTCGAAGCTTTGTTTGGTCTCTTTCAGTCGATCATTAACAAGCTTCGGGCCAACAAGGCCGATCGTGATCAGTTAGTCTCACCTCATGAAAAGGCACTCAAGGTTCTTCATACCTTGGACCCTAAGATATGGGAGATCAACATATCCTCTATTGTTGAGAGCGCTTCCTATGATACCATGATTGTCGCAGAGCTTTTCAGCAAGCTCAAGGCCTCAGAGGTTGATATCGAGTCGAGATCAAATCTCACTGGTTCTACATCAAAAACCATGGCCCTTATGACACCTTATGCTGATCCTATTGCTTTGAGTTGTGCTTTGTCCTCTTTGATGTCTATCACTGAGGACCAATTGGATTTGCTAGGAGATGATGAACTTTTTCTTTTCAATAGCTGTGTTCGTCGTGTCTATGATAAAAGAATGTTCAAACAACATGGCACAAAACATTGTTTCTTTGAGTGTGGTGATCCAGGTCATTTCATCCCCGACTACCCCAAGCGGAACACTCACAAGAAGGGCACCGGTGGTGGCTCCTATGACTCCAACAAGCACGATAGCTCCACCTTCAAAAAGGGAAATCCCGAGACGAGGTTCTTTCGAATGGCCCTGAAGGACTACTGACACGAGAACAAGAAGCGAGATAAGGCTTTCTTCACCAAGATGGAGAGAAGCTACTCTAAGAGATCATCATCTTCTTCCTCTTCATCAGGCTCAAGCGATGAGGAGATCGTGATCAAGAAGGGGATGGAAATGGACGATCTTGCGGGGCTCTGCTTCGTGGCGTTCGGGGATAAGCCAAAGACTCGCTCGCACCACAACCGATGATCCCACAAGAGTGTCTACTCAATGGCTCTTGGGGATAAACAAGATAAGGGCTCCTCTGACAACTCCGATGATGAGGACAAAAAGGTATCTTCCTATGAATGTGAAGTCATCAAATTACTTGAAGAGAACCACGGGAGTTGAAATATCAGGAGAACCTGCTTAGAGGGTTTAAGAAGAGGATAGACGAGCTTGAGAGTGAGCTTGTCATAGCCAATGGCAAGATTGAGAGTCTATCTTCTTTCCCTTTCTTGGCTGAGAGCAGTGAGTTCCCTAACTACGAGGTGTTGCTGTGTGACCTGACTACTCTGAAGTCTAGGTACACTGAGAGGGTAGATGAGAGAGATGTTTTGGCCACTAAGCTTGAAAGCATTCAGTTGGAGGTGAAAGATGCTCATGCCTCCGTCATCATGCCCTATATAGACTGCCCATCCCACTTATTTGATCTAGCTGAGCTAAGAGTGAAGGGCGATAGGCAGTTTTCGAGTTAGAGAGAGTCAGAGCTGAGCTGGAGCAGACTAAGATTGAGCTTGAGACATTATCAGTTCCACCCGCTGTCTATGAGAACTGCTTATCTCTAAGGTTGGAACTGATCAAGCTAAAAGCTGAGAAGTCTATTCAACTAGATGGAGAGTGTGAGATATCCTTGTCTCAGGTGGAAGTCCTAGCTTCCTTGAGAGAGGAGCTAGTTCAACATGATGATCTAGTAGTTCAAAAGGCAGGATGGGTTTGGAGTAGGTTACACCTACACCAAGGCTGACTTTGATAGTGCCTAGAGCCATGCAGTGGAGTGGAGTAAGATGACTCCAGAGAATAGATATCCCAAGACTTACTCCACTGAGTCATTTCAGGCCAGTCATCCCAAGGATGGAATGTTCGAAAAAACAACCTAAAGCTCCACCCAAGAAGCCTATCTAGAACCAAAAGCCCAAGCACCTCCATACTTCTCTTGACTCATTTTAAAAAGTGCATGTATTATGTTGTTGATTCTAGAGGATCTTTGGTTTGCTAGATCTTACCCTTCGGTAAGGTTTTTTGGATTGATTTCTATGGACCTCATCCGAGAATTGCCCAAGCTTAAGATGGATAAGGATATAGTTTTCCATCCCTATCATCAAGGGAAGATTGTTGCCACTTCTCACGCACCTGTGACTCATGTAATGACTTCATACTCGGGAGAGCTATTACACATGGATGTTGTTGGTCTAGCTCAGGTATGTTTAGTCGGTGGGAAGTGGTATGCTCCTGTGATTGTTGACGATTTTTCTCGATTTTTGTGGGTTTTCTTTTTGGAGTCTAAGGATGAGGCTTTTTAGTTTGTGCATGACCTGACCCTGAAGCTGAAAAATGAGAACAATGATCGAATGTGAGAAATTCACTCTGACAATGGTTCTGAGTTCAAGTATTCTCAGTTCGTCAACTTCTGTAGTGATCAGGGTCTTGAGCACCAGGTTTCTAACCCTTACACTACCCCACAGAACGGCGTTGTGGAACGAAAGAACCGCATGTTGGTCGAGATGGCTAGGACGATGCTCAATGAGCATAGGAATCTTAGGCGCTTTTGGGCTGAAGCTATGAACATGGCTTGCTATCTGGCCAACCACATATTACTTAGAGCTTACTTAGGTAATACTTTATATGAATTACGGTTTGGCAGACAGCCCAAGGTTAGCCACTTGTGACAGTTTGGCTGCAAGTGCTTTGTGCTCAAGAAGGGAGGGCATTTGGACAAGTTTGAGTCTCGTTGTTGGGATGGAGTCTTTCTTGGTTATGCTTTGCATTCTCGAGGCTTCCGTGTTTGGAACCTCGACTCCTAGCAGCTTGTCAAGACATGTGAAGTTTCTTTTGATGAGTCCATGCCTTCACTTACTCCCTCTTTTGAGCTTTCTAGTGATGATGATCTTGGAGAGTCCATCTTCGAGGAAGATGATGACACTCCCGCTATTGATGAGGATGGGCCTTCTGCCCAGCTTGCAAACCCCACACCTTCTGAGACTTTGACTAAGGATGAGGGTGGACCTCTAATCAATACTTCCACTTCGATTGAGCCCCTTAGTCGAGTCTAGAGGTGCCAGTGGCTGACTCAAGTCAGGTGACATCAGATCACCTAGGATACCGAGCAGTTTAGCATGATCATCCCTCAGAGCTCATCATTGCATTCTCAGGCCGGTTCTTACGCTGTGTTTGCTGAGTCTGCTTTTTAGCCACTTTTGAGCCTAGAGATGTTTCTCACGCTCTATCTGATGCTGCAAATTGGATAAATGTCATGCAAGAAGAGCTTGGAAATTTTGTTCGCAATCGGGTTTGGACAATAGTTGAGCTGCCACCAGGTTGCAACCCCATAGGCACCAAGTGGGTGTTTAAGAACAAGCAAGGTGAAGATGGCGTTGTGGTGGGCAACAAAGCTTGATTTGTTGCCTAGGGTTTTTGCTAGAAAGAGGTTATTGATCTTGAGGATACTTTCCACCCTATTGCCTGTCTTGAGTCCATTCGCGTACTTTTGCATTCGCTGCATCAAAAGGTTTTAAGCTTTTTCAAATGGATGTCAAGAGTGCTTTTCTGAATGGGTATATAGAGGAGGAGGTCTATGTTAGGCAGCCTCCCGGTTTTGAAAACCCTAAGTTTCCTCGACATGTTTTTATGTTGCAGAAAGCTTTATATGGTATGAACTAAACCTCCAGGGCTTGGTATGATCGTTTAAAGCAATTTTTGTTGTGGAACAACTTTGTGATGGGTTCTGCGGACAAGAATCTTTCTTGCTCAGAGTTGGCTCTAATTTCTTGATTGCTCAGATTTATGTAGACAACATTATTTTTGGTGGTTCTACTAATGAGCTTGTGTCCATGTTTTTTGAGCAGATGCACAGCGAGTTTGAGATGAGCCTCATGGGTAAGCTCAAGTACTTCTTAGGTCTCCAGATCAAGCAGACAAAGGGTGGCATCTTCATCCACCACAGCAAGTATGAGCAGGACATGCTGAAGAAGCTCGACTTCGGTGGAGAGTTGAAGCCTCAGATGACCCCCATGGTGTAATAGCCCCAAAATTAAAATAAAATTTAAAATAAAAGAAATATATTAATAAAGTAATTTCTGAATTTTATTATTAAAGAAAACTCCTAAAAGAGCCCTATTAAATCCAAACAGAGATAAATATTCAAAATTTGGACTTGAAAATTTTATGGGATAAACTAGAGGCCAAGAAATATTTTTGAGAATTTTTACAAAATTTTAGCAACAGTGCTTCAATCCTTAATCAAATAATTAATTTTCTTGAATTATTTTAATCGGAAAAACAATTCTTAAAGTTATTGGGCCGCAACCCTGGTTTTCCCCCTAAAGACGCTTCCGACCCAGCCCACTGTAGCCCCACTCACTGACGGGTGGGACCCGCCTGTCGGCGCCATCCCCCCTCTCTCCTCTCCCACGCGCCCGCCCTGCCTGGCCCACCTAGAAGCCTCTCGCGCTCCCTCCCTCCCGCTGCCACGCCGGGCCCGCTTGTCGGCCCCTCCTCTCTCGGGCCCGCCGGCTGACAGGTGGCCCCAACCTGTCAGTTCCATCTTCTCCAAATGGAAGGGGATCCCTCCCCTTCCGATTCCTGCGCCCCTTTCCAATTTCAGCCGCCGGCAGCCACTTGACCCCAATCCGGTACCGGATTCTTGCTCCCCGATCTCTGGCCATCCCTTTCCATTAGAAGCCGACGCAATCTCGCCCAATTGGAAGCCAATCCGAGCACTTGGAAGGCTCGCCGGCAAAAATGGAAGCCTCCCTCGGATTTCCTCCCCTCTGCCTTCCTTTCACGCCGCCGGCGACCCCTTGAAGTACCCCCGGTGCCCATCGCAATCCGCCCACACTGAGTGGTTGGCTAACCCTGTTTTTGTAAGAAAAAAGGACTCGAGCAAGTGGCGCATGTGTATCGACTTCACATCGTTGAATAAAGCATGCCCGCGAGACCCCTACCCAATGCCCCGAATAGATCAATTGATAGATTCCACAGCCGGCTCCGAATTATTAAGCTTCCTCAACGCTTATTCCGGGTACCATCAAGTATGGCTGAAGCGCGAAGACGAAGCCAAGACAAGCTTTATAACTCCTTCCGGAGTATTCTGCTATGTAAGAATGCCTTTTGGTTTACGGAATGCCAGAGCCACCTTTTCTCGCTTAATAGCTAAGGCTCTAGGTCATCAGATAGGCCGCAATGTCGAGGCCTACATGGACGATATTGTAATAAAAAGTGCTCAAAAGCACCAGCATAGCCTAGATCTAGCTGAAACATTCGAGAGCCTCCGAGCATGTGGAGTACGCCTCAACCCTGAAAAATGTATATTCGGAGCACAAGCAGGAAAGCTGCTAGGGTACTTAGTTTCGAGCAGAGGGATCGAAGCTAGCCCAACACAAATAAGTGCGCTACAAAGGATGGCTCCGCCAGAAAATTTGAAACAAGTACAGAAGCTAGCAGGAAGGCTCGCAGCACTCAGCAGCTTCCTGTCCAGGTCAGCAGAGCGAAGCCTCCCAATTTTCAAGGCGCTGAAAGGATGCGAAAGCTTCAGCTGGACGCCGGAGTGCTAGAAGAGCTTCGAGGATATAAAAGCATACCTCAGCACATTATCAACCTTAACTGTTCCCCTTCCAAGGGAAGCACTGCTCTTATATCTTGCAGCAATGGGTTCAGCAGTAAGCGCAGTGCTGGTCCGAGAGGTCGAGCTTAAAGGGAAGCTGGTGCAAAACCCAATTTATTTTGTGTCGGAGGCATTGTCCGGAGCCAAGGTCAGATACTCTGAGCTCGAGAAATTTGCTTATGCCCTAGTAATGGCCTCGCGAAAGCTAAGGTATTATTTCTTGGCGCATAACCTCATCGTCCCTACATCGTATCCTCTTGGGGATATGCTCCGAAACAAAGATTCCACAGGCAGGGTTGGAAAATGGGCAGTCGAGCTGGCACCCTTCGAAATCTCCTTCACGACGAGGACAGCTGTTAAATCTCAAATTATAGCAGATTTCGTAGCAGAGTGGACTCCATATGCAGTATGGACCCCGGAGGAACCCTCCGAAGTTTTCTGGACAATATTCTCTGACGGAGCTTATCAAGCATCAGGTGCCGGGGCAGGGGCCGTCATCTTGTCACCATCAGGGCAAAAGGCTATGTATTCCGCAAAGCTCAACTTCCGAACTACTAATAACATTGCCGAGTATGAAGGAATCTTGCTAGGCCTCCGAAAGGAAAAAGCACTCGGAGCTACAAGAATAGTGATCAAGACAGATTCCCAAGTCGTCGCGGGGCATATTGACAAAAGCTTCCAAGCAAAAAACCCACATCTCACGCAATACCTTCAAGAAATTCGCAAGGCCGAAGCAGCATTCAAAGGGTTTACAGTTCGAAGCATCCCTCGGGCAGATAATCAACTTGCAGATATTCTTGCAAAAGCTGCAGCAGGAGCGGTGGACCTCCCGGAGGGAGCTTTCTATGAAGAATTAGAGCAGCCAGCGGCTGACCAAATACCCTCGTCAGAAGTAATGTGCATTCCAACCACAGATTGGCGAGCTCCGATAATAACCATGTTGCAAAGTAGCATAGACCCTTCGGAAGGACCAGAAACTCGAAGGTTGCAGGCAAGAGCTCGAAATTACAAGCTTATTGACAAAGTGCTGTACAAGGCCGGAGTGTGCTCACCCCTACTTCGATGCATCTCACAGCCCGAAGGTCAAGACATACTTCGAGGCATCCACGAAGGACTGTGCGGAGGTCATTTAGCCCCTCGAGCGCTAGCTGGCAAGATGCTTCGGCAAGGGTTTTACTGGCCAACAATTGTCAGGGACGCAGAAGAACTGGTCCGAACATGCCAAGGCTGCTAGTGGATGGGCAGACGGAGCCATCGCCCGCTAGCTCAGCTTCAAGTTATTGCCCCCGTGTGGCCAATGGCTAGATGGGGCATGGACCTCATAGGCCCTTTCCCACCGGCAAAAGGCGGTTTGAAATTTGCGGTAGTAGCAATTGAATATTTCTCAAAATGGGTGGAAGCGGAGCCACTAACAGCTATCACCTCGAGGAACGTGCAAAAATTCTTCTGGCAAAACATTATATGCAGGTTCGGAGTTCCCAGGGAATTAACGGTGGATAATGGGACCCAGTTCGAAGCTGATACCTTTCAAACATTTTGTGAAGAACTAGGCATTAAGCTATGCTTCACAGCAGTGCGACATCGTCTCCGGGTTAAATCGCCGAATTGTAGGATTGGCCAAGGGGCTGTGGGTCGAAGAACTACCTAAAATCTTATGGTCCATCCGAACCACTCAAACTAGATCAATAGGTTTCACACCATTCAGATTGCTCTTCGGAGATGAAGCCATGACTCCTACGGAGCTCAGAGGGGAGTCGCTTCGCGTAATTCAACCCGGGGATGAAGATGATCGGAGTACTTCAATAGATCTGTCAGAAGAAACAAGGCTTCGAGCTGTCGCCAACCTGACTAAGTACCAGGAGCACACCAAAACGTGGTATGACCCGAAAGTTACATTAAGTAAGTTAAAACCGGGTCATCTAGTATTGCGAAGTGTAATAGCTCCGGGGAAGCTAGGAAACAAATGGGAAGGACCATATGTTATCTTACGCTCAGGACGCCCCGGATCGTTTAAATTAGCTAATTTAGAAGGGGAAGAGTTGAAACATGCATGGCATGCGGAGCACCTTAAGAGATATTACGCTTAAGGCCTCCTTGTAATCACTCGTAGCACTTCCTTTTCTGCAAATAAAGATAAGGGTTGAAACCTATTTTGCCCTTCGAACATCCCTTACTCCTGATGGACGCATTAGGAGGACGGTGATGCTGGTAGAGCCCAGCATTTTTCTCAAAGACCCAAGGGGCTGGCTCCAAACCATTGGTTCAGTGGCTCCGCCAACCTACGGATTCCAGGCTCCGGCTTGTTAGGATCCGTAGAAGAGTCTAAGGACTTTAAAGAAAACAGATTTTCAGCCTCCGGGTGCGAAGTATCTGTAAAAGAGCCAAAGGTGGCCAACCTACGGATTCCAGGCTCCGGCTTGTTAGGATCTGTAGAAGAGTCTAAGGACTTTAAAGAAAACAGATTTTCAGCCTACGGGTGTGAAGTATCTGTAAAAGAGCCGAAGGTGGCCAACCTACGGATTCCAGGCTCCGGCTTGTTAGGATCCGTAGAAGAGTCTATGGACTTTAAAGAAAACAGATTTTCAGCCTCCGGGTGCGAAGTATCTGTAAAAGAGCCGAAGGTGGCCAACCTACGGATTCCAGGCTCCGGCTTGTTAGGATCGGTAGAAGAGTCTAAGGACTTTAAAGAAAACAGATTTTCAGCCTCCGGGTGCGAAGTATCTGTAAAAGAGCCGAAGGTGGCCAACCTACGGATTCCAGGCTCCGGCTTGTTAGGATCCGTAGAAGAGTCTAAGGACTTTAAAGAAAACAGATTTTCAGCCTACGGGTGCGAAGTATCTGTAAAAGAGCCGAAGGTGGCCACCCTATGGATTCCAAGCTCCGGCTTGTTAGGATCTGTACAAGAGTCTAAAGACTTTAATAATGATATGTGCAAATTCGAAGCATGCAGGTGTTCGGACAGTCATTGTGCCTAGCGAACCCTTTTTTATGATAAAGGCTCCGCCACCCACAAGGGGGGTCGGAGGGTAGGAGTCACACGGCATACTTTCGAAGCATTCCACATTAAAATACTATACTCATACATAAAGAGAAATTTTTGTCTAAACCTAAATAAAAACGGAGACCCTTTCGGCCCCTAGAGCTACCCCTGCGGCTACTTTGCCCTTCGGAACTTGAAGCCGCCGAAGTCGTCCTTTTAGTCCGGATACTTCTCTTTTTCTTCGAGGCTCGCAGTTTCTTCTGCTCCTCTTGAAGCTCAGCCCATGTCAGGAGCCTTTCGGAGTCTGCCTCCACAGGGTCTTTGGCTCGGTACTCCGAGTCGGACCAGTCAATAGGTTCGGAAGATGAGGACCCCTCCATCTTCTCTTCCTCTTTAATATAAGCTAAGACGTCCCTTCGAACCTCGAGAGTGATCTCCCCCTCGTCTCCGCGAGGAACAGAAAAGCGGGAGCGGCGGTAAGGCCTCAAGCCCTCATGGTTTGCCCACTCCTTTCGGAGCTCGTCGGTAATTTCCAGAAGTTCGAAGTCAGGGCTCGAAGGGCACGACAAAACCTAAAAAAATAGCAGAACACCCAAGACAAGTTCTCGTTTATAACTTTTTCATTAATGAAAACAGGGTTTACAGGGCTTCACATACGTAACAGTCCTAAGCGGCTAGACCTGCGGGTCGGTCGGTGGAGCAGGAATAGAAGGGGCTGGCGTAGCAGGAAGTGGTGGCCTTGTCTGCGCTTGCTTCTGCCGACGGGCCTCGTCAATCCAAGCCTTGGCTGCGGCCTTATGATCCATCTTCCAGGTCGACCGGAAGGCTTCCCAGGCCGAAGCCACCTCCGAAGAAGGCCGCAGCAAGTCGTCGTCCGCGAAGCCCCAGGAGACGAGCCTTCGACCGAGCCGAGTGGGATTCGAAGGGACTCAAGATGACGAATGACCCCGATACCAGCACACTGTCCGGAGATTTCCCCGTACCGAATACCGGAGTTCTTCATCAACGACGAAGCAACTTGAATCCTCGTCAGCTTCCGGTCAAGGGGCTCGTGGGTTGCAGCAGAAGCCGAAGGGCACATGGTGCCAAAGTACTCCAGCGTACCCTGGAGGGCTTCCAAGGTACGGTCCGCGGTACTAGAATTCTTCTTCTCCGCTGCTTCCAGGCCTGCAGCAGTCGCGCCCACTTCGGCCACCTAGAGCATCAAAGAACTCTTATGGGCCATCGCCTGGCTAAGAGCTCCCTGAAGTTCTACCAGCTGCGCACTTGAGGTAGTGGCATCTTGGCGGAGCCTTTCAACCTCCGCTCGGAGGACAACGCGCTCAGCCTCGACCTCCTGAGCTGACGAATGGAGGGCTCCGAGGGCTTTGTCCGATGCCGCCCTAGCCCTTCGTTCCTCCAAGACTTCCTCCTCCAGCCGGAGGGATCTCCCGGTGAAGTCGTTAAGAGCCATCTGGAGGGTAGTGACCTTCCGTTTAAGTCGATTAACTTCGACCTCGTTGGAAGTCGCTGCCGCTCTAGCAAGAACAAATTGCTGCAAAAAGAAATAGTAAGTACTAAAATATTTATAACTACTAATACGAAGTAGCTATGGTGTCTTTTCTGTACCTGAAGGGCAGCCCTTTCGAGGGCCGTGTTGAGTGTCAAAGCCCTGGCCTCGCTCAAGACGGAGATCAACTCCGAGTTGGCAATATCTTGGCTTCTCTCAGCCAGGGGCTCCATGAGTCCTCGGAGGCCGCTCCGGTGCTCAAGGAACGGAGCCAGCAGAGGAAGCCAAGACAGAGCTTGAGCGTCATCCGCTGCGGCTTCGTCTTCTGAATTGCCGACGGAGGGTGCGGCCTGGCCAGGAAGAAGGCCGAGGCTAGAAATACTTTTACCCCGCCCCGGCACAAACAAGGGCGAAGCAGGAGTACCCCGACCATCGGCAACTACCCCTTCGACATGAACCGCAGCGGCGGAGGCAATCTCGGTAGTCGAGGTGGCCACTACAGGAGTGGCCTCCGTCGCCAACTCCGTCCCAGCGAGCACGTCGTCTGCCCCGAAAGACACATTCTCCGCCGCCAAATTCGGACCATCCAGAGGTTCGGAGGGATCTGCTCGGAGGACAGCCTCCGAAGATGCAGGGGCTTCGGACGCCGCCATAGCATCGACACCCGAAGAGGTACCTATTTCAAATAAGAAAATTAATAAGTATGTTTTCACAAGACAGCAAGCAGGTATTGAGTTTAAAAGGGAGGAGCTTCGAGAAAAACCTCCGGGAGCTTCGTGGGGGAGGATTGCCAGATCCTCCAGGGCTTCATACATCTGGAGGATGTCGGTGAAGTCATCCCCCGAGGTCCTGCCCTCAACAATTTCTATCGGAGCCACGACCTCCGCAGGGGTCACCTCGGGTGCGGGCAAGTTGGGAGCAGGGGAATCCGACTCCACCTAAACGATGACGGGCGCAGCAGGAGCAGTAGGAGCCACGCTTACCACCTCTTCGACGGAGGTAGGAGGAGGGACTTCCCCCGTATCTTCGTCAACCAGGAGGTAGGCTTCAAAGGCCGCTGCTGTCTGACCGTCGGAGTCCGCCACCTCTTCGGAAGCCGAGCTTTGAGCACCCGGCGACGAGACAGACGAGGCAGGCGCCAACTCCGAAGGGTGCTTCGCTACTTTCTTCCTCCGAAGCGGCTGTTTGCCGGCCTTTTTGGAGGGCTCGGCAGCGGCTTTCCTCTTACGGCCAACTGCTCCGGTCGGAGCAAAGTCGGGAAGAGACGGGGGCTCCATGCCGAGATCCCTCCACACTCTGTTGGATCGCTCATAGCTCCCCACCAGCTCCAACCTTCTCTGCCTTTCGGCCACCGAAGGGGCTCCGAGGATTCGTTCGGCGGCCCGAACTATGTCCTCCGGAGACAATACCAGAGGCGCCACTGAAAGAAAAAGGTATGAGAATATAAGTATAATTGATTTCTTTGTTCAAATATAATGCAGCAAGGAGAATGTTTACCTAAGTTTCGGAGGTCCCCCTCCGAAGCTTGCGGGAACACAATCGGCCAGTTGGCTCCGAGGGGAGGGATCCGAAGGGCGACGAACTCCTCAGCCAAATCGCGCATGCTCATACGACGAGCCACCGAAGTAAGCAATCCTAGCCTCGTCGAGAGCAGGCTAGGGTTCGGAGAGATATCCGCCTCCTTCCGGTACCAGATCTCCTGGAGAGGACCAGCGAGGGGGGAGTCCTCTCCGACTTCGGCATAAAACCACCGAAGTATCCAGTTGGTGTACCATCTGTCGTTTATAGCTTTGGCAGGAAAGTGGAGGGCGTGCTCCCTCCGCAGCTGGAAGTTGACACTGTCGAAGGCTATCATCACCTTGGAATCCCCCGGCCCGTCTTGTGGCTTCGGTTGGCATATGGCTTCGTGGGTTGCGGCGAAGATTTCGGAGCGTCCTTCGCACCCCTCCGCCCGGAGCGCCCATTCAAAGATGGCCAATCGGGCGATGGCGTTTGGGGATAGTTGAGGCAGGGTGATATGGAACAAGTCCAACACCTCTGCCAAGAAATCCACGGCCGGCAGCCCCAAGCCTGCTTCGAAGAATGCTTCGAAGACCACCACCTCTCCGCTCCTTGGCCTTGGAGTCGACTCCGTCCCGGGGACTCGGGTCCTTAACCCAGCGCCCAACCTTCCGTCCACTGCTTCCTCAATGGACTCGGCGGTGCTCAAGGATTGGCCTATGATGAAGCTTTGAGCAATCTTCTTCTTGGAGGGCGGACGGAGCGCCCGAGGATTCCTTGGCCAAGCACCGCTCGGACCCCCCGCCATTGCCCCTGCTGTCGAAGCGGCCCACACCTGTCTCTGCGCCAAGGTGTTGGCCGTTGCAGGAGTGGTGTGGCTAGTTCTCGCCATCGCTCTCGAACGTTCCAGAGTTTGGAAGATTGGGGGAAAGGTGAATTGCAGGTGATGAATGCGGTAAAAAATCTCGATCAATCTTCGTCTTCCCTTTTATAACCATGCGACCAGTACTACTCTTCGGTTGGTTTCACATTGCAGGTCCTGCCTCCGTCACCGACAAGTGGGTCCGGTAACTGGAACGGCGTATAACCGCTGTAGAAATTGACCGTTACCTTTTTTGCAGAAGGTAACGGCTACTTGCGCCGTAACGATCACTTTGACGGTACCCCACGACGTTTGCTCTCTAGAACCGTCTCCACGACGAGGGTACTCCGTAACCGTCCCCACGACGCTCACACCCTAAAACCGTTCCATTCCCAGGGAGTTTTCCCACTACATCAAGAACCCAAAGACGAAGGTTCGAAAGTATTGGGGTCCAAAATCCTGGGTTAAGTCACAGCATCCTCAAATCCTCTTTAAGCCTCAGAAATTAGAAATGTTCTTTCCGTATACTGCCTTCTTCCTAAAACAGGTTAACTACAGAAAGGCGTATTTGAGGGGCTATTGTTGGGGGAAATTACTCCATTTCCAGGACTTAAAGGTTAACCCTTTGAAGGCTGATGAGGACTCCGAAGCTGGCGGACTGTTGTTCGGAGCATGCGTCGCCACAACCGGAGGGTGCTACGGTGCGAAGCCATGGAGAACCCTCCGAAGGGAAGATGGAGGCCTCGAAGCCGAAGGACATGATTGATTGGATGTGCAGCTTATCCATCTACCTTGCAGTACTTTACCGTGTATAACCTTGTTTATAATACCGGATAGTTTCCACTATGTCGGTTGTAATCTAGGGGTAAATAGGTATTTTCCTTATGCTTTTTTCCCTATAAATTCCCCCCATTGTACCTTGTAAAAGGGGATCCAGAACAAGTTGTTCACCCACACTCATTCGGACCGCTTGAGCTATTATCCATTACGGAGGCTCGAGCTAGTCCTAAAGCACAAACTTCCTGTTTGTCCGTTCTTGATTACCGAGAACCTGTTAGCGTAACATTTGCTCCAACATCATCGAACCCTCCTGTGGAAATAGTTGATCATCATTGAGCCCATGTTTTAATAAACTATAGCTATAACTCATAGGATATTATTGCATTAGTCAAATATCAAGCCCTACACTTATATTTATTAGATCCCCGTCCTTGTGTGCAAACCCAAGCCATGCTTATTGAGCCTTAACTCCTTGTCACTGTATAGATATTATATTAGCTAGTGCCCAATGTACCAGCACAACTGCTATAGGATAAAAATAATGAGTCGTAGATGGATGGATTCTGTTATATGAAGTTCCCCGTTATTCTTGTCTCTGGACTCTGTTGGAGTTGGCTATGTTATAAGTATGGTGGGTTCTGGGTGCAAGCTCGGGAACTGGTTGGTCGCATCCGGGGCACTATAAGGACCGGTCTGCGGGATCTGTTGCGAAGCACTTTCGTACCAACCACAAGTCTAATAGGTAAGTCCTAACTGGAAGTATGGAACTATCCGACTCGATGCACCATAGTGGAGGGGGCAAGGGGCAACCTGCGGGTGACTTGTACCGACGAGGCTCAAGGGGGGGTATGGTGGGGCACCGACGCGTCGGGACACCATATGAACCTATAAGAGGGTGCTGTTGAGTCGAGGAGGACCATATGGAAGGTTTTGGCACGAGTTCCTGTGGTATGGGTCATCTCGTTACACTTTGGTGTAAGTGATGAGTGCGTGCCTTGTGGGTACAGTGGTACATCTCTGATCAGAGTAATTTAATCTTTTCGAAAAGCCGAGCCCACGGTCAAGGGCGGGTTGTGTGACTACTCGCAGTTAGTTTACAATTGTTTGAATTGTCGAGTTATTCATGGCATGTAAGGACTGTTGAGCGAGGTGGGGCTGACTGTACCCCTCGAGTTAGAAGATGATGATGCATACACATGTTTACGTTTCAGTACTAATAAATTGTTCACATTTAATTGCTTTACAAATTACGCTCTTCCGCAAAATTAGCCACTATCCCCCTTGTTATTATCTTGCATTATAATTTCATTCGGTGGCTTGCTGAGTATGTTTGTACTCACCCCATTGACTTACACCATCAGAGCCCGTCTACTACGAGGAGGATGAAGGTATGGAGTAGCGACCCAGTCAAGGCGAGATTGGAAGGAGGCGTTCATTAGGACCCTTTATTTTATTAGTTTCTCTTCACCTTTATTCACTTTTTTATTAATACGGTCTACGAACAGTGAATGATTGCCCGTATTGTATGTGGTCGCATGATGAACGTCTTGGTTTATTGATTTTCTTTGGAATTTCAATAAAGGTCCTGATTTATTAAATCAGGGCGTGACACATGGGCACATCTAGGGGCTTGGACAAGGACGAGAGCGGCATCAAGGTCAATGAGAGTGAGTATCGATGGATGATCAGATCACTTCTGTACCTGATTGTGACAAGACCGGACATCTAGTTCACTATGGGATTGTGTGTGCGCTTCCAGTCTTCACCATGTGGATCTCATCAGCAAGTTGTCAAGCGCATTTTTAGGTAACTTACCTATGCACCTAATCTCGGTCTTTACTATTCAGCATCATCATCTATTGAGTTATCTGGCTTTTCCGACACTGATTTTGGTGGGTGTCGGCTGGATCGCAAGTCGACTTTCGGTACTTGCCAGTTTCTCGGTTCTTCGCTTGTTTCTTGGTCTTCGCGTAAATAGTCTAGAGTTGCACTTTCTACTAGAAGCTGAGTACGTAGCTGCTGCTACCTACTGCTCACAATTGGTTTGGATGATTTCCACGTTGAAAGATTTTGGGTTGTCTTTCCCTACTAGAGTGTCCTTGTTTTGTGATAGCACTAGCGCGATTAGTGTAGGGAAAAACCCATGCCTTCATTCGAAAACCAAACATATTAATGTGCGCTTTCACTTCTTGAGGGATCAATATGAGAAAGGTGTCATTCACCTTGTTCATGTTGATACCCATCATCAGTTGGCTGACATTCTTACCAAACCCCGAGATAAGTCTATGTTTGAGCGTTTGCGATGGGATTTGGGAGCTATGTATCCTTTTAGTATATTTTGAGTCTTTTCTTTCTTCTTTACTCCTTTAATGAGTCTTTTCGTGTGAGTTTATATCATGCATATTCATATATCACACTTGAAGCTTGCTTCTGTTATATGATTGAACTGCTTTACTCATTCTAGGTAGTACATGCTTTTGAATACTTGTTAATGATCATGCTTTGTTTCAGTTCACATGATATATGTGATATCTGTCATATGCATGGCTTTTATGCTTTAAAATTGAAAAATGATCATCATTGATTCTGATAACTAGCATGTGTGGGTTGAATGCTTTTGCTATCTTTTATATGCCTAGTAGCCAGTTCCTTTACTTAGATGTAGATATGTAACTTGGACATATATATGCTTTAACATGGAAAATGTGCTATAAAATGAAAAAAAAATCACAAAAATGAAAAATCCATGGCTTTTATGATTTAATGAATAGACCCAAGTGGGTTTGCTGTGTAGCATTGCTTTGTTCTGGACTACTTACCATAGCACTTCGGTATGAACTAGGACCTTGTAATGTGTGTCAAGACCAATGTCTTAAGCTTTGAATGTCCTGTTCTAGCCTAGGCTTGACTTGGTCGGTTAGTGTTGGGGGAGATAATCCCGATGACTGCAGGGGAGCGCGAGGGTCCGTACGACCCTGAAGGGAGATCACTACCGGCAGACCCGAAGCATTATGCAGGAGGCACTCGGACCTCCGAGCAAGGAAGTTGGAGTGTCTGGAAGGCTCCGAGAGGCGCCGGAAGGAGTCCTCGGGGGGGAGCGATTGGGCAGAAGCCGAGGGCCATCCTCCGGGCTGAAGATGTCGGGGGCCACCCCCGAGACTAGGATGCCAAAGGTCACCCTTCGGATCGAGCAGCGGTTCCGGAGGAAGGCTTGGCGGAAAGAACACCAGTCAAGCCTACAGGTGGACAGGATCGCGATCGTCTGCGCCGTGTCAGGCGGCCCAGGCAGCGCCCGACATGGATGATACACTGTCAGGGCCGAATCTTCCTGTCTGTACTACACGGAGTCTGCTTTGTCTGTACTATGCGGAGTCTGTCTTGTCTGTATTACTGACCAGTGTCAGGCCGAGTAGCAGTTGATGGTATAGAGGCGCCTGGCCCTTTAGAGTGGGGCGCCCTATAAATACCCCCAAATACAGTTGTAATAAACACACGATCCAAGAATACAAAACATACTGCATTCCTTTACTTTCAACTAAGAAAACCTGCTGGTTCGATCCGTCGCACCAACAGTTGGCGCCGTCCGTTGGGATCCTAGTTCAAAAAGCTAGCATCCTCTACACCCAGTCACGAAAGCATGTCAAGTCGGACCTTGTGCAAGCTCTTGAGTGATTGCCAGATCAACGGTCTTCTTAATCAGGCCAAGCAGGGTATTAACTAGTACCTCAGACTAGTTGATGAGGGCATGGTGAAGGTCATTGTCGACTGCTTCCTGAAAAGTGACTCACAGGCTTTTGGCCCTCGGAAGGATCTCGCCGGCTGCAGTCGGTCTCGGCAATTCACCCCACTAGACAAGGCTAGACCGGGTCATGTCAAAGGCATCAATGAACAACTTCTTGTAGTTCTCAACATGGTCTAGTACCTCTGCCCTCTATTTGTCAGTCAGAGCATCCAAGGTGACCATGATGATTTTGTTGTCATTGATTTCTCCCGCCATAAGTGATCTGATAGGAGTTCCCGTTGGGCATGCCAAAAAACGTGTTGGTGTATTTTCTGGTCACACACGTGGCCTGAGAGATCTGCTTAACTCCATAATCTTAGAAGAAAAAGGGTTCAGGGTGTGCCAATCAATTTGACCGTTCAAATGATAAAGAGTCTAGGAAAAGAAATAGTGTTAGTAATAGAGTCAGTCGTCTACCGAACCGATGGTTGTA
Source organism: Zizania palustris (assembly GCA_019279435.1). NCBI lineage: Eukaryota > Viridiplantae > Streptophyta > Magnoliopsida > Poales > Poaceae > Zizania > Zizania palustris. The sequence goes on from JAAALK010000082.1 coordinate 7,371,693, forward strand.
ACGGGAATAAAATAATCGTGAATGAATACGTCGATCGACCATAGGGCCAATGACTATTGTAGAGCGATTAGTGTAGATCCACTATTGGCCGATAGAATAAGACAATTGGTGATAGGGGTCGATGGGCATCTCCCGAACATGCACAGGATAGAATATGGAATCAAAGATAATATATTGGCTTATACTCCGATAGAAATAAATAAAATGTGCCAGATGACATGTCAATATCATCAAAATCATCATAATAACAAGATTGGACCTAACCGAGATAGTAGGTAGTCACGATGAACTCAACGATATTTCAAGGTATCAGGAATGCTTTATTTAGATGAATGGCATACAACATGAAGTAGATACAATAGAAAGAGATGTCGGACTAAACCAATGAAGCCTCACACCATACACCTAAATCACATCAATCTAAGAGATACATCTGATACAACCTTAGACCTAGCCAATACATCGGGATAAACCCGTGACCGTACTAACCTAGTTGATGACTTCAAGCTATCAATATGATGCAGTCTTAAAGAACACTAACTTAGTCGATACAACCGTCGGGGTGGCGGGACTCACCTCTTCGCCAGAGATCGAAACGATGTAGCCTAGTTCCGAGTGCTGAATCCTGCCTGGATTAACCTTGGGAAGCCAAGGGTGGCAATGCGCCGAAGAGTAGTTTTTTGTAGGGTTTTGTCATTGTTGTCCTAGCTAGTTAGATACTTATTTATAGTCTAGAGACTTTCTATCCAAGTAATCTACATTGTAACCAATTTTGGATGATCCACATCTTTCCTCCTTCATCGGCTCCTTCATGTCCGATCATATTGTAACAACATGGACGGACTTCGTTGACCACTTTTGACTGGACTCCTTTGACTTCTGTTGACCATGCGGCACCTTCGGTTGGCCTGGGCTTCACAAAATCTAGGCATCAACAATAATATACTTTCTCTAGTAAAAATACATGACTTCCTAACAAAAAATATAGCTAAACTTTTGAATAGATTGATACTTTTCTAGATTGATCATCAATATCAATCTATTTATTTTTTCTTCTTGAGTTGTTCGAAATATATAGTACAAAATTAAGGTCTTGTTGACGCCAAGATTTGGTAAAACCCAAGGCCCACCAAGGAAGGCGCACAGTCAACAAAAGGTCAAAGAGGATCGGGTCAAGGAAAGTAAGAGGAGTTCGTACGCAACAGCTGCATGATCGAATAAGGGGAGCTATGGAGATAGGAATAGAAGATGGTTATAGATTCATCCGAAAATGGCTGGATAAGTTACTTGGGCGACAAGTCTCTAGACTATAAACACGTATCCCTTAGGTTAGATTAGGTAACTCTCGTTCAATCAATTAATTGGTGCATCACCATCCTTGAGCCCCAAGGTTATCCGGTGGGATTCGGGCACTGGAGTTGGGCTGCATCATCTTGATCTCCGGCGAAGAGGTATGTCCCATCACCCCCGATGTCAATACCAACTATGTTAGTATCCTCACGGATGCATCGGTTCAATTCGATCTCTTGAGGAGAACGGTGAAATAGTATGATTATCGGTTGTTCTCAGTGTATTTGGCTAGGTCTAAGGATGCATCAGTTAGGGTTGATCATTTAGATTGATGTGATTTAGGTCTAACAGTCCGAGGCTTCATCGGTTACGTCCGACATCTCTTGCTATTGTATTTTTTTCATGTCGTATACTGTTCATCTAAATAAAGTTTGCCTGATTCGTTGATATATTGTTTAGATCATCGTGACTAGCTACTGTCTTGGTTAGGTTTGATCTAGTTATTGTGATGATCTCCATGGTATAGATCTGTTATCTTGCATGTTTTATTTATTTCTATTAGAGTACAAGTTGATAGGTTATCTTCAATTCATCTTAGTATCATATTCACTATCAAAGGGTGTGCATCGACCTATATGCATGATCTATGTTTTCGATCGGCCGATGGCGCACTCGCTCGATTGGGTCAACTTGGGCAATCGGCCTCATGGCCAACTGGCACTATGATTTACGATTTTATCATTTCTACCATGGTCATCAGCTTGACAACCGATCGGCTATGCTACTATAGTTTATCTCTTCTAGTCCATTATCAACTGCAGGGCCAAACTGATTGGCACTCTCTGGACCCTTTTTCTAAGAATGTAGGGCCTGCACTTGAGTTAAGCAGATCTTCTAGGCCACGTGTGTGTCAGTGTTTGACCAAAAAGCACGCCAACATGCTTTTTTGCACGCCCAGTGGGACCATCTCCAACAACTCACTCATGGTGGGTGAGCTCTATGAGGGAAACGTCATCCCGATTACCATGGACGTTCTGACCGAAGAGCAAAGGTCAGAGGTGCAGCAACACATGGAGGAATTCTGGAAGTCATGCCTACAAGTCTACGATATGAATCGGCTAGGTCCCGTTCAGAGGGCCACAATTCCAATGCCAGTGCTGACCATAGAGGGTGGTCAGCCAATAGAGAGCTCTCAGGATAGTCTCCATGAAGTCATCGATTAGGCGATCCACCAATCACTGGTTGTCTAATCCGAGACACTAGCCAAAACTATTCAAGGACATATCAAGGAGTCCAACGGAGGCATAGTGGTTTGCGAGGCATCGCAAAGGTCCAGCGTAGCTCCCCAATGACCCACTAAGACTCCTGCACCACACTCGGCCAGCACCACTGTAGCAAGGGCCGATGAGGCTACACCAGCCGAACTCTTCGCTCGGCTATGAAGGCAAAAAGGCAACCTAGCCATCAGCCCCGTCACATAATCCGCCCTAGGGCACGCCAAGCGTGGCCGATAAAATGTGCAGGCACCGTTCCCAGCGTCTGACCCAAGGTTTTTAGGGAAAGGAGTGCCGCAAGTGACGTACGGCATCACAGAGACCCCCGACATACCTCATGCAGCCAAGGGGGCACCCGATATCATCCCTCCAGGATATCATCAGACGGCGTCCTACGGAGTAATGCTCTACAGCGATGCAGGGCAATATAGATATGACGTTGCTCAGCAAGACAAGTATCAACGGGCATCAATGCGTTCTAAACGTCCGTCACCGGGCTAGTAGGAAGATGATTGGGTGAACAGGATCACAGAGCTCCTCAAGGATCAATTCAGGTTGAAACCCAAAGAGCATACATATAGTTACTTAGGGAGATGCAGATTTTCATATCACCTAGCCACATAATTCCACCTGCTGAAGAACTGAAGAAGAAGAAATATTGCAAATGGCACAATTCCCCATCACACCATGCTAACGAATGCAATGTCTTCAGGCAGCAAATCCAATCGGTCGTAGAACAAGGCTGAATAAAGTTTGATGATGGGAGACAACCGATGAATATAGATGGCCATCTATTCCTAGTCAACATGGGGCACACACACTATGGCGATAAGAGGCATATAGGGAACAGAAGGCGGACCAGCAGAAATGTCACCTCAACAACACTTATAGGAAGATATCAGAAGAGGTCGACAGAAAGGGAATGTAATGGAGACAGTCGTAGCCACTCGCATTTCAATCCCTATTAGAATTGCGAGTTCTTCAAACTTTGTTGGAATGAAGGGCTACATCTACCATCCATGGACAACTTCCCGGGATGCAATGGGGCACCAGGTGATCATTGGCCACGTAACGATGAGCTGAGGCCACATGATCAAAGAACCTTGCGCCAAAGGTTGTCGTATCCAAGGATATCGGCGCTAAAAAGGCTTTGCCCTGTCGGTCCAAAGGGATTCGACCTGACGACCGAAAATAACAAAGACATAATGGATGCAGATGGCACCCTAAGATCAGAAGCAAATGGCAGCTGTTGGCATAAAAGATTACGCTAACAGGTTTCAAGAGATTAGAAACTGACAAACGAAGTGTTTGTGGAAAAACTATTTCAAGCCTCCGAATAGGATAATAGCTCAGAACAGTTCAAAGATGTGTATTGAATAACTCAGTATTCGCTCCTCATTACAGGGTAAAACGGGGGGTATTTATAGGCCCAAACATTAAGGAAAAGACCCCTTTACCCCTATATTACAACCGACATAGTGGAAACTATTCGGTACCCTTGATAGGGCTCAAACGGTAAAAGACTAATCTACTGAGAAAGAAGATAAGTCTTCCATCTTAGCTGGCAAAAAGGTTCTCTGAAGAGTCCATGTTCAAAGATATACTTCGAACTAGAGTTCACCTTCATTCTTCAAACTCGATCCAATACGCTCCCGGAGTTAGACATTAGAAGGCTCTGATTAAATCAACTGTTGTTGTCTTGTCGCAGAAATGACTCTGAGGATGAAGTATTTTCCCCCAACAGTAGCCCCTCGAATACGCTTCTCCGCTAGACCTATGATGTTAGGAGAGCAGTATACGCAAGAAAAATAATCATGCGCAGAGGTTAACAGTTTTAATCAACCTTCGAAATATGCGGAGATTCGAAACTTCGAATCAACTTCTAAGAAAATTATGTTCGAACTATTTTAGAATTAACTTAAAAAGTCCGAAAACTCTTTTAGGCTTAGAAGAAATAGCCGTTGGCTTTTTCCTCCAACAAAAATTACGGGATGCGTTAACTTCGCAAAGGGATAACGGTCAGGAATGCGAAACGGCAAACACAAACGGTAAAAAATCGTGGCCTGAGCTATAAATAGGGGACCCAAACCCTTCCCGAATACTCTTCTCACCGCTTTCGTGCAAACAAGCCCTAGCCTCCATCTTTTTTCTTGAGCAATCCATGCGATTTCATGGCGAAGACAAGCTTCAAGGTCCCCAGGGCGGCTTCAGCCCTCGCCCGGCAGTAGGCTGCAGCAGCAGCGGCGGCAATGGCATCAGTGACGACGACTCTGGCAGCAGCAGAAGCAGCGCCAATAGCGGCGCCAGGAAGAAATCCCCAACATGATGGTCCTCATGATCTCCTTCCAGCGTCATCGAAGTATGCGGACCAATCTTACCAGCTGGGACCGTCAACCTGCAAGAGGGAGTCGCTCGCAGCAGCAATAGAAGGAAAGATTAGCTCGGAGATTGTGATCCGCAAACCTGGAAAAGAAGCTATTCCTTCGCCAAGGCCCGGAGAAGTGGGTGTCTTCGAAGCCTTTTTCGAAGCAGGATTAGTGCTTCCGGTGGTCGACTTCCTAGCTGAGGTACTGGATTTATTCCATGTTACTCTCCCCCAACTCTCTCCGAACGCGATAGCACGCCTTGCCATCTTCGAATGGGCCTTGCGAGCCGAAGGCTACGAGGGAAGAGCAGAGATCTTCGCAGCCCTGCATTGAGCTTCTTGCCAACCGAAAACCTTCGTAGGCCCCGGAGGTGAAAAAATGGTGGTGGCCTTCGGGAGCATTAACTTCTTGCTTCGGGACGAATACACTCTTCGGTTTCCAGCAAAGGCCATCAACACCAGGTGGTATACAAATTGGATCCTCCTGTGGTTTTATGCCGAAGTTGGGGTAGGGAGCCGTCTGGTCGGACCTCTGCAAGACATAATCTTCTGAAGGGAAGCCCTCGTTCACCCAGATCCAGGCCAACTCGAAGCTCTCCTTAGCCTACTTGAGCGAATTAGCCACCGCTTGAGTATGCGGGACCTGGCAGAAGAGTTCCTCAGACTACAGATTCCTCCTCTGATGGCCAACTGGCATATCACCTTCGAGGAATATCCGGAGGGCAGCCTCCGAAAGATCTCTTCGAACTCGAGCTCTGCAGGTAACTTCGAAAACAACATTTTCATATATATTTATTTGAAGAAAAAACTAATGTCAACTTATCTCTCAGCTTCTCTAGCTCCGATGACTTCGGAGCAAATTGTGCGAGCATCGGAGAAGATCCTGGGAATTCCGACTCCGACCAAGAAGGAATGGAGAAAAAAGTTAGTGGGTACTTGGGAACGGTTCAACCGAGTATGGGTGTACTCGGAGTTGTTCCCCCTCCTCTTTTGGATTGGGTGCCTTCGGAGCAAGGGCCTAAGAAAAGGAAAGTGGAAGTTGGAACTTCAGCCCCTGCCAAGACTCCATCAAAGAAGGTAGCTCGAAAACTAAGAACTACGACGCCTTCAAGTTCGATAGCTTCGGTCTCCGATTCCTCGGAGGATGAAGGTAGAATCCTCGTTGACCTAATTGACAAGGATGAAACCTAGGCAGATGCAAGCATTGGCAATGCTGCAAACGTGCCAGAGGTTCCAAGCAGCTCTGCGCAGGTTGGGACTTTGACTGCTCAGGAACACTTGCCACGTGATGGAGCCCCTATGACTGAAAGCGGAGCCAAAGTAGCTGCAGAGTCAGCTCCAATTCTGGACGAAGTAACGACTGCACCTCCCGAAGAGGCTCCAACAGTCAAAGATTCAGTCTTGAATTTTGACTCCGACGAAGACTTTGGGGTAGCTTTTGACCCTCCAAGCAGCCCAATGCTCACCCGTCGACAAGACTTCGGAGGTAAACTTCGCATAATCTTTTTGTTCTTTTTCCCTGCAAAATTATACAATGTATAATACCTTTGCCTCAACAGGGTCCGCTCCAATGGAAGAGGTTCGTCCCGAAGATACGGTTCCTAGGACTTCAGTAACTCCGGAGAAAATTCTAGAAGTCACCCAAATGGGACCTGGAAAAGGTAAAGGCAAAATGGACACCTTCCCTGCTCCGAGTTCAGGATTAACTCCGTCTGAATCAACATACGGGGGTCAATCTATGGAGGGGGGCCAATCTGCCGAAGTTTCTGAGGATGCAGCCCAGCGCTCCGACCCCTCGCCGAATGAAGACGACCAGAGGGCTTTGTCTATGCTCCCTCTTCTAGCTCCTTTCTTGGAGCGAAGGACCGGACTTCGGACATTGCTCTAGCCTTTGGATCGAGCTAACAGCGAAGTCGGGGAGACAGACTTGGTAGCCATCCTGAACGAAGCGGAGGGTTCGAAGCTCAACGCCGCCATAGAGCGTGCAGTGTACCAGGTACGAAGTATCTGCAAAATAAAATTAATCTTACCTACAAATAATTTCTCACCTTGCTTTTTCCACTTTGCAGCAAATAGTCTTGGCCGAGCTGCGGCTGTCTCAAACGAGCGTGGAAGCCTTCGCCTTTTAGAGGAAATTACTGCTCTTCATTGAAATCTTAACATCTCTGAAGGTCGGGTTTCCCACTTGGACTACATGGTTTCAGTGGAGCAGAGGGCCAAACAAAGCTTGGAAACTGCGAATAAAAAGCTCGAAGCAGAACAAATTGTGCTTCGGGCAGAAATACAAAAGATGCGGGCAGAGCATGCTACGGCGGGGGCTAAACTTGTCAAGCTCTAGGAGGAAAAGGCCAACGCTACGGAGGAGGCTAGCAACCTGCTTAGCCAGAAAAGTTCTCTAGCTACGGAGGCAGCTAGGCACTCCGCTGTGGTGGATGAGTTGACTTCATCGAAGGACGCTTTACTTGAAGATAAGCTAAAATCGGAGAAGGTAGCTACGGAAGTCATGAACCAACTCCAAGGTGTTCTAGAGTACTTCGGTACTACTGGGACACTTCCTTCGAATGACAGCGTCTCCCTGCTGCGATGGCTAAAAATGATCCAAGGAGCTGCGAAGATGATGAAGACAGCACGCATTCGGTATGGAGAAATCTCCGGCCAAGTGGCTGCTCTTGGAGTACTTCGCTACTATGAAGATCTAGGATTATCGATAACGCCAGACTCTGGGGCGGCTCCCATTACCTTCGACGAAAACTGGCTTCTAAATCCTTCTGAAGATGTGGCCGCTGCTTGGCAAGCCTTCTAAGCTTCGTGGAGAGCCGAAGGTTGCACTGCGATCAAGGCTTGGATTGATGAAAGGCAATGCCAGAAGCAAGCTCGGTCGCAAGCCTCGTACGGATGATGTCGAAGTGTTAAACGTTAGTTACCGAAGAACTCCGCCTACTATGGGCTACCTTCGATCTTTTAAAACATCACAAGTGACCTCGGTTTTTAATTCCTCGAGATAGTTCCGGTGCAAATGCGCCCGAAATATGTAAAGATATACTATCTTATATTAAAGAGGAAGAAAAAGAAGCTAGCTTGGAAACTTCATCTTCTGAAGACATTGTATGGTCTGAGGATGAAGGTATTGCTGAAGTTCAAGGGAAAACACCTAAAGAACTTCAAAGCTGGGAAAGGAGCACCGAACGACATCGAACTTGGGCTGAACTTCAACAAGAACAGAAAGATTTTAGAGCTTCGAAGGGAGGTAGAAGAGTTAAACGCAGGGTTCTTAGAACTCCCGGTTCTGGAACTAGTCGTTCCAACCTTAGTAGTAGCTCTAGAGATCGAAGGGGTCTTCGATTCCTTCTCGGCATAGACACCGATTTTTCGTGATGTAATCGTAATTTGTTCGAATGATAAATATCGATTTTTAAAATTGTCTCCCTACTTCCCAGCCCCTCTTTGGGTGTAAGCAACTACGCGTTATACTCGAAGATGGTTAGGCGCAAAGGAAAATTAGGAGTACAATTTTGGGGGTTCAGAGCCCCTCTTTGACTTAAAGATTATTTAAAATCTTAAAAATGTTTTCGACTACTTGGAGTCTGAAAACTGGTACCGTAGTACCTTTTGATTGGAAAGAAGTCTCTTCAGACAACTTATTTGGACACTTTTAGTATCTCAAACGATTGGTCACTTTGGACTCTTTTTACGGATATTCGAAGCTGATGAGCTCAAACTCTGTTTTGTTTTGGCCTCCTTCGGCTCTTTTTGCGAATGCTATCAAACCGGTGGTTTGGAATTCGTAGTGGTCTCCTTGGACTCTTTTTACGGATGCTTTCAAGCCGGTGGCTTGGAATCCGTTTTTCAGTGACTTTCCCACCTCGTCGGAAGCTTCGAACTAGTGGTCCGAAGTCTGAAAAAAATGATTCAAATTAATGACACTTCCCTCCCAGCCAACTTCATCCTTCCAGTGCGTCCACTAGAAGTAAGAAATGTTTGAGAGGTAGGCATTATCTGAACCATGAATTTTATTAATTCAGAAGGTGTTTACAAATGATTACAAGGAGCCACTATGCGAAATATCGCTTTAAGTGCTTCGCATGCCATGTATGTGTTAGCTCTTCACCTTCTAAAGTAGCTAACTTAAAAGAGCCAGGACGCCCTGAGCAGACAATTATGTATGGACCTTCCCACTTATTTCCTAATTTTCCTGGTGCTATAATACTTCGCAAAACAAGATGACCCGACTTAAGCTCATTAATCTTGACTTTCGGGTCGAACCAAGTCTTCGTCTGCTGCTGATACTTTGTCAAATTGGCGAAAGCTCAAAGTCTTGTCTCTTCTATTAAATCTAGCAAAGTTTGTCTTTCTGCTTCTATTTCCGGTTCGGTGCTGCGAAGGGATCCTCCTTTGAGCTCCGTTGGCGTCATAGCTTCATCTCCGAATAATAGTCTGAAGGGAGTGAAACCCATGGACCTCGTTTGAGTGGTCCGAATGGACCATAGAATCATCGGGAGTTCTTCGGTCCACAATCCTTTTGCCAATCCCACTATTCTTCGATTCACCCCTGACAAAATATTACCATTGGCTCTTTCCACAGCTCCGTTAGACTGAGCATGTCACACTGCAGCAAAGCATAATTGGATGCCTAGATCTTCACTGTTGGGGGAGATAATCCCGATGACCGCGGGGGAGAGAGAGGGTCCGTACGACCCTGAAGGGAGACCACTACCGGAAGACTCGAAGCTTTATGCCGGAGGCACTCGGACCTCCGAGCAAGGAAGTTGGAGGCCCTCGAAGGCTCCGAGAGGCCACCCTTCGGGCTGAAGATTTTGGGGGACACCCCCCGAGGCCAGGATGCCGAAGGTCACCCTTCGGACCGAGCGGTGCTTCCGGAGGAAGGCTTGGCGGGGAGAAGACCAGTCAAGCCTAAAGGGGGACAGGATCATGATCGTCTGCGCTGTGTCGGGCGGCCCAGGCTGCGCCCAACACGGCTGATACGCTGTCAGGGCCGAATCTTCCTGTCTGTACTGTACAGAGTCCGGTTTGTCTGTACTGCTGACCAGCGTTAGGCCGAGTAGTGGTTGGCGGTTTAGAGGCTCCTGGCCCTTTAGGGCGGGGCGCCCTATAAATACCCCCCAACTACAGTTGTAATAAACACATGATCCAAGAATACAGAGCATATTGTGTTCCTTTACTTCCACTAAGAAAACCTGCTGGTTCGATCCGTCGTTCCAACAGTTGGCGCCATCCATGGGGATCCTAGTTCGAGAAGCTAGCGTCCTCTACACCCAGTCACCAAAGCATGTCGAGTCGGAAGGGCGCAAGCACGGCTCGTATCGCGGGGCTCCCGGAGGGGTTGCCGGAGGTGCGTCCTCCAAGTGGGCCCCCGGTGGTGGCCCTCCGAACCGACTACGTCCGTTCGCAAGACCCTGAGACCGCTTCAGGAGGAAGTGGGAGTCAGGCCGACGTCCTGGCCGCCGAGAATGCCCGACTGAAGGCGGAGCTGGCTCAGTGGCGCCAAGAGGCATCGCTCCGCCCTCCCGAGCCTTCCCGCGCTATGAGGGTCTCGGCTGTAGCCCTGAGCGACGACGAAGATCAAGCGGAGGAGGAAAACGCGTCATACGACGAGGAGTCCCCCCTGCACCCCGATCTTCAGAGGGTGCGCTTCGGTTCGAAGTTTTGGGCCGCCAAGCTTCCCATGTACTCCGGGGACTCTGACCCCGGAGTGTTCTCCCGCTCGTACGCTCTAGCAATAGAGGCATCCGGGGGGATCTGAGACACCATGGCTAAATGCTTTCCTCTGGTGCTCGAGGGGATTGCTCTCCGGTGGTTCTGGTCGCTCCGGCTTGGAGCCATCCATTCGTGGGACCAGCTGAGGAAGAAGTTCGTCAACAACTTTCAGGGGACCTTCATGGCCCCTATATCCACCGGAAGTCTCTTCCAAGTGAAGCAGCAACCCGGGGAAACTCTGCGGCAATACTCCCAGCGCTTCGCACACACCAAGGCCCAGATCAAGGGGCTCTCGGCCTCCTCGGTCATTGACGCTGCCCGGCAAGGTGTCACCCACCCGGGCCTCCTCGACAAGCTCCATCGGAAGCCTATCTCTTCGGTGGCCCAGCTCATGACGTACTTCGAAGAGTACGCCCGGTCCGAAGAAAGCCAGATGCGCCGATAGGCGATGATAGTCCTTATTCGGGCCACGGGCGCCAAGACGTACGAAGTATCTTCGGACCTCGACCGGGGAGCCTGCCCAGCTCCTGACTTCCGCCGCCAAGATTCCGGCCGACAGGACTCCATCCACCGGGATTCCCGGTGGGGCCGGAAGCATCTTCAGGGAGAAGTCCTCAGCATCACCCCTCGAGTTCCCGCCAAGCACCAGCACACGTCCGGAGGGGGCCGCTTCTCCGGGGCCAAGGCTCCATCTCGTGCACTCTCCGGAGGGTCCACCTTTTACTACAACGTCCACGGTGAGAATCGAAGCCACGATACCGACTCCTACCGGACCATACTTTCCCTCTGGAGCGACTACCTCGAGCGTAGCGCTGGTCGCGGCTCCACCGACAAAGGGAACCCCGTACCTCGCCCAGAAGTGGTCCAGGTGGTCAGGCGCCGCGACGAGCCAGAAGCCCTGGGCCTAGCCCCGGAGTTTGGCAGGGCCCAGGTCCCCAAACTCGAAGATGCGCCGGATCGGGGGAAAGAGGGTGGTCCTCCCCATTTCCGGAGGAGGAGCCCTGGGAGCTCTGTCCAAACGCCAGCGGCGGGATTATGCTCGGGAGGTCGGGCATATTGGCACATCCAGCTCCTCCGTCCTCCCCGAGTGGTCCCACGTTCCCATCTCCTTCACCGCCGAAGATGCCGCTGGAGTCAAGTTCCCGCATGCCGACCCCCTCGTCATCTCAGCAGATATCGCCGGAGTTGAGATGCGTCGCATCCTGGTTGATGGGGGAGTTCAGCTGACATCATCTTTGTGCAGGCCTTCGAAGCAATGACCCCAACGGAGCTTCGAGCCGGTTCGCTGCGCGCCATAGCACCCAAAGCCAATCAAGAGCGCGCCGTCTCCCTCGACCTGGCAGAAGAGACACGGCTCCGAGCCGTTGCCAATCTCTCCCAGTACCAGAAGCAAACAAAGGCATGGTATGATCCCAAAGTCAAGCACAAAGAGTTCCAGCCTGGGCACCTCGTCCTATGCACGGTGGCCGCCCCGACAAAGCTGGGCAACAAGTGGGAAGGACCGTACATCATGACCGGCTCCAGACGCCCGGGCTCCTACTGACTCGCTACCTTGGAAGGCGAGGAATTGAAGCATACTTGGCATGCAGAGCACCTGAAGAGTTATTTCGCATAATTTCATGAGTGTAAGCCAATGGCCAGTGCCGGCTACTCTTGTATCCAATCTCCAATTTAATAAAATTATTAAGGTGAACGTTTTTGACCAAGGTGGACGCACCGCGGTACTACAACATAAGTTTCACCAGGCAAAACCATCTTCCAAGCTCCGGATCGACGCACCCTGTATCGGGTTCCGAGCTCCGGCTCGACGCACCATCAAATCGGCTTTTGAGCTCCGGCTCGACGCTCCCTATATCGGTTCCAAGCTCCGGCTCGACGCACCCTCAAATCGGCTTCCGAGCACCGGCTCGACGTGCCCTATATCAGGTTCCGAGCTCCGGCTCGACACACCCTCAAACCGCCTTCCGAGCTCCGGCTCGACGCGCCCTATATCGGGTTCCGAGCTCCGGATCGACGCACCCTCAAACCGGCTTCCGAGCTCCGGCTCGATGTGCCCTATATCGGGTTCCGAGCTCCGGCTCGACACACCCTCAAACTGGCTTCCGAGCTCTAGCTCGACGCACCCTATATCGGGTTACGAGCTCTGGCTCGACGCACCCTCAAACCGGCTTCCGAGCTCCCGCTCGACGCACCCTCAAACTGGCTTCCGAGCTCCGGCTCGACGCGCCCTATATCGGGTTCCGAGCCCCGGCTCGACGCACCCTTGAACTAGCTTCCGAGCTCCGGATCGGCGCGCCCTAAATCGGGTTCCGAGCTTTGGCTCGACGCACCCTCAGAATTGGCTTCCGAGCCCCGGCTCGATGCGCCCTCAGTCGGGCTTCGAGCTCCTGCCCGAAGTACCCTGTACCATTCAGTACAACTTACTTATCCCGCCTTCCTCCTAGCTGATTTGCGCCCAGCCGGCAAGCCGTCTACCCGCAAAGGAGGGGAGGAGGAAAGGAGCAAGGAGAAAGGCTTCAACCACATACATTGTCAATGCAAAATGTAGCATGCAGTGTTTATTGCGAATCAAGAGCAAGAAAGAGGGATAAAGAGAGGTCTTAATGCAAGCCAAGCAGGAACCGGAGGCACCCTTGGTCGGACGAACTGCCCGGGCCGAAGCTTGCCCTAGCCTAAGACTCCAACACGGCTCAAGTAGACTTCTCCTTCCTCTTCTGCCTTTTCTCCTCTTTCTTTTGGGCATGGAAGATCCTTTGGTCTTCTTGAAGTTGGGCCCAGCTGAGTAGATTGTCTCCCGCAGAAGGCGTGCCATCCAGACCAGCTTCCGTGTCGGACCAGTCCACCGGTTTAGGAGACGAAGACGGGGCTCGGGGCTCTTTCTCTTCTTCCTTGACAAGGTTCAGAAACCCTTGAAGAATGTCAGGGTCCGCGCGCCCGTTGCTACCACGGGGAAGGGTGAAGCGCGCAGGCCGATTCACTCTCAGGGCTTCGAGAATCGCCCATCGGTGCCGAAGAGCATCTTCAACCTCGAGTACCTCGACATCGGAATCACAAGCATGGACACCCTAAGTAATCCCCCAAAAAAGTACTCTTTATTAATATATGGCTAAGTCTCTAAAACTATTACAGGGTGTGCGGCACAAGGGTCTTAAGGAAGTTACACCTTCGGGTCTGGCTGGCATGCCGAGGCTGAAGGCTTCAAAAGGGCCGGAGGGCCGCAGGCGCGAAGCGCCTCCTCCAGCAAGGCTGTGATCGCTTCGGGGCCCTCGACTTGCCAAGTCATCTTAAGTGCTCTCCGAGAATGGGCCACCGTCGGACTCGGCGACCGGAGGTGATCCCCTACGAAGCTGACCGGATGCGGGCTCGAATATGAAGGGAGAGGGAGCCCAGACGTCTAGAGGTGTTGGAGAATCCCGAAGGAGGCCACCCGAGTGGATACCTCACCATACTTCGATACGGTGAGGTTTATTTGCCGGACGGCAGCTTGGATAAACTTTATCCGGTGGGCTAGGGGCTCCCGGGCTATACGTCGAACGCACCACACCTGGTGCCATAGCGCGCCAGCGTCTTCCAGAGGGACACCGCGGTATCGGCCGCCGTCTTCTCCCCCTCGGTGAGCGCCTCGGTTATCTCCTCGTTTCGGGTAAGGAGGTCAGCCTCGGCCCGCTCCAGCTGGAGTACTCGAGCTTCGAGGGCCTTGGCGTTAGCTTCCACCTTTCGGAGCTTGTCCATCTCCGAGACTTGAACCTGAAGCACGAAGACCTCGCTTTCGAGTCGCTCCGCCTCTGAGGCTCGGGACCGGAGCCCCTCCGCCTCAGTGGCTTGGGCCCGAAGGGCGTCGATCTCCACCTCGATCTCGACCGCTCGGGCAGCCCGAGCCCAGAGCCCTTCTAGCTCCGCGACGCGAGCCTTGAGGGAGTCAACCTCCGCCACCTGGGCCTCGAGCGCTTCGCTCCTAGCAGCCCGGAGGTGAAGGCTTTCGATCTCCGCCGCCTGCTCGCGGGCCAGCCTCTCGGCGGCTTCCGCTCGGACGGAAAGCCCCGAAGCGTCGGTTTCGTGGCGGTGGCGCTCGAAGAGCAGGGAGAGCAGCGACCCCTGCGCCAGCGCATGTACCTACGCACAAAGTGGTGAATCATGAAAAAGAAAGGTTAGGGGCCCGCCGAGAGGTACTTCGAGAAAAATACCTGGCTTGCGGCATTCTCAATAGCCCGACCGAGCTCCAGACTGTCCGTCAGCCCAAGCTTGTCTATCACAGGAGCCTCGCGCAGGCGCAAGTAATAGTCGTGGACCGGAGCCACCTTGGATGCGAAGTCCTCGTCCTCCACCAAGTAGGGACACAGAAGGGGTACGTTAGAACGCGCGACCCGCGGGCTGGAGGGGGCCCAAGGTCGGGTCCCTTTGCCTTGGGCAGCCTCCGGAGAAGCCTCCTCGGCGGCCCCAGTCTCCACCCCGCCTCGTGGCCCCGGGGCCCACGCCGCATCAGCAGGGGCTCTAGACCTCGCGTTTGCGTCGTTCTCGCAGGGCAGAACGACTGGATCGGCAGCCCGAATGGATGTACCTGCTCGAGTAAACAAGGGTTAAAAGCAAGAAGACCAGGCACTTTGGGAAGAGATTGGGCAAGCTAGAGTACCTTCGTCTGCATCCTCGACGAAGTCCCCCGAGGGCAGTCCATGCCCCGAAGGGCTCGGCCGATAGAACAAGTTGTCTATCGAGTTAACAAGGGAACCTGCCGCCGCCGCGGTGAGCTCGGCCTCCACATTGGCACTCCCTTCGATGGTGCTGAGCGGGTCAGCCAGCCCCCACGGTCCAGACTATCTGTCTCCCTGCTCCCCCGGGAGCTGGCGGAGACCCCATCCGAAGCCGGCTCATGTGGGGGAGCGGCCTTGGGGGGCGCCATCGTTTCAACGACTGGCGCCTCCTGCCCGGTCCCCGGAGCAGTCGTCGAAAGGTCCAAGGGAGGGAAAGCCTCGCTAGCTCTTTCAGTGCCCGGCCGGACCGATTGGCTCGGGTCCAGAACAGCAGGGGGGTCCTCTGACTCCGATCGGGCCCCCTCACTAGAGCACCCCATTCGGAGTGGGAGGCCGAGGAGTGACTCGGAGAAAGCTTCCGTGAGCCTTTCACCATCTTATTCTTCATTGGGGCGTCGGGGGGAGAGACCACCGTCGGGATCGGCCACTTTTCTCTTCGAAATGGCCCGAAGGACCTCCCCTGTCGGAAGAGGTGGAGGCGAGAGCTCGAGTGCTCCCCACACTCTGTTGAATCGCTCCCAGGAGACCACCAGCTCCAGCCGCCGAGTGTATTCGGCCGGAGTAGGGGCTCCAAGGATCCTCTCCGCCGTGCGGGCCACCTCCACGGGCGTCCAAGCGATGAGTGACCCTGCATTCGAGGGTCAGGGTCGGGGCACCCTCCGAACGCGGTAGAAGGAAGCGAAGCAAAAGAGTACGGATGCTTACCAAGCTGACGGGAGAGCTCCATCGATGTCGACTCATCCTGGCTGCTCCGCAGCGACGCTGGCCACTCCTCCTTCAGTGGAGGGATTTCGAGGGCCACGAACTCCTCCGCCAGGTCTCGCATGCTCATTCGGCGGGTGACAATCTGGAGGAGCTGAATCCTAGCGGAGAACGAGCCGGCGCTAGCCCCGATACATGCCTCCCTCCGGAACCAGATATGGCGCGGAGGCCTGGCTAGCCCGGAGTTGAGCCCCACTTGGAGTACCACCTCTTGTTGGTGCATCTGCACGAAGACCTCCGCCCTCCCCTCATAGCCTTTGGCGCGCATGGCCCACTCGAAGATGGCGAGGCGGGCTACGGCGTTTGGGGATAGCTACGGGAGCTCTAGGTGGAAGGCGTCCAGCACCCTGGCGAGGAGCTCCGAAGCGGGAAACCCCAGACCCGCATCGAAGAAGGCCTCAAAGATGACGACCTCTCCCTCCCGCGGCTGTGGGACCGATTCCCGGCTTGGCTTCCTCACCGGCGCTTCGGGGCCTAGGCGGCTCCTGGTCACTTGCTCGATAGACGCATCTGTGCACGCCGATGGCCCGAGCTCTAGAGTTTGCTCCTGAAACCGCTCTGAAGCGGGACGGAGCTCCCGCGGGTCACGTGCCTCTCCTGGGCCAGGTGTCGTCGTGGCCACTGCCGCCGCCGCCGCCATTTGGCACTGCAAGAAACGGGGATCCACCGCCATGGCAGGGGCTACACACTTCACCATGGCGAAAGGAGACAAGGAAGAAGCAAGAGCTCGGAGAGCACGCGCTTGTTGTTGAGAGTGAGGAGAGAGAACTGGTCCAGTGGGCAGGAGGAGGCTTAACCGGCGTAGCAGGGGCTATTTAAGCACAAGGGTCGCCGCCGGTCTACCTTCCGCCTGCTCAGTGTGCGCGCGTAACGGTCGCGCGACATTCGCATTTAAGGTCCAACCGGCGCATCGGGCGCGCCAGTCCCTGGCGGTTCGCCTCCCTAACGTCTCCTGCATGCGCGCCGCATTAACTGCGCTTAGTAACGCTTTGGCTTACCTCCTCGGGCGCCGAAACCTGGCGGTCAAAGGCGCGTGGGCGCCCGCGCAATCGGTCAAACTTCTCCCTCCGAAGGGGAGAGAGAGGTTCAACCTGCCAAGGGAGCCCCGAGATTGGCTCCCGGCCTCCGAATTCCCAGGCGCCCGGCGGCCTCAAAGCACCTCCGGAACAATCGGAGGGGATCGCTTCATTGCAAGATCCAGCATCTCCGTGTAAGTCATTTTCCTTACAAAGGTTATCGGTATTATCATATGCGCTTCCACCCTCTCTTATGCAGGGCACTAAAAGAGGGAAGAAGCGAGGGGCTACTGTTGGGGGAGATAATCCCGATGACCGTGGGGGAGCGAGAGGGTCTGTACGACCCTGAAGGGAGACCACAACCGGAAGACCCGAAGCTTTATGCCGGAGGCACTCGGACCTCCGAGCAAGGAAGTTGGAGGCCCTCGAAGGCTCCGAGAGGCGCCGGAAGGGGTCCTCGGGGAGGGGAGCGATCAGGCGGAAGCTGGAGGCCACCCTCCGGGCTGAAGATGTCGGGGGCCACCCCCCGAGGCCAGGATGCCGAAGGTCACCCTTCAGACCGAGCAGTGCTTCTGGAGGAAGGCTTGGCGGGGAGAAGACCACTCAAGCCTACAGGGGGACAGGATCGTGATCGTCTGCGCTGTGTCGGGAGGACAGGCAGCGCCCGACATGGTTGATACGCTGTCAGGGCCGAATCTTCATGTCTGTACTGTACGGAGTCCAGTTTGTCTGTACGGCTGACCAGCGTCAGGCCGAGTAGCGGTTGGCGGTTTAGAGGCGCCTGGCCCTTTAGGGCGGGGCTCCCTATAAATACCCCCAACTACAGTTGTAATAAACACACGATCCAAGAATACAGAGCATACTGCGTTCCTTTACTTCCACTAAGAAAACCTGCTGGTTCGATCCATCGTTCCAACATTCACAAAATTTCTTGAAGGGTTCTGCATCGAATTGTGTTCCATTGTCAACTGTGAGTTGTCTAGGAACTTCGTACCGGCAAATGATATTTTTCGAGAAAAATTTTTGTACATTATTCGAAGTGATAGCAGTTAGGGGCTCTGCTTCGACCCACTTAGAAAAATATTCAATTGCTACCGCTGTGGATTTCAAATTTCCTTTTGCTACTGGGAAGGGGCCAATCAGATCCATGCCCCATCTGGCCATGGGCCATATTGGAGCAATGACTTGAAGAGTTGTTGGTGGGCGATGTCTTCTTCGTCCCATTCACTGACATCCTTGGCATGTGCGGACTAAACTCTCCGCATCAGCTATTATTGTAGGCCAATAAAGCCCCTGACGATGTGTTTTTCCTGCCAAAGCTCGAGGGACCAGATGGCTACCGCAAAGTCCTTCATGAATTTCTAGGAGAATTTCTTGACCTTCGGCTTGAGATATACATCGGAGCAGAGGGGAACATACTCCGGCCTTGTACAAAATACCGTTGATTATACGATAATTCCGAATTCTAAGTTTCAACCTTGAAAGTTGTGGCCCTTCACACAAACTTGCTCCTCCTTGCATCAATTCCATAATTGAACTTCTCCAATCTGTATTTGGGATGCAAAGGATTTTTGCAGAAGGAATTTGTGGCACCGAAGGTGTACTGAGTTCTTCATAAAAAGCCTCTTCTGGTATGTCCATAGCTCTGGCCGTAGCTTTTGCTAAGATATCAGCTTGCACATTTTTTGCTCTAGGTATACTCCGAATGGAAATCCCTTTAAATGCTGCTTCAATCTTACGGATTTCTTCCAAGTATTTTGCAACCTATGGATGCCGAACTTGAAAGCTCTTGTCCACGTGCCCTGCTACAATCTGAGAATCTATCTTAATAACAACTCTTGTAGCCCCTAGAGCACGTGCCTTTCAATGTCCCAATAAAATTCCTTCATACTCCGTTGTATTATTGGTAGATTTAAAGTTGAGTCTTGCGTAGTACATTGCCTTTTGCCCCGAAGGTGAAATTATTACTGCTCCAACACATGCTCTAGATGCTTGGAAAGCTCCATCGGAGTAAATAGTCCAAATCCCTTCACTTGGCTTCTCGGGAGCCCATGCTGCAGGGGGAGTCCACTCTGCCACGAAGTCCGCCAACACTTGTGACATAATTGTTGTCCTTGCCACAAAGGATATACCGAAGGGTTTCCAATTCAACGGCCCACTTCCCAATTCTTCCTATAGAATCGTTACTTCAGAGCATATCTACCAAAGGATATGAAGGGGGTCCATCTTCCCTTTGCCTTTTCCAGGCCCCATTTGAGTGGCTCCTGTAATTGGCTCCGAAGTTGTCGAAGGTCCAGGAATTACATCTTCGGGACGGACCTCTTCCACGGAAGTGGATCCTGTAAAAACAAAGATATTATACATTGTATAATTTCACAGGGAAAAAGAACAAAAGAATTATGCGAAGTTTACCTTCGACATTTTGGCGACGAGTAAGCATTGGACTGCTTGGCGGGTCGAAGGCTACTCCAAAGTCTTCGTCGGAATCAATGGTCAAATCTTCGACTGTTGGAGCATCTTCTTGAGCAGCCGTTGTTACTTCCCCCGGAATCGAAGCTGCAGTAACTTTCACTCCGCTTTCGTCCGCAGGGGCTCTGTCTTGAGGCCCACAAGCATCCTGCCTTCATCCTCCAAAGAATCGGAGATTGAAGCTCTTGGACTCAAAGGCGTAGGAACTCTTGGCTTTCGAGCCACCTTCTTGAGCGGAGTCTTGGCAGAACTGGAAGCTCCAGCTTCAGCTTTTCTCTTTTTGGGCCCTTTCTCCGAAGGCACCCAATCCACCAGAGGGGGTGGAATAACTTCGAGTAGCCCCCATACTCGGTTGGATCGCTTGAGGAGCCATGCTGAATAGCGTGGGCCTCATGGCTCCAGAAGTGATGAGTCATTGTCAACGATAGTCAAAGAGGACTGAGGAAGAGAAGAGATCTGCTGTTTCATGGGCCGCGTGTGACTCAGGTACACGGGCAGCGAGCGACTGTCGGGCAGAGGAGGCTGCGAAGTCGGGCTGGCCCAATCCGGGTGCATGGGCCAGAAGCAGTAGAAGACCCACTGGGCTGTTGACCAGGACTGACTCAGGTACACGGGCGGTGAGCGATTGCCGGGCTGAGAGAGCTGCGGAGTCGGGCCGGCCCAATCCGGGTACCTGGTGCAAAGCTGGTGGAGGCTTTGTCAGTTTCGGCGTAAAACTGACAACCATTGATTCTGTATCCGACTGTCCAGAAGAGAAGCCGTAGTCGCTACGAAAACTTAGCTTCCGGATATGTCATCTGTATCTCTAGGCCCACAGTCAGTCAGTTGTGTCTGTAAAAATTCCTAAGGGCAGTAGAGTCTTTTCCTTTATTTTTGAGTCTGTAAAAACCCTAAGGGGCTGGTAGAATATTCCTAGTATTGGGCTGCCTATAAATAGGACCCCAATCCCTAGGGTTTGGACTACCCCTTTGTGCTGAAATCAAATCCACTCTTTGGGTCATTTTGTCTCCCGTTTCTCTCTCCTGTGTGCGCCGCCAGGCTTGTGTTCCTTCCTGTTTGTGCATTATTCTTATTCTAAACTCTTGGATGCATTTAAGCCTTGGTCCCTGCTGATTTTATTTGTTGCACTTGTTTGGTTTGGAGAGTTATTGCTTCAACTACGGGCTGCTGAATTTATTTCGTGAGGAGAAGCTTCTTCTGTTGCTTCTGTTCTTCACAAACTGAGTACTAGTTCTTGCTGTTGCAAGTAGTACTACTTTCTTGTAGCTACAGTAGTCTGTGGAGCTTTTCACCTTCTACTGCACAGCCTTTTCGATCGAGGCTGACAGGGTCTGTCACCTTTTTGGCTGTGTTTCGAGCGAAGCTACTCTCTGTTCGAAGCCCCTCAGTTTCGCGGGGTAGGCTTCGATTTATCTCTTTCGAAGGCTTCGTTCGATCTTCGGTATTTGGTTTGCATTCTGTGTTGCTAAGCTTCGAAGCATCTTTCTGATCGTCAGCATCGCATACTTCGAACAATAGTGCGAAGGGGCTTCGGCCCTATCTGTTCGAAGTCCATACTTCGACAAGTTTTGAAGTTGGGTTCGAAGCTTGTAGCTCCGCTAGGCCTCGCACTGACTTCTGTGTAGCGTGTCACCCTTCGCCTCTCATTTCGGAGCTTGCTCTTTTCGAAGGTAGAGCATTGGCTTCGGACTTGTTTTTCTGTCGCGTGACAGGCTTCGCTTCTTTGTTCGAAGTTTGTCCGTTTGTGTGTTGTGTTCGAAGCTTTCTGTTCGAAGGTTTTGTTTCGAAGCTTTTGGTTCAAAGTTGTGTTCGAAGTTCTGTCTCCGAAGTGCACACTTCGAAGCAGGCTCCGACTCTGTCACTTTGGTCCGAAGCTCTTGGTTCGAAGCTGTGTTCGAAGCCTTGACTTCGAAGTACATACTTCGAACCAGGCTCCAGCACTGTTATACTTCGCTCCGAAGTACTCTTCGCATCTTGTCTATTCGAACTAGGCTAGACCGTGACACCTTCGGCATCTCGGACAGACTCCGACACCAACCTCCGAAGCAGACCTCGACGTGCGAAGGGGGCTTCGCCAAGTTCCGAACAGGAGACAAATTTGGACAGTAACTTCTCTTTTTATCTTACACATACTTAGATCATTTCATTGAGAAGTATAGGCCTGTTACACCTTGTTCATCTGCCTAGTTGCACTACTTTAATAGATCACTGTTTATCATCAGTTGCTTCTAGGTTAGAAACCTTTAGACTTAGGCCTTCTGTTTATTTTCTGCTGCGTAGTATTTTTGAGGTGCGTTGGGTATTGGGAACAGGACATTGATTCGAAAGAATTTTTAAGGCGCCCATTCACCCCCCCTCTGGTCGCTACTTTCGGTCCTACAAGTGGTATCAGAGCGAGGTTAGGGTTTTTCCATACCTTAACCGGTTCTAAACCCCAGTAGTGACTATGACGTCTCCTGGCAAGGTCCCGTCCTTGGAAGCCTATGGCTATAATTATTGGAAGACTCGCATGCGAGCCTATCTCATGAGCCAGGGTTCGAACATATGGGACAATTGCGTTCACAGCACGTTTGTCATTTTGCCAGTCGCTGAGCATGGTACTGCTGGTATCATTGCTCAGCATCTGAGCAACAGTAAGGCTGTGAAAATTTTGTTTTCTGGTTTAGGTCCCACTGAGTTTGAGCGTGTGAGTCATCTCTCCACTGCGAGAGAGATCTGGGCTACCCTCAAGGCACACCATGAGGGAACAGCACAGGTCAAGGCTCGGCTCTATCAGACCTACCGGCGTGAATATGAGAATTTCACACAGAAGCCGGGTGAATCTGTTGAGGCTTTGTTTGGTCGCTTTCAGTCGATCATTAACAAGCTTCGGGACAACAAGGCTGAGGGTGCTCAGTTAGTCTCAGATCACGAGCAGGCGCTCAAGGTTCTTCATACCTTGGACCCAAAGATCTGGGAGATCAAGGTATCATCTATCGTTGAGAGTACTTCTTACGATACCTTGACCATTTCTGAGTTGTTTAGCAAGCTGAAGGCCACTGAGGTAGATATCTAGTTGAGATCAAATCTCACTGGCTCTGGATCAAAATCCCTGGCCCTTGCTACACCTTCTGTTGATCCCTCTGCTGTGAGCTGTGCTGGGTTCTCCTTGATGTCTATCACTGAGGACCAGCTTGAGTTGTTGGGAGATGATGATTTGTGTCTCTTTAACAACCGGGTGCGTCGTGTCTATGATAAAAGAATGTTCAAAAGACACGGCACAAAATCCGGATGCTTTGAATGTGGTGATCCAGGACACTTCATCGCCGACTGCTCCAAGCGCAGTGGATACAAGAAGGGCACCGGCAGCAGCTTCCACGACTCCGGCAAGCATGAGAGCCCCTCCTTCAACAAGGGCAAGCCGAAGACCCGGTTCTTCAAGAAGGCCCTGAAGGACTACCGGCGAGAGAACAAGAAGCGCGACAAGGCCTTCTTCGCTGAGATGGAGAAGAGCTACTCCAAGAGATCCACGTCTTCTTCCTCTTCATCGAGCTCAAGCGATGAGGAGATCGCCATCAGGAAGGGGAAGGACAAGGACGATCCGGCGGGCCTCTGCTTCATGGCCTTCGGAGACAAGCCGAAGAGCCGCTCACACCAGCGCCGAAGATCCCGCAAGAGCTTCTGCTCCATGGCTCTTGGGGATAGAGAAGAAAAGAGCTCCTCCGATGACTCCGACGACGACGATAGCAAGGTATCATCTTATGAGCGTGAAATTGTTGATTTACTTGAAAGCAATCGTCAGGAGTTGAAATATCGGGAGAAACTGCTTAGGGGGGCTAAGAAAAGGATAGACTAGTTAGAGAGTGAGCTTGCCGTGGCCAGCGGTAGAATTGAGAGTCTATCTTCTTCCCCTTGCTTGGGTGATAGCAGTGAGTGCCCGAAGTGTGAGGTGCTTCTGTGTGACCTGTCGACTCTGAAGTCCAGGTACACAGAAAGGGTTGATGAGAGGGACGCTTTGGCCACTGAGCTTGAAAGCGCTCAGCTGGAGCTGAAAGATGCTCAAGCCACTGTCGTCGCACCCTATGTTGATTGCCCATCTCATCTAGCTGCCTTAGCTGAGCTGAAATCCAAGGGTAATGAACATTTGGGTGACTTGGAGAGGTTGAGAGCTGAGCTTGCGCAGACTAGGCTAGAGCTTGAGACATTGTTAGTTCCACCCACTGTCTGTGAGAACTGTCTGTCTCTTAGAATGGAGTTGATTAAGCTAAAAGCCGGGAAGTCTGTCCAAGAAGAGAGTGAGTGTGAGACCTGCTTGTCTTAGGTGGAGGTTCTAGCTTCCTTGAGAGAGGAGCTAGCAGATTCTCAGAATGAGAACTTTTACCTCCATTCTATCCTGAGTTGGATCAGTGCCAGAGAGCCACGACTTGGCATGATGATCCAGCAGTTCAAGAGGCAGGATGGGTTTGGGGTACGTTACACCTACACCAAGGCTGACTTTGAGAGTGCCATTAGCCGAGCAGTGGAGTGGAGTAAAATGACTCCAGAGCAGAGGTATCCCAAGACTCACTCCACTGAGTCTTCCCAGGCTTGTCAGCCCAAGGATGGAGTGATCCATGAACCACCTAATGCTCCACCCAAGAAACCTATCTAGGTTCCAAAGCCCAAAAATCTCCACACTTCTCTTGACTCTCTTCCTGGACCCTCTCAGCCCAAGAAGACCACACCAAACACTACCAAGCCCAAGAACCCCAAGCCTCAACCACATCCCAAGAAGCCTACCTATCATTGTGAGTACTGTAAGAGAGACGGGCATCTTGCGGAGTTCTGCTTCAGGAGGAAGCGGGTTGAGAGAGCAGAGAGGGCTCGTAGTGATCAGGAGCAGTTCTACCAGCAGGGAGGTAGACTGCATGTCCCTCGACGCGGGGAGAGGCTGGAGGCCAGGCCGCGTCGTGTAGGTGGTGGTAGAGGAGACGGTTTTCTTGCCCGTGCTCCAGTTGGTGGTGTTCGTTCCGGCAGAGTTCCAGACCGAGTTGGCTACGGTTCTGGACCTCGTGGCCGTAGGGTTAGGAAGAACCGTGGACCGCGCTTTGAGCCGCGTTTTGGTCCAAACTCTTTTGATGGTTTTCGCTTTCCATCTTTTGAGCAGATGGCTCGACACTGGTTTAGCTCTTTTGCTAAACCTGGTGCCGGACCATTTGCTCCCACTTACAGACATTGATTGTGTAGGACCGGGGACTGGAGGATGTTTGGATCATGGACTCAGGATGCTCTCGCCACATGACGGGACATCACAGATGGTTCTCCAGTCTCACTCCCCCGAGCTCCAAAGAGTACATCACTTTCGGGGACAGCGGTCAAGGGAAAGTAAGTGGCATAGGCTCAATTAGCATTTCAGATCATTTCTCTTTGAAGAATGTTGCTTTGGTTAAAAATTTGAACTTCAACTTGATTTCTGTGTCACAACTTCTTGAGGATGGTTTGGAAGTGCGTTTTAAGAAGGGCAATTCTTCTGTGATTGATTCTAGAGGGTCTTTGGTTTGTCAGATTTTACCCTTCGGTAAAGTTTTTCGAATTGACTTCTCTAGTTCTTTTGGCCCTTCTCGCTGTTTGATTGCTGGATCTTCTTCTGAGCTCTGGATGTGGCATAGGAGGTTAGGTCATTTCAGTTTTGATCTGCTAGTCAGGTTAAGCTCTATGGACCTCATCCGAGGATTGCCCAAGCTTAAGATGGAGAAGGATCTAGTTTGTCATCCCTGTCGTCATGGGAAAATGGTTGCCGCTTCTCACGCACCTGTGTCTCAGGTGATGAATTCGTATCCGGGAGAGCTTTTACACTTGGACACTGTAGGTCCAGCTCGGGTACGCTCGGTCGGTGGGAAGTGGTATGCACTTGTGATTGTTGACGACTTTTCTCGTTTCTCGTGGGTTTTCTTTCTGGAGTCTAAGGATGAAACTTTTCAATTTGTCCATGACCTGATTTTGAAGCTGAAGAATGAGAACAATGGCCGGATGCGAGCAATTCGCTCCGACAACGGCTCTGAATTCAAGAACTCTCAGTTCGTCAGCTTCTGTAGTGATCAGGGTCTGGACCATCCGTTCTCTTCTCCTTACACTCCCCCACAGAACGGCGTTGTGGAACGAAAGAACCGCACGCTAGTTGAGATGGCCAGGACGATGCTCGATGAGCACAGGACTCCTAGGAGTTTTTGGGCTGAAGCCATGAACACGGCTTGCTATCTGGCCAACCGCATTTTTCTTAGAGCTTACCTTGGTAAGACATCATATGAGTTGCGGTTTGGCAGACAGCCCAAGGTTAGCCACTTGCGAGCGTTTGGCTGCAAGTGCTTTGTGCTCAAGAAGGGAGGGCATTTGGACATGTTTGAGTCTCGTTGCTGGGATGGTGTTTTTCTTGGTTATGCATTGCATTCTCGAGGCTTCCGTGTTTGGAACCTCGAATCCCAGCTGCTTGTCGAGACGTGTGAGGTTTCATTTGATGAGTCCTTGCCTTCTTTGACTCCTTCTTTTGAGCTTTCTGGTGATGATGAGCTCGGAGAGTCCATCTTCGAGGAAGATGAGGATACTCCAGCTGCTGTTGAGGGTGGGCCTTCTGCATCCCCCACAGAGCCCACATCTTCTGAGACTTCGACTGATGATGAGGGCGGACCTCTGATCACTTCTTCCACTTCGATCGAGCCCCCTCAGTTGGGTCCAGAGGTGCCAGCTGCTGACTCCGGTGAGGTGACTTCAGATCACTAGGGAACCCGAGCAGTTCAGCGTGACCATCCCTCAGAGCTCATCATTGGTGATTTGACTGAGAGAACTTTGCGTTCTTCTGCCTCTCTCGCTGTGTTTGCTGAATCTGCGTTTGTTGCATCTTTTGAGCCCAGAGATGTTTCTCATGCTCTTTCTGATTCAAATTGGATTAATGCTATGCAAGAAGAGCTTGAGAATTTTGTCCGCAATCGAGTTTGGACACTAGTTGAGCCGCCACCAGGATGCAACCCCATAGGCACCAAGTGGGTATTCAAGAACAAACAAGGTGAAGATGGGGTTGTGGTGCGCAACAAGGCTCGACTAGTTGCCCAGGGTTATTGCCAGAAGGAAGGTATTGACTTTGAAGAAACCTTCGCTCCGGTTGCCCGTCTTGAGTCCATTCGTATCCTTCTAGCTTTTGCCGTTTCAAAGGGTTTTAAGCTTTTTCAAATGGATGTTAAGAGTGCTTTTCTGAACGGGTACATAGAAGAGGAGGTTTATGTTAGGCAACCCCCCGGTTTTGAGAACCCTAAGTTTCCTCGGCATGTTTTTAAGTTGCATAAAGCTTTATACGGGTTGAAGCAAGCCCCAGGGCTTGGTATGACCGGTTAAAGCAATTTTTGTTGGGGAAGGGCTTTGTGATGGGTTCTGTGGACAAAACTCTTTTCTTGCTCAGAGATGCTTCAGATTTTTTAGTTGCTCAGATTTACGTGGACGATATTATCTTTGGCGGTACTACTGATTCTCTTGTGTCCAAGTTTTCTGAGCAGATGCACAGTGAATTTGAGATGAGCCTCATGGGTGAGCTTAAGTACTTTTTAGGGCTCCAGATCAAGCAGACCAAGGACGGCACCTTCATCGACTAAGGTAAGTACACTCGTGATATGCTTAAGAAATTTGACTTTGGTGGTGAATTGAAGCCGCAGATGACCCCGATGGGCACTTCTAGGGGTCTGGACAAGGACGAGAGCAGTGTCAAGGTCAATGAGAGGGAATTTCGAGGGATGATCGGTTCGCTGTTGTACTTAACGGCAACAAGACCGGACATACAGTTCGTCGTGGGACTTTGCGCGCGTTTTCAGTCTTCACCACGCGCGTCTCACCGGCAGGCTGTCAAGCGTATTTTCAGGTATCTCACCTATGCGCATGATCTTGGTCTTTATTATTCAGCATCATCATCACTTGATTTATCTGGCTTTTCGGACGCTGACTTTGGTGTGTGCCGGTTGGATCGAAAGTCGACTTCCGGTACTTGCCAGTTTCTTGGTTCTTCCCTTGTCTCTTGGTCTTCTCGAAAGCAATCTGGAGTTGCTCTTTCGACCACAGAGGCTGAGTATGTAGCTGCTGCCAGCTGCTGCTCACAGATGGTTTGGACGATTTCCACTCTACGAGACTTTGGGTTGTTCTTTCCTACCAGGGTTCCATTGTTTTGCGACAGCACTAGTGCTATTAGTGTAGGGAAAAACCCGTGTCTCCATTCAAAAACCAAACATATTGATGTGCGCTTTCACTTCTTGCGGGATCAATATGAGAAAGGTGTCATTGACCTTATTCATGTTGATACCCATCATCAGTTGGCTGACATTTTCACCAAACCCCTAGATCAGTCTACTTTTGAGCGTTTACGAGGGGATTTGGGTGTTGTGTATCCTTTTTAGGATATTTTGCGTCAGTTTTCTTTCTTCTTTACTCTTTTCTTGAGTCTTTTTGTGTGTGTTCATATCATACATAGTCACATATCACACTTTTAAGCCTGCTTCTGTTATATGATTGAACTGCTTTACTTATTCTAGCGGGTACATGCTTTTGATTACTTGTCAATGATCATGCTTTGGTTCAGTTCACTTGATATACCTGATATCTGTCATGTGCATGGCTTTTACGCTTTCAACTTGAAAAATGATCACCATTGCTTCTGGTAACTAGCATGTGTAGGCTGAGTGCTTTTGCTATCTGTTACATGCCTTGTAGCCAGTTCATCACATAGATGCAGATATGCAACTTGGACATCTTTATGCTTTAACATGGAAAATGTGCTATAAAAATGATAAAAATCAAAAATGAATGAAAACTCCATGCCTTTTTATGCTTAAGTTGAAAAGATCCAAGTGGGTTTGCTTTGTCGCATTATATTGTTCTGGATTGCTTACCATAGCACTTTGGTATGAACTAGGACAGTGTAGTGTATGTCGAGACCAATGTCTTAAGCTTCTGATGGCCCAGTTCTGGCCTAGGCTTGACTTGGTCGGTTAGCATAAGGTTTGACATGCAAATAACCCTTGGCAAAAATGACAAAGGAAAATGAAAAAGCCTGAACATCTAAAAGATAACAAGTTTGCTGAAGCATTTTGTTTTTGGACAATGCTTATCTTGGTAGATATCAGCTAGCTTCTGCATCTCATGCTTTACCTTGCTTGTTTATTAGAAAATGTGGTGATTCTTTTATTTGCAAAAACTGGAAAAATGCGTGCTAAATGACTTTCTTTAGATATCATCTGTTGCACTGATCATGCCATGTGTCGTAGACAGTATCTCTTTTGCTATACTTGCTAGATGCTGTAACTGCAGTTAATCATATTTGAGAAGCATGCTTTCTACACTCCACCTGCACCCCAATTGCATTCACTGCATATTTTGAGGGGGAGTTGCCTTTCAGGGGGAGTTTTTGTGTCTCTTTTGAGTGCTTGATGAGTTCACTTGTCAACAAGGGGGAGAAAATTTGGGATCAGAGTTTAAGGGGGAGTTCTTACTCTGTTGATATCCTTGTTATGCTGCAATCGCACTCATTTTGAGCTTTTATGTTTTGGTTAACCATAATGACCGCTTCTTGCTTTTGTTTGGCTTTTGGTCATTAAGGTTAAACTTTTACTTTATTTTTCTTCTTCTTTGTTCTCTTGTATTTTGTTTTCGTGTTTCCACATTTGTTCGCAGGTGCTGAAGAGCTGTGAAAAGAGGAGTGTTGACAATGCACTCATCAAGGGGGAGATTGAGGAGCCATGCTGAATAGCGTGGGCCTCATGGCTCCAGAAGTGATGAGTCATTGTCAACGATAGTCAAAGAGGACTGAGGAAGAGAAGAGTTCTGCTGTTTCATGGGCCGCGTGTGACTCAGGTACACGGGCAGCGAGCGACTGTCGGGCAGAGGAGGCTGCGAAGTCGGGCTGGCCCAATCCGGGTGCATGGGCCAGAAGCAGTAGAAGACCCACTGGGCTGTTGACCAGGACTGACTCAGGTACACGGGCGGTGAGCGATTGCCGGGCTGAGAGAGCTGCGGAGTCGGGCCGGCCCAATCCGGGTACCTGGTGCAAAGCTGGTGGAGGCTTTGTCAGTTTCGGCGTAAAACTGACAACCATTGATTCTGTATCCGACTGTCCAGAAGAGAAGCCATAGTCGCTACGAAAACTTAGCTTCCGGATATGTCATCTGTATCTCTAGGCCCACAGTCAGTCAGTTGTGTCTGTAAAAATTCCTAAGGGCAGTAGAGTCTTTTCCTTTATTTTTGAGTCTGTAAAAACCCTAAGGGGCTGGTAGAATATTCCTAGTATTGGGCTGCCTATAAATAGGACCCCAATCCCTAGGGTTTGGACTACCCCTTTGTGCTGAAATCAAATCCACTCTTTGGGTCATTTTGTCTCCCGTTTCTCTCTCCTATGTGCGCCGCCAGGCTTGTGTTCCTTCCTGTTTGTGCATTATTCTTATTCTAAACTCTTGGATGCATTTAAGCCTTGGTCCCTGCTGATTTTATTTGTTGCACTTGTTTGGTTTGGAGAGTTATTGCTTCAACTACGGGCTGCTGAATTTATTTCGTGAGGAGAAGCTTCTTCTGTTGCTTCTGTTCTTCGCAAACTGAGTACTAGTTCTTGCTGTTGCAAGTAGTACTACATTCCTGTAGCTACAGTAGTCTGTGCAGCTTTTCACCTTCTACTACACAGCCTTTTCGATCGAGGCTGACAGGGCCTGTCACCTTTTTGGCTGTGTTTCGAGCGAAGCTACTCTCTGTTCGAAGCCCCTCAGTTTCGTGGGGTAGGCTTCGATTTATCTCTGTCGAAGGCTTCGTTCGATCTTCGGTATTTGGTTTGCATACTGTGTTGCTAAGCTTCGAAGCATCTTTCTGATCGTTAGCATCGCATACTTCGAACAATAGTGCGAAGGGGCTTCGGACCTATCTGTTCGAAGTCCATACTTCGACAAGTTTTGAAGTTGGGTTCGAAGCTTGTAGCTCCGCTAGGCCTCGCACTGACTTCTGTGTAGCGTGTCACCCTTCGCCTCTCATTTCGGAGCTTGCTCTTTTCGAAGGTAGAGCATTGGCTTCGGACTTGTTTTTCTGTCGCGTGACAGGCTTCACTTCTTTGTTCGATGTTTGTCCGTTTGTGTGTTGTGTTCGAAGCTTTCTGTTCGAAGGTTTTGTTTCGAAGCTTTTGGTTCAAAGTTGTGTTCGAAGTTCTGTCTCCGAAGTGCACACTTCGAAGCAGGCTCCGACTCTGTCACTTTGGTCCGAAGCTCTTGGTTCGAAGCTGTGTTCGAAGCCTTGACTTCGAAGTACATACTTCGAACCAGGCTCCAGCACTGTTATACTTCGCTCCGAAGTACTCTTCGCATCTTGTCTCTTCGAACTAGGCTAGACCGTGACACCTTCGGCATCTCGGACAGACTCCGACACCAACCTCCGAAGCAGACCTCGTCGTGCGAAGGGGGCTTCGCCAAGTTCCGAACAGGAGACAAATTTGGACAGTAACTTCTCTGTTTATCTTACAAAAACTTAGATCATTTCATTGAGAAGTATAGGCCTGTTACACCTTGTTCATCTGCCTAGTTGCACTACTTTAATAGATCACTGTTTATCATCAGTTGCTTCTAGGTTAGAAACCTTTAGACTTAGGCCTTCTGTTTATTTTCTGCTGCGTAGTATTTTTGAGGTGCGTTGGGTATTGGGAACAGACCATTGATTCGAAAGAATTTTTAAGGCGCCCATTCACCCCCCTCTGGTCGCTACTTTCGGTCCTACATCGCTCCCAAGTACCAACCAATTTGATTCTCCATTCTTTCTCGGTCGGAGTTGGGACGCCCAAAATCTTCTCTGAAGCCCGTACAATTTGCTCCAAAGTTATAGGGGCTGAAGAAGCTAAAAAATGAGTTAAGTTCATTAACTCTTCGAATAAATATACATGGTATATGTTGTTTTCGAAGTTACCTGCAGGGCTCGAAGTTGAGGAAATTTTCTGAAGACCGCCTTCCGAATCTTCCTCGAAAGTGATCGGTCAGTTGGCCATCACGGGAGGGATTTGAAGCCCGAGGAATTCTTCGGCTAAGTCTCGCATACTCAAGCGGTGACTGATTTTTTGAAGCAAGCTCAGACGAGCTTTGAGTTGGCCTGGATCCGGGTGCACAAGGGCTTCCTTTCGGAAGTTGATATCTTGCAAAGGTCCAGCTAGGCAGCTACTCGCCCCAACTTCGGCGTAAAACCACTTCAAGATCCAGTCGGTGTACCATCTGGCATTGATGGCCTTGGCAGGAAACCGGAGAGCATACTCGTCCCGAAGTCTGAAGTTGATGCTTCCAAAGGACACTACCATCTTCTCACCTCCGGGGCCTACGAAGGTCATCGGCTAGCACGAAGCTCTGTGTAGTGCTGCGAAGATCTCCGCCCTTCCTTCACAACCTTCGGCTCGCAACGCCCATTCGAAGATGGTGAGACGCGCTACCGCATTCGGAGAGAGTTGGGGGAGAGTGACGTGAAACAAGTCCAATACCTCCGCCAAGAAGTCAACCGCCAGAAGCCCCAAACCAGCTTCGAAGAAGGCTTCAAAGACGACCACTTCTCTGGGTCTCGGTGACAGAATGATTTCCTTCCCAGGTTTGCGAATCATAACCCCGGAACTAATCTTGCCTTCTACTACGGACGCAAGCGACTCTCTTTTGCAGGGTGAAGGCCCCAGTTGATAAGACTAGTCCGTGTACTTTGTCGACGCTGGGAAGAGGTCTTGATGGCCAAGATTTTGGGGATTTCCTACCGCCATCGCCATTGTAGCCATTGCTGGTGTCGGAGTCGTCGCCGCCAATGTTGCAGCCACCGCTGCTGCCGTAGCCTGCTGCCGAGCCAAAGTTGAAGCCGCTCCGGGACCTTTGAAGCAGGTTTTCGCCATTAGATCTCGCGGATTGCTTCGGAGGAAGAATGGAGGCTAGGGCTTGATTGATGGTCTGTTTGCACGAAAGCGGTGAAAAGGTACTCAAGAAGGGTCTAGGCCCTCTATTTATAGCCCAGACCCCGATTTTTTACCGTTTGCCTATGCCGTTTCGCATTCTTGACCGTTACTTTGTTCCGGAATTAACGCATTGCGTAACTTCCGTTAGAAGAAAGAAGCCAACAGCTATTTCTTCTAAGTCTAAAAGGCTTTCAGACTTCTCAAGTTAGTTCTAAGTTGCTTCGAATGTAATTTTCTTAGAAATTGATTCGAAGTTTGCATCTTCACATAGTTCGGAGATGGTTTAAATCTGCTAACCCCTACGCATGATTATTTTTCTTGCGTATACTACTCTCGTAACGTTACAGATTTAGTAGATTAGCGTATTCGAGGGGCTACTGTTGGGGAAAAATATTCTATCCTCAGGGTTATTGTAGTAACAGGACAAAGGTTGGTGATTAAGTCCATGACTTCCAGCATACGACTCCGGGGATGCATTGAATCAAGTTCGAAGTATGATGACGGACTCTAGTTTGGAGTATATCTTCGAACTTGGACTCTTCCGAGAGCTTCTTTGCCAGCTAAGATGGAAGACTTATCTTCGTTCTTATTAGATTAGTCTTTTACCATTTTAGCCCTATTAAGGGTACCGAATAGTTTCCACTATGTCGGTTGTAATAGAGGGGTAAAAAGGTCTTTTCCTTAATGTTTGGGCATATAAATACCCCATGTTTTACCCTGTAATAGGGACCGAATACAAGTTATTCAATACACACTTTCGAACTATTCTAAGTTATTATCCTTTCGAAGGCTTGGAATAGTTTCCTTCGCAAACACTTCATTTGTTAGTTTCTAATCTTCAAAAACCTGTTAGCGTAATCTTTTACGCCAACACCATCCTTTGGAGCGCAGTTATCTGAGTGGGGCTAGCTTCGATTCCCCTGCTCAAAACTAAATACCCTAACAATTTTCCAGCCTGAGCCCCGAAGATACATTTTAAGGGGTTAAGACGGATTCCACATGCCCGAAGGCTATTAAATGTTTCTGCTAAGTCTAGGCTATGCTGGTGCTTTAAAGCACTCTTTATTACAATATCGTCCATATAGGCCTCTACATTGCGACCTAGTTGATGACCTATAGCCTTAGCAATTAACCTCGAAAAAGTAGCCCCGACATATCTTAAGCCAAAGGGCATTCTTACATAACAGAAGACTCCCGAAGGAGTTATAAAGCTTGTCTTGATTTCATCTTCGCGCTTTAGCCAGATTTGATGATAGCCGGAATATGCGTCGAGAAGCTTAATAACTCCGAACCAGCAGTAGAGTCAACCGATTGATCAATTCGGGGCATGGGGTAGGGGTCACGGGGGTATGCTTTATTCAAAGATGTAAAATCAATACACATGCGCCACTTCCCGGAAGATTTCTTCCAAACGAAGACTGGGTTGGCTAGCCACTCCGTATGAGCCACTTCTTTGATAATCCCAGCCTTCAGCAGCTTTTCCCTTCATCTTTGGCAAGGATGGCCCTCTTCGTAGATAGCTTCCGAAGTTCTTGCCGAACAGGCCGAGCCTTCGGGTTCACAAGTAAACTGTGTTCAATAATATCCCAACTGACTCCGGTGATGTCTTCATCAGACCAAGCAAAGACCTTCGTTTTAATCTCTCCTTCAGGGCTTGGTCTTGGGAAGGACTTCTTCGAGGATTCGCCCGAAGCAGAAAAAACCTTCGGGTTATCTTGCACACTGTTCACTTGTCTCGGGTCAAGCGGAGGGCCATGACCATACTCTGCTCTTCGCACAGTGGCCTGATCTCCGAAAACAGTGAGCACTCCCGCATGTGTGGGCATCTTCATACACAGATAATTATGAAGCGCCACAGCTCCAAATTGATTCAACATGCCCCTTCCGAAGATAACATTGTATGCATACGGGGCATCCACAACATCAAAGATCACTTCCTCCATCCTGGCCAGTAGCCCCTCTCTGAAAGTAACTTCTAGGCCAATTTGGCCGAGGGCATTGAGAGGGGGTCCTGTGAACCCTTGCAAAGGACGGGCTGGTGGGAGAAGATGCTTCCTGGAGATGCAGAGTTGATCAAAAGCTTGGACAAAGATAATATCTACAGAACTCCCTCCATCGATTAGCACTCTTCGGACCTCAGCCCCTGTTATGTCGGCAGTGATGACAAGTGGGTCTGCATGTGGAAACTTTATGCCAGCTGCATCATCTGCGGAAAAAGATATCGGCACATGGGACCATTCAGGCATAGCAGCTGTAGATGAAGAGGTTCCAATATGGCCCACCTCTCTAACATACTCTCTTCTTTGCCTCTTCGACATACTTCCGAGGGTCACTCCTCTGGAGATGGGGAGGACTACTCTTTTCCCTCGATCTTGACCATCTTCCTGCTTCGGAGGTGCCATAACATTGACCACCGGAGGCCGTCTTGCAGGGTCGAAGTTCTCTATCCGTGGCACAGCCTGAATAGGCTCCGGACGCACTTCGGTCGGAACTTGGTCAGTAGTGCCTCGACCCGAAGTTCTTTCCAGGTACTCGCCTCTTAAAGCAAGTATAGATTTGCACGCATCAGTCGCGTGACTCCGATTCTCACCATGGACACAACAGAAAAAGGCCTGAGCTTTGCCAGCCGGTTTCCCTGGCGGCCTCCAGCCACTGGTGTTGCTTCCTGAGGGCTGCAAAGTTCTTTGGGCAAATTTCAGCGGGGGTGCAATGTTTAAGACTTCTGAATAAGGACGCTTTTGCCCCCGATGCCTGTCGTGCTGAGTTTCGAAGCTAGGCCACTGTGGCTGTGTTGAAGTCTTCACTTCCAACTTAACTTCTTGCAGGATTGACGGGGTTGCAGCAGTTCTCCGAAGCCACCCCTCTTCTGACCTTGCATACTCTTTGAAGTAAGACATCAACTGAGCAACTGAAGATATCTGCTTCCGGTGAAGTTTATCAAGGAGACCTGCGTTGGTAACTCCCTCTCGAGCTACGTCAACTACGGAAGATGTAGTTAACCCTCGAATTTGTGACTTCGTATGGGCGAAGCGCTTAAAATATTGTCTTAAAGTCTCTCTAGGGAGCTGCTTCACCTAGAAAAGACTTCCAGTTGACATTGGGGGTACGAAGGTACCCTGAAAATTGCCTATAAACTTCTTCCTTAATTGCTCCCAGGTTCTGATTGACCCTGGCTTTAAAGACCAGAACCATCGCAGTGCCACTCCTTCAAGAGTTAGAGGAAAGCATTTGGCCATGGTGTCTCGCACCCCTCCGTTGGCCTCAATTGCTAATGCATAAGAACCAGAGAACTCCCCAGGGTCCTCGTCTCAAGCATACTTGCAAAGTTTCGAAGTTTTAAACTTCGGATCAAAGCGCACTTTCTGTAGCTCTAGATGCAGTGGAGATTCAGTGCCGAAGGATGCGTTCTCCGGGGCTTCAGGATAATGAACTTCGTCGTCTTCGGGCACTTCAGGAATGACTGGGGTGGCCTGATGGCGAAGCCTATATGCGGCTTCTTGCCGCCACCTTGCTACTTCTGCTCGGAGACTGGCCATTTGAGGGGCCATATCTCCAAGACCGTCTTCATCTCCTCCGAAAGGGCCTTCCGGGTCTTGAGACCTATATGCATCAGTCCGAAGTTGAACTTGAGGTGAAAGAGGAACTCCGGGTGGTCGAAGTATGGATGGATTCTCGGAAGGAACTCCGTATGCTCGGGGAAGGGGAGTTCCCTGCGGTGTATGAGGTGGAGGAAAAGTCGAAGGCCCTCCGGCCTTAATTGTGTCTAAAGATCTTGCTCCGGAGGTCTGAGGGGACCTCCGAATAGGGCTACCACCTGAACTCCGCTTGGGAGGCATGGTTTGAAAACTTGGTAGAGAATGAAGTTTTTTAGACTAAGTTCCCCACGGACGGTGCCAACTATTGGCGTAAAAGATTACGCTAACATGTTTCAAGAGATTAGAAACTGACAAACGAAGTGTTTGTGGAAAAACTGTTTCAAGCCTCCGAATAGGATAATAGCTCAGAACAATTCGAAGATGTGTATTGAGTAACTCAGTATTCGCTCCTCATTACAGGGTAAAACAGGGGTTATTTATAGGCCCAAACATTAAGGAAAAGACCCCTTTACCCCTATATTACAACCGACATAGTGGAAACTATTCAGTACCCTTGATAGGGCTAAAACGGTAAAAGACTAATCTACTGAGAAAGAAGACAAGTCTTCCATCTTAGCTGGCAAAAAGGTTCTCTGAAGATTCCATGTTCGAAGATATACTTCGAACTAGAGTTCGCCTTCATCCTTCGAACTCGATCCAATACGCTCCCGGAGTTAGACATTAGAAGGCTCTAATTAAATCAATTGTCGTTGTCTTGTCGCAGCAATGACTCTAAGGATGAAGTATTTTCCCCCAACAGCAGCCATAAGATAAGGCCGATCATGACGACAAAAAGAATGCAGAGGTAAACATGGTTTTTTTCCTTCCTTTAGATTATCAGGCCATATCAGCAATTTTTTATAAACCAGAAGATCTGGAGCATCGGCACATGAGGCCCCTCTGTGTCAAAGGGTTGATTTATGGGAAGGCGATGTCCAAAATGATGATATACGTAGGGGCGGCCGACAATTTGATGCCTTACGCCACCTTTCGAAAGATTGGGAAGATGCCAGCAAACCTCATTAGATCTAACATGGTGTTAAGGGATTTCAGCGGCAACTCGTCAGACACAATGGGAGCTTTAAACGTAAAACTGATAGTTGGAAGCAAGATGGTGCCGACCACATTTTTCATGATAGAGGAGAAAGGATCCTACAACTTGTTGCTAGGACGCGACTGGATACACATAAATTGATGTGTCACCTCAACAATGCATCAAAACCTCATGTAGTGGGTCGATGACCAAGTGGAGGTGATTCTTGCCGATAAATCGGTTAACATAGCTACATCTGATCTATCAATATAGAAGGCGGAATGAGTCATCTGTTTGTCAAGAAAGGCTTGGGATGGGAATTTCCTACAAGTGTCAGACAATGGCATCACACTAGTCAGCGAAGAGCCACCCAAGCTTATGGTATAAGGACGACATCAATGGTGACTTCGACCAAGATGATGTTGCGACTGGTAAACCACTACGGTGTCGGTGTTGGGCTAGGCAGTGGGCCGAGGATATCCTCCACGAGGTACCATGCCTCCATTGAAATGATAGCGAGTTAAAAGTTTGCCACATCAAGAGAAAAGAGGTCGAGCGATGAGACTAAGGAAATATTTTCTGATCGTTCGGACGAGGTCCATAGCTAATGCCTATGGCATCTCCTTGAGATAGCCGATGCAAAGGTATCACCTTTAGCCCCTAAACACAACAAGAAGACTTCGAGGCAAAGGAAACTGAGCGAAGCGACTAAAGAAAAAAATTTTAATCGCTCGGACGAATCACATTCAGTCGATGCCTATGGTGGCACCTTGAGACAACTAGTGTGAAGGCATCACCCTCAGACAAAATCACCAGAAGCAAAAAGAACAAAACACAAAAGACTCAAAATGTAACAGTAAAAGATATGAGAAATCAGTGTTTATATATGTATTCATGATATCTCGGATTACAAGGCGATATACTACGATATCTCTTATCGGTGTATAATGGATCCTCAGTGGCTTCACCTATGAAGAACACCCTTCCCCAAAGCACGAGCCAACTGGGACCGCCTCCTATTCACCCACGCTGTAGTAGTGGGAGCGTCGTTGCCAAGGTTCATGGTGGTCGATACTGTTTCGTATTGTATCGGCCAGATGCTAAAGTGTAGGATATGTTGGGGTATAAGGGAGATACGCTAGCTGGCAAATTCAAAATTTATGCCCTAAGCCCAAGACTCATTCGCGTGCGAGATCATGGATCGGTACATTCTAGCATGAGAGGTGCTAGGTGCAGCGGAAGAAGATGTCGGAGTAGTGCGTCAAGCCTATCCTCGCTTCCACTACTAGAAAACCCCCCTGTAGCTACGCCATGTAAAAGCATCTCTACATCCACATATAAAGATGCTTGTTGACACGATTTTGAAAGCATGTCAGATTGTTACGATAATATACACGCTTATACTGTTACGAATCATACGAAGACATTTTTTGACACGCTATTGAAGTCATCTCGAAATGACACAACGTTAGACATGATTTAAATCATCATTATCACACAGAGATGTTGTAAAGTGTATCAAACATTTGTTTATAGCTAGGTATAGATGCTTTCTAACTTGATTAGAAAAGCGTGTTGAATTGATACAAAGTTTAGCATGCTGTCATTCCGCGAATAGCATGTAGATTAGTCGTAAATCGTATCAAATAACCATCAATAGAAAATGACACGGACATAAACATGCTTTGAAGTGTAATTATCCTCTTGACACATTTTAAAGCATATCAAACAATTGTTTGAAATCGCGCCTCACTCTTTAGTCCGACCTTGCTAGTTTGAAGCAGTGTGAGTGGTGGGCTGCCTATAAAACTAGGGCGAGGGGCACACCTTAGAAGCACAAATCTAATGCGTTTTGCATTAGTATCATGTCATGAAATAAAATTGTGTTTGAAGTTTGATACACATATTAAGTAATTATTTATTTTATGGTTATTTTCTATAGATAACCATGTTTATTTTGGATATCCGGATAAGATTTTTTCGGATTCGGATGGAAACTATCCGATTCATTTTCATCCCTAGCTATGTCACGTGCCACATCATCTGCCATGTCACGTTCCGCGTTCTACAAATTCGTCTCTATACTTATTACTACGCAATAAGGCGTCCTTATAAAACGCATCTATATTATTAGACATGATTTGTATATTTATCTATAAATTATATCTACATTTATTAACGTGTATGAAATGTCACAATACTACGTAACTACACCACTACAGACGTTTTATACATGTATCTACTAAATTGTATCTAACTTTATAGATATGCAAATAACGTGTTTATAGATTGTCCCTTTCTTTCATAGCAACGCATAAATAATTCGTCTCTACAGGGTCTGATGCGGTACGTACGAAGACGCTTCTAACACGCTTTATGAACACGTGTCTATATTGACATAGAGATGAAATAAAGCATGTCTACACCCTAATTTTGGCGTAGCTACAAGGGCAGTTTTCTAGTAGTGTTCGTCCTTACCGTCCTTCGCCGATCCGATCGATGAAGATGACGTAGGCATTCGTATGTAGATGTCCACGAGCATATCTATTGGAGCAACCTCCCACGACAGTGTGCTAGCACCGCACGTGAGAGACAAGGATCCTTGAACTCATCAATTGAGATCAAGAAATGCTGGAAAAAACTCTTTTGTGGCTAGGTCCAATCTAGGCTTATTCCTTGGTTCCAAGACATCCTCCTCCTCTCCTTTTATAGCGATAAGAGGCCCCTAGTCGTGTCTATATTGAATTCCTCAAAACCATAACAGATCCAATCTATTTGCCCACATCGGAACTTCTGATCCAAAATCGAAACTTCTGATAGGGTATTTTAGGTCTCCCGATACAATACGACACGTAATAGATCTAATATGTTATCGCCCACCTTTAAACTTCTGATACTATATCGAAACTTCCGATCAATACACAATTCCCCGGTTCCAAATCGGAAATTCTGGCTCGTCGGAACTTTCGAAGCAATATTTGCTCTTTGAATAGAGACTAGATAATAATTGAAACTTCCGATCCATGGATTTTTCTTGGGTATATCCTTCAGATCTAAACGGTACAGGAAATGTTGCGAAAGACTGCAAGTTGCTAATGTCCATTTATGGATTAAAGCAAGCTTCTTGATCCGCATAGGGGAGATACAAAATCTTGCTTGATGCGCTATTTTAGGATATGCCCAAGAAAATTTCGTGGATCAGAAGTTCTAATAGGTGGT
The DNA here is from genome assembly GCA_019279435.1 of Zizania palustris. Lineage (NCBI taxonomy): Eukaryota > Viridiplantae > Streptophyta > Magnoliopsida > Poales > Poaceae > Zizania > Zizania palustris. The sequence continues at coordinate 7,412,153 of JAAALK010000082.1, forward strand.
ATCGGAAGTTCGGATTATTATCTAGTGTCGAGTCAATGAGAAAATATTGCTTCGGAAGTTTCGATATGGCATCGGAAATTCTGATGAGCCAAAAGTTTCGATTTGGAATCATAGATAATTGTACTAAATGGAAGTTCTGATATGGTATCGGAAGTTCTGAGGTGGGCGAAAACAGTTTGGATCTGTTGCGTGTTGTGCTGAATTAGGAGACCAAAAATACGCTGTCGGAAGTTCCCATCAAGGATCGGAAGTTCTGACGTGGGTAAGTAGATTGAATTTGTTACGAATACGAATTAGTTGTAACTAATTTGTGGATTCCGAGATGTGCATGACAAGGGGATCTCAGTCCTATATAAAGAGAGGAGAAGGAGGTCTTGGAGAAGAGAAATAAGCATAGATTCAACCTAGCCACCATAGACTCCTCTCCTCCCTTTCTTGATCTCAAACGTTGAGGTTGAGGATCTTCCATCTCTCACGTGTGGTGCTAGCATGCTGCTGTTGGAGGACTTCATCCTGGTGATAGCAGAAAATGGCACTAATGGCTAGATTGTCAAAATGTCAATTTTTAGTGATTTAGGCCAAAAATACACATGTCCAGGGCCTGTCCGAAGCCCTACAGGGCCGAAGCCCATCAAGTTGTGGGCTCCGAAAGCCTCCAGCCAGCCCATGGGCTTCGGCCAGGAAGCCTTCGGAGGCCCACGTTGCCGAAGCTTTGGAAGCCCACGTTGTCGAAGCTTCGGCCCAAAAGCAAGCTTCGATGGGCCCGGCCGAAGCCCACGCTATCGAAGCTTCGACCCGAGGAGCAAGCCTCGGTGGGCCTGGCCGAAGCCCACGCTACCGAAGCTTCGACCCAAGGAACAAGCCTCAATGGGCCTGGCCGAAGCCCACGCTACTGAAGCTTCGGCCCAAGGAAAAAGCTTCGATGGGCCTGGCCGAAGCCCACGCTACCAAAGTTTCGGCCCGAGGAGCAGGACTCGGTGGGACTGGCCGAAGCCCACCTCGGCAGAGATAGAGTTGGACGCGTTTCCAGCTCAATCTTTATCTCTATCCGACTGGATTAATAGTAGATTAGATTAGAGTTAACCCTCTATAAATAGAGAGGCCTGACCGGCGTAGAGACCCCCCCCAACACAAACCAAACCAAAGCCATGCTTTGATCGTACCTTTACTTTTACCTTTATTTTCTTGTACCTCTTCGTGGGTTTGCCTGGAAGCCCTCCGTCCGCCACTACGGAATAGTGGTAAGCCTTGGTACTTCGCCCACGAAGTCCCCGTTAATCTACGTAACAGATTGATATCGCCTTGTTACTTCGCCTGTGAAGTATCCGCTAATCTGCGTAATAGATTGCTACCTTCGCCACCTGTGCAACACCTCGTAAATTTGGTCCTAAGGCCGAATTGGTACTTCGCATCATCCCTGTTGCAGGTTCACACATTCGGAACCCCTTCGCCAGAGGTGTTCGGAGCTGAGAGATTGGTTCCAGAGATCCCCAGGACGCCCCTCGACGAGACCGAAAGCTTTGACAATAGGCTTTGCCAGAACACTTCGTCGTGGTGGGCTTTTCCACTACATTCTGCGCCAAGACGAGGTTGCACCTGCGCGTGGCCTTCGCGGCACCACTCTGTAATTCGCTGCATAGGAGATCGCACGCCGGACCCCGCTGTTCGGAGGTTTATCACCGTGTTCAGATCTGTTCGGAGTTCACCTTCGGCCGGATCAGTCTGAATGCCGAAGTACCCTTCGGCAGAGCACTTCGCACCAGACGCCGAAGGTACCCTTTGGCGCACCCTTCGCGTCAGACTTTGAACCAGGAGGGCTCCGACTTGTTTGTTGTATTTTAACTCGTTTAACTTATTTCTTTCGGCTAATAGGATTATTTTATGTAATCTAGTTGCTTGGTGACTCCACCCCTTATCACTATTAAGGGTAGTCGGAACGCGGTGTCGGTGCTACGTCACGCTTAGGCCTATCCCTAAGTATTCGTGCACTTTTGGATCGCGCGGACCGACCCAATTGTGGGGGCACGTTTCTGTGTCAACACACTTTTTGGCGACTCCACTGGGGAAGAGCTACGCCAACACGATGAGTACGTCTACATCGATCGTCGGTACATCTACTTCGACTACTACGTCTACACCGCTGATGGACATAGTAGGAGGCGCGAATGTCGACAACCGCAACATAATGTCACTATTGGGGGAAAATACTTCATCCTCAGGGTTATTGTTATAACAAGACAAAGGCAGGTGAATGAGTCAGAGGTTTCCAGTGTCTAACTCCGGGAGTACATTGGATCATGTTTGAAGTATGGAGGCGAACTCTAGTTCGAAGTATATCTTCGAACATGGACTCTTCCGAGAGTTTCCTGCCAGCTAGGATGGAAGACTTATTTTCTTTCTCATTAGATTAGTCTTTTACCATTTTAGCCCTATTAAGGGTACCAAATAGTTTCCACTATGTCGGTTGTAACAGAGGGGTAAAAGGGTCTTTTCCTTAATGTTTGGGCCTATAAATACCCCCTGTTTTACCCTGTAATGAGGATCGAATACTGAGTTATTCATTACACTTCTTCGAACTGTTTTGAGCTATTATTCTTTCGGAGGCTTGAAACAGTTTACTTCGCAAACACTTCATTTGTTAGTTTCTAATCTCTAGAAACCTGTTAGCGTAATCTTTTACGCCAACAGTTGGCGCTGTCCGTGGGGAACTTAGTCCAAAAAACTTCGTTCTCTACCAAGTTCTCAAACCATGCCTCCCAAGCGGAGTTCAGGTGGTAGTCCTACTCGGAGGTCCCCTCGAACCTCTAGAGTAAGATCTTCGAACACAGTTGAGGTCGGAGGACCTTCGACATTTCCTCCACCTCAGACTCCGGAAGGAACTCCACTTCCTCGAGCATACGGAGTTCTTCCCCCAACTCCATCCATACTTCGACCAACTGGAGTCCCTCTTCCACCTCAAGTTCCACTTTGAACTGATGCATACAGTTCTAAAGACCCGGAAGGTCCTTCCGGAGGAGATGAAGACGACCTTGGCGATATGGCCACTCAAATGGCCAATCTCCAAGCTGAAGTAGCAAGGTGGTGGCAAGAAGCTGTAGACAGGCTTCGTCCTCAGACCACCCCGGTCATCCTCGAAGTGCCTCAAGATGACGAACTTCATTATCCTGAAGCCCCCGAGAACGCTTCCTTCGACACCGAGTCTCCGCTGCATCCTGAGCTACAGAAAGTGCGCTTCGATCCTAAGTTTAAAACTTCAAAGCTTTGCAAATATGCTGGAGACGAAGACCCTGGGGAGTTCTCCCGTTCTTATGCATTAGCAATTGAGGCCAGTGGAGGAGTGCGAGACACCATGGCCAAATGTTTTCCTCTAGCTCTTGAAGGAGTGGCACTGCGGTGGTTCTAGTCTTTAAAGCCAGGGTCAATCAGAACCTGGGAGCAATTAAGGAAGAAGTTCATAAGAAATATTCAGGGTACCTTCGTACCCCCAATGTCAACAGGAAGTCTTTTCCAGGTGAAGCAGCTCCCTAGAGAGACTTTAAGGCAGTATTTGAAGTGCTTCGCTCATACGAAGTCACAAATTCAAGGGTTAACTACATCCTCTGTAGTTGATGCAGCTCGAGAGGGAGTTACCCACGTGGGCCTCCTTGATAAACTCCACTGGAAGCAGATATCTTCTGTTGCTTAGTTGATGTCTTATTTTGAAGAATATGCAAGGTCAGAAGAGGGATGGCTTCGGAGAACTGTTGCAACTCCGTCAATCGTGCAAGAAGTCAAGCTCGAAGTGAAGACTTCAACACAGCCGCAGGGGCCTAGCTTCGAAGCTCAGCATGACAGGCATTGCGGGCAAAAGCATCCTCGTTCAGAAGTCTTGAACATTGCACCTCCGCAGAAATTTGCCCCAAGGACTTCGCAACCTTCAGGAAGCAAGACCAGCGGCTGGAGGCCGCTAGGGAAGCCGGCTGGCAAAGCCTAGGCCTTTTTCTGCTATGTACATGGTGAGAATCGAAGTCACGCAACTGATGCGTGTAAGTCTATACTCTCTTTAAGAGGCGAGTACCTTGAAAGAACTTTGAGTTGAGGCACTACCGACCGAGTTCTGACCGAGGTGCGTCCGGAGCCTGTCCAGGCTGTGGCGCGTATAGAGAACTTCGACCTTGCAAGACGGCCTCAGGTGGTCAATGTTATGCCACCTCCGAAGCAGGAAGATGGTCAAGATCGAGGGAAAAGAGTAGTCCTCCCCATCTCCAGAGGAGGGACCCTTGGAAGTATGTCGAAGAGGCAGAGAAGAGAATATGTCCGAGAAGTGGGCCATATTGGTACTTCTTCGTTCGCAGCCGCTATGCCTGAATGGTCCCATGTGCCGATATCTTTTTCTGCAGATGATGCAGCTGGCATAAAGTTTCCACATGCAAACCCACTAGTTATCACTGCCGACATAGCAGGGACTGAGGTTCGAAGAGTGCTGATCGACGGAGGGAGTTCAACAGATATTATCTTCGTCCAAGCCTTTGATCAAATCTGCATCTCCAGGAAGCATCTCCTCCCAGCAGCTCGTCCTTTGCAAGGCTTCGCAGGACCCTCTCTTGATGCCCTTGGCCAGATAGACCTGGAGGTTACGTTCGGAGAGGGGCTATTGGCCAGGACGGAGGAAGTAATTTTTGATGTTGTAGATGCCCCATATGCGTACAATGTTATCTTCGGAAGGGGCATGTTGAATCAATTCGGAGCTGCGGCGCATCATAATTATATGTGTATGAAGATGCCCACACAAGCCGGAGTGCTTACTATTTTCGGAGATCAGGCCACTGCGCGAAGAGCGGAATATGGTCATGGCCCTCCTCTTGACCCGAGACCGGTGAACAGTGTGCAAGGCAACCCGGAGGATTTTTCTGCTACTAGCGAATCTTCTAAGAAGTCCTTCCCAAGGCCAAGCCCTGAAGGGGAGATTATAACGAAGGTTATTGTCAAAGACGACATGGAATATTCATTTCAGTTTGGCAAGGACATGCCTCCAGAAGTCGCTAATTCGTTAGAAAAAGTAGTTGAAGAGAATTTAGATGTCTTTGCTTGGTATTATGAGGACATTACCGGAGTCAGTCGGGATATTATTGAGCATAGTTTACTTGTGAACCCGAAGGTTCGACCTGTCCGGCAGGGACTCCGGAAGCTATCTACGGAGAGGGCTATCCTTGCTAAAGACGAAGTGGAAAAGTTGCTAAAGGCTGGGATTATCAGAGAACTAGCTCATACGGAGTGGCTAGCCAACCTAGCCTTCGTTAGGAAGAAATCTTCCGGGAAGTGGCGCATGTGCATTGACTTTACATCTTTGAATAAAGCATGCCCCCGTGACCCCTACCCCATGCCCCGAATTGATCAATTGGTTGACTCCACTGCTGGTTCGGAGTTATTAAGCTTCCTTGACGCGTATTCCGGCTATCATCAAATCTGGCTAAAGCGCGAAGATGAAATCAAAACAAGCTTTGTAACTCCTTCCGGAGTCTTCTGTTATGTAAGAATGCCCTTCGGCTTGAGAAATGTCGGGGCAACTTTTTTGAGGTTAATTGCTAAGGCTCTAGGTCATCAAATAGGCCGCAATGTAGAATCATATATGGATGACATTGTAATAAAGAGTGCTTTAAAGCACCAACATAGCCTAGACTTAGCAGAAACATTCAATAGCCTTCGGGCATGTGGGATCCGTCTTAACCCCGAAAAATGTATCTTCGGGGCTGAGGCTGGAAAATTGTTACGGTATCTAGTTTCAAGCAGAGGGATCGAAGCTAGCCACCACTAAAATAACTGTGTTGCAAAGGATGGCTCCTCCGGAAAATTTGAAGCAAGTACAAAAGCTGACTGGTCGTCTTGCAGCACTTAGCAGATTCTTGGCAAGGTCTGCGGAGAGAAGTTTGCCCATTTTCAAAGCATTGAAAGGGTCCGAAGATTTTGCATGGACACTGGAGTTTCAAAAAATCTTCGAAGATATTAAGAATTATCTCAGTAAACTTGCTACACTCACGGTGCCTATTGCGGATGAAACCCTACTCCTTTACCTGGCGGCTACTGGCTCTGCTGTTAGTGCAGTCCTTGTTAGAGAGGTTGATTTCAATGGAAAGTTTGTCCGAAGTGACTTTTTCAAACAAAAGGTACTAAGTTACCAGTTGTTGGCATAAAAGATTACGCTAACAGGTTTCTAAAGAATAGAAACTAACAAACGGAGTGTTTGCGAAGGAAACTATTCCAAGCCTCTGAAAGGATAATGACTTAGAATAGCTCAAAAGTGTGTATTGAATAACTTGTATTCGGTCCTTATTATAGGGTAAAACGGGGGGTATTTATAGGCCCAAACATTAAGGAAAAGACCCTTTTACCCCTCTATTACAACCGACATAGTGGAAACTATTCGATACCCTTAATAGGGCTAAAATGGTAAAAGACTAATCTAATAAGGAAAAAGATAAGTCTTCCATCTTAGCTGGCAGAGAAGCTCTCGGAATAGTCTAAGTTCAAAGATATACTCCGAACTAGAGTTTGTCATCATACTTCGAACTTGATTCAATGCATCCCCAAAGTCGTATGCTGGAAGTCTTGGACTTAATCACCAACCTTTGTCCTATTACTGCAATAACCCTGAGGATGGAATATTTTCCCCCAACAGTAGCCCCTCGAATACGCTTCTCCGCCAAATCTGTAATTTTAGGAGAGCAGTATACGCAAGAAAAATGATCATGCGCAGGGGTTAGCAGATTTAACCCATCTCCGAACTATGTGGAGATGCAAACTTCGAATCAGTTTCTAAGAAAATTACATTCGAAGCAACTTAGAACTAACTCGAGAAGTCCGAAAGCCTTTTAGACTTAGAAGAAATAGCCGTTGGCTTCTTTCTTCTAACGGAAGTTAAGCGACGCGATAATTCCGCAACAAGGTAACGGTTAAGAATACGTAACGGCATAGGCAAACGGTAAAAATCGGGGTCTAGGGTATAAATAGAGGGCTTAGACCCTTCTCGAGTACCTTTCCACCGCTTTCGTGCAAACAACCATCAATCGAGCCCTAGCCTCCATTTTTCTCTGAAACAATCCGCAAGATCCCATGGCGAAAACTAGTTTCAAGGGTCCTGGAATGACCTCAGCCCTGGCTCGGCAACAAGCTACGGCAGCAGCAGCGGCTGCATCATCGGCGATGGCAACTCCAACACCTACAATGGCGGCAATGGCGGCAACGGGAGGAAATCCCCAAAATGTTGGCCCCCAAGACCTCTTCCCGGCGTCAACAAAATACACGGACTAGTGTTATCAACTGGGGCCTTCAACCTGCAAAAGGGAATCGCTTGCGGCCGCAGTAAAAGGCAAAATTAGTTCTGGGGTCATGGTTCGCAAACCTGGGAAGGAGATCATTCCATCACCAAGACCCGGAGAAGTAGTCGTCTTCGAAGCTGGCTTGGGGCTTCCGGCGGTTGACTTTTTGGCACAGGTATTGGACCTGTTCCACGTCACTCTCCCCCAACTCTCTCCGAATGCCGTAGCACGTCTCGCCATCTTCGAATGGGCGTTGCGAGCCGAAGGTTGTGAAGGAAGGGCGGAGATCTTCGCAGCACTGCACAGAGCTTCGTGCCAGCCTTCGGAAGCATTAACTTCAGGCTCCAAGATGAGTATGCTTTCCGGTTTCCCGCCAAGGCCATCAATGCCAGATGGTACACCGACTGGATCTTGAAGTGGTTTTATACCAAAGTTGGGGCAAGTAGCCGCCTAGCTGGACCTCTGCAAGATATTAACTTCCGAAAGGAAGCCTTGGTGCACCTGGATCTGGGCCAGCTCGAAGCCTGTCTTAGCCTACTCCAAAAAATCAGTCGCCGCCTGAGTATGCGGGACTTAGCCGAAGAATTCCTCGGGCTTCAAATTCCTCCCCTGATGGCCAACTGGCCGGTCACCATCGAAGAGAGTTCGGAGGGCGGTCTTCGCAAAATTTCTTCGACTTCGAGTCCTGCAGGTAACATCGAAAACAACATATATAATGTATATTTATTCGAAGAGATAATTGTCTTAACTCATTTTGTAGCTTCTTCAGCCCCTATAACTTCGGAGCAGATTGTGTGAGCTTCGTAGAAGATCTTGGCCGTCCCAACTCCGACCGAGAAGGAATGGAGAATCAAGCTGGTTGGAACACTGGAACGGTCCAACCGAGTATGGGGACTACTCGAAGTTGTTCCGCCCCCTCTCCTGGATTGGGTGCCTACGGAGAAAGGGCCCAAAAAGAGAAAAGCCGAAGTTGGAGCTTCGAGCTCTGCCAAGACTCCACTGAAGAAAGTAACTCGAAAGCCAAGAGCTCCTGCACCTTCAATTCCAAGAACTTCAATCTCCGATTCCATGGAAGATGAAGGCAGACTGCTTGTTGGCCTGATCGACGAAGATGCAGCCCAAAAAGATACACATATTGAAGAAGTTGTGAGCATGCCGGAGTCTCAAGAGAACCTTGAGCAAGTGAAGACTCTGGCTGCTCAGGAAAATTTACCAAAGGACGGAGCCTCTGTGGACGGAGGTGAAGTCGAAGTTGCTGTAGCTTCGATTCCCGGTGAGGTAACAATGGATGCTCACGAAGGTGCTCCAACAGTCGAAGATTTGACCACTGACTCCGACGAAGAATTTGAAGTAGCCTTCGACCCGCCAAGTAGCCCAATGCTCACCCGTCGCCAAAATGTCGAAGGTAAACTTTGCATAATTCTTTTATTCTTTTTTCCTGCAAAATTATACAATGTATAATATCTTTGTTTTAACAGGATCCACTACCATGGAAGAGGTCTGCCCCGAAGATATAATTCCTGGACCTTCGACAACTTCGGAGCCAATTCCAGGAGCCACTCAAATGGGACCTGGAAAAGGAAAGGGCAAGATGGACCACCTCCCTGCTCCGAGCTCAGGATCAACTCTGTCTGAATCAACAGACGAGAGCCAATCTACGGAGTGGGGCCAATCTGCCAAAGCTCCAAAAAATACGGCTCAGCACTCTGGACCTTCGCCAAACGAAGATGACCAGCAAGCCTTGAGTTTACTCCCTCTTCTAGCTCCTTTCTTGGAGCGAAGAACCGGGCTTCGGACTTTACTCGAACCTTTGGATTGAGCTAGTCGTGAAGTCGGGGAAACGGACTTGGTGGCCATCTTAAGCGAGGCGAAGAGTTCGGATCTTAACGCTGCCATGGAGCGTGCAGCATACTAGGTACGAAGTATCGGCAAAATAGAGTCAAAATTATATACAAATAATTTCTTAGCTTGGTTTTTCTCTTCGCAGCAAACAGTCTTGGCCCAAGCTGCGAACATCTCAAATGAACGTGGAAGCCTTCACCTTCGAGAGGAAAATACAACTCTTCAACGAAATCTCACTATCTCCGAAGGTAGGGTGGCCCACTTGGATAACATGGTTTCAATAGAGCGTAGGGCCAAACAATGTTTGGAGGCTGCAAACAAAGAACTCGAAGCAGAACAAATTGTGCTTCGAGTGGAAATTGAAAAGATGCGGGTGGAGCACGCTACTACGGGGGCTGAGCTTGCTAAACTCCAAGAAGAAAAAGCCAAAGCTGCCGAAGAAGCTAACCAGCTGCTCAATCAAAAGAATTATTTAGCTACAGAGGCAGCTAGGCTTTCTGGAGTAGTAAGAGAATTGACTTCGACGAAGGATGCTCTAATTGAAGATAAGCTGAAGTCGGAGAAGGTAGCTGCGGAGGTCATGGACCAATTGCTAGGCGTTCTGGAGTACTTCGGTACTACTGGGATGCTTCCTTCGGATGACAACATTTCCCTGCTGCGACGGTTGAAGAGGATCCAAGGAGCAGCGAAGCAAATGAAGACAGCAGGCATTCGATACGGAGAAATCTCCGGACAAGTGGCTGCTATCGGCATACTTTGTTACTACGAAGATCTGGGCCAAACGATAACTCCGAGCGCAGGGACAGCTCCCATTACCTTTGATGACAACCAGCTCCTTACTCCTTCCGAAGGTGTGGCCGCTGCCTGGCAAGCCTTTCAAACTTCATGGAGAGCCGAAGGTCGCTCTGCGATCAAGGCCTGGATTGACGAAGGGCAACGCCAGAAGCAAGCTCGGTCTCAAGCTTCGAGCAATCAGCCCCCGCCACACCCGCAGGTTTAGGAATATCTTAGGATCTTCGACTATGTAAAGCATTATGCTTTTGTACATTTATGAATGAAAATTTGCTTATCATGTTTTTAGGCTTTGCCTCATATGGAAGATGTCGAAGTGCTAGACGTTAACGATGAACTCCGCTTACTATGGGCTACCTTTGATATCTTAAAACTTCACAAGCGCCCTCGATTTTTAGTTCCTCGGGATAGCTCCGGAGCGATTATGTCCGAAGTAAGCAAAGACATATTATCTTGTATTTAAGAGGAAGAAAAAGAAGTTAGCTTGGAAACTTCATCTTCCGAAGATATTGTATGGTCCGAAGACGAAGATGAAACTCAAGGTAAAAAGCCTGAAGAACTTGGAAGCTGGGAAAGGAGCCCCGAACGGCTTCGAACTTGGGCCGAGCTTCAACAAGAGCAAAAAGACTTTAGAGCTTCGAAGGGAGGCAAGAGAGTTAAATGTAAAGTTGTTAGAACTCCCGGGTCTGGAACTAGTCGTTCCAACCCTAGCTCTAGAGATCTAAGAGGTCTTCGATTCCTTCTTGGTATAGATACCAATTTTTCATGATGTAATCATATTGTTTGAATAATAAACATCGATTTGAAATTGTCTCCCTATTTACTAGCCCCTCTTTGGGTGTAAGCAACTTCGAATTGTATTCAAAGATGGTTAGGCGCAAAGAAAAACTTAGGAGTACAATTTTTGGGGGTTCGGAGCCCCTCAGCAATTTAAAGATTGATTAAAATCTTATAAAATGTCTTCCACTATTTGGAGTCTGAAGACTGATAACTTAGTACCTTATGTTTTTGAAAGAAATCATTTTGGACAACTTTTCGGACACTTTAGTGTCGTACCTGATTTGTCACTTCGGACTTAACAGACATTCGAAGCTCATGGCTCAAACTCTGTTTTATTTTGGCCTCCTTCGGTTCTTTTTGCGAACTTAGTTAAACCAGTGGTTTGGAGTTCGCATTGGTCTCTTTGGACTCTTTTTACGGATACCTACAAGCCGGTGGCTTGGACTCCGCATCATCTGGTCTCTTTGGACTCTTTTTACGGATGTCTCCCAGCCGGTGGCTTGGACTTCGCATCATTTGTTCTCTTTGCACTCTTTTTACGGATGTCTTCCAGCCGTTGGCTTGGACTCCGCATTCTGTGGTATCGAGCTCTTTTACGGATGTCTTCAAGCCGGTGGCTTGGACTCCGGATTATGTCAGCCCACCACCTCGAAAAATAGGATTCAAATTAATGACACTTCCCTCTCGGTCAACTCTGCTATTCCAGTGCGTCCACTCGGAAGTGGGAAGTTTATGAGGGGTAGGCATTATCTCAACCATATGCTTTATTAATTCGGAAGGTGCTTACAAATGATTACAAGGAGCCCTTATGCGAAGTATCGCTTTAGGTGCTCTGCATGCCATGTATGCGCTAACTCTTCACCTTCCAAATTAGCTAATTTATAAGAACCAGGACACCCTGAGCGAACAATTAAATATGGACCTTCCCATTTATTTCCTAATTTTCCTGGTGCTATGATACTTCGCAAAACTAGATGATCCGGCATGAGCTCATTAATCTTGACCTTTGGGTCGAACCAAGCCTTCGTCTGCTGCTGATATTTTGACAAATTTGCCACAGCTCGAAGTCTTGTCTCCTCTGTTAAATCTAGCGAAGCTTGTCTTTCTCCTTCCATTTCTGGTTCGGTGCTGCGAAGTGATCCTCCTTTGACCTCTGTTGGTGTCATAGCTTCATCTCCGAATAATAATCTGAATGGAGTGAAACCCGTGGACCTCGTTTGAGTGGTCTGAATGGACCACAAAATCTTCGGAAGTTCCTCGGTCCAGAGTCCTTTTGCCAATCCTACTATCCTTCGATTTAGCCCTGACAAAATGTTACCATTGGCTCTTTCTACAGCTCCGTTAGACTGAGGGTGTCGCACTACAGCAAAACATAGCTGGATGCCTAGATCTTCGCAAAATTTCTTGAAAGGTTCTGCGTCGAATTGTGTTCCATTATCAACTGTGAGTTGTCTACACACTCCGAACCAGCAAATGATATTCTTCCAGAAAAATTTATGTACATTGTTCGAAGTGATAGCTGTTAGGGGCTCTGCTTCGACCCACTTTGAAAAGTATTCAATTGCTACCACTGCGAACTTCAAATTTCCTTTTGCTGTTGGGAAGGGACCAATAAGATCCATGCCCCATCTGGCCATGGGCCATACTGAAGCTATTACTTGAAGAGTTGTTGGTGGGCGATGACTCCTTCGTCCCATCCACTGACATCCTTGGCAAGTGCAGACCAAGGTTTCCGCATCAGCTACTATTGTAGGCCAATAAAGCCCCTGGTGAAGTGTTTTTCCTGCCAAAGCTAGATGGGCCAGATGGCTACCGCAAAGTCCTTCATGGATTTCTCGAAGAATTTCTTGACCTTCGGCTTGAGATATACATCGGAGCAGAGGGGAACATACTCCGGCCTTGTATAAAATACCGTTGATAATTTGATAATTCCGAGTTCTAAGCTTTAACCTCGAAAGTTGTGGCCCTTCGGACATATTTGCTTCTCCTTGCAACACTTCCATGATTGAACTTCGCCAATCTGTACTTGGAATGCAAAGGACTTCTGCAAGAGGGATTTGTGGCACCGAAGGTGCATTGAGTTCTTCATAAAAAGCTTCTTCAGGTATGTCCATGGCTCCGGCTGCAGCTTTGGCTAATATGTCAGCTTGCATATTTTCTACTCTAGTTATACCCCGAATGGAAATCCCTTTGAATGCTGCTTCAATCTTTCGGATTTCTTCTATGTACTTGGCAAGCTGTGGATGCCGGACTTGGAAACTCTTGTCTACATGCCCTGCTACAATATGAGAATCTGTTTTAATAACAACCCTTGTAGCCCCTAGAGCACGTGCCTTACGAAGTCCCAATAGAATTCCTTCGTACTCCGCTGTATTATTGGTAGACTTAAAGTTGAGTCTTGCGGAGTACTATGCCTTTTGCCCTGAAGGCGAAATTATCACAGCTCCGACACCTGCTCTAGATGCTTGGAAGCTCCATCAGAATAAATAGTCCAAATTTCTTCACTTGACTTCTCCGGAGCCCATGTTGCAGGGGGAGTCCATTCTGCCATGAAGTCGGCCAACACTTGTGACTTAATTGCTTTTCTTGCCAGAAAAGATATGGCGAAGGGTGCTAACTCAACAGCCCACTTTCCAATTCTTCCAGTGGAATCCTTACTTCGGAGCATATCTCCCAAAGGATACGAAGTTGGTACAATGACATTATGTGCCAGGAAATAATGCCTTAGCTTCCTCGAAGCCATTATCAGTGCACAAATGAATTTCTCAAGCTCGGAATATCTTGTTTTTGCTCCAGACAATGCTTCAGATACAAAATAAATTGGATTTTGTACCAACTTCCCGTTGAAATCAATTTCTATGACAAGGACTGCACTGATAGCAGAGCCAGTGGCTGCAAGGTAAAGAAGTAGGGTTTCATCCGCAACAGGCACCGTGAGTGTAGCAAGGTTACTGAGATAATTTTTAATATCTTCGAAGCTCTTTTGACACTCCGGTGTCCATGCAAAATCTTCGGACCCTTTCAATGCTTTGAAAATAGGCAAACTTCTCTCTGCAGACCTTGCCAGGAATCTGCTAAGTGCTGCTAGATGACCGGTCAGCTTTTGCACTTGCTTTAAGTTCTCTAGGGGAGCCATCTTCTGCAACGCAGTTATCTGAGTGGGGCTAGCTTCGATCCCTCTGCTTGAAACTAGGTACTCTAACAATTTTCCAGCCTGTGCCCCGAAGATACATTTTTCGGGGTTGAGACGGATCCAACATGCCCAAAGGCTATTGAATGTTTCTGCTAAGTCTAGGCTATGCTAGTGCTTTAAGGCACTCTTTATTACAATATCATCCATATAGGCCTCTACATTACGACCTAATTGATGACCTAGAGCCTTAGCAATTAACCTCGAAAATGTAGCCCCGACATTTCTTAGGCCAAAGGGCATTCTTACATAACAAAAGACTCCTGAAGGAGTTACGAAGCTTGTCTTGATTTCATCTTCGCGCTTCAACCAAATTTGATGATAGCCGGAATACGCGTCGAGGAAGCTTAATAACTCAGAACCAGCAGTGGAGTCGACCAATTGATCAATTCAGGGCATGGGGTAGGGGTTACGGGGGCATGCTTTATTCAGAGATGTAAAATCAATACACATGCGCCACTTCCAGGAAGATTTCTTCTTAACGAAGGCTGGGTTGGCTAACCATTCCGTATGAGCCACTTCCCTGATAATCCCAGCCTTCAGCAACTTTTCAACTTCATCTTTAGCAAGGATAGCTCTCTCCGCAGACATCTTTCGGAGTCCTTGCCTGATAGGCCGGGCCTTCGGGTTCACAAGCAGACTGTGTTCAATAATATCCCGACTGACTCCGGTGATGTCTTCATCAGACCAAGCAAAGACATCCAAATTTTCCTCAACTACTTTTTCTAAGGAGGAAGCAACTTCTGGAGGCAAATCTTTACCAAATTGAAATGAATATTCCTTGCCATCTTTGAGAATAACCTTCTTTGCAATCTCTCCTTCAGGACTTGGTCTTGGGAAGGATCTTTTCGAGGATTCGCTAGGAACAGAAAAATTCTCCGGGTCATCCTGCACAGTGTTCACTTGTCTCGGGTCAAGAGGAGGGCCATGGCCATACTCCGCTCTTCGTGCAATGGCCTGATCTCTGAAAACAGTGAGCACTCCTGCTTGCGTGGGCATCTTCATGCATAAGTAAATATGATGCGCCACAGCTCAGAATTGATTTAACATGCCTCTTCCGAAGATGACATTATATGCATATGGAGCATCTACAACATCAAAGATCACTTCCTCTATCCTGGCCATTAGCCCCTCTTCGAAAGTAACTTCCAGGCCAATTTGGCCGAGGGCATCAAGAGGGGGTCCTGCAAATCCTTGCAAAGGACGGGCTGCTGGGAGAAGATGCTTTCTGGAAATGCAGAGTTGGTCAAAAGCTTGGACAAAAATAATATCCGCCAAACTCCCTACGTCAACTAGTACTCTCCGAACCTCAGTTCCTACTATGTCGGCAGTAATGACAAGTGGGTCTGCATGTGGAAATTTAACACCAACTGCGTCATCTAGGGAAAAAGATATTGGCACATGGGACCATTCGGGCATAGCAGCTGCAGATGAAGAGGTTCCAATATGGCCCACCTCTCTGACATATTCTCTTCTCTGCCTCTTTGACATACTTCCGAGAGTCCCTCCTCCAGAGATGGGGAGGACTACTCTTTTTCCTCGATCTTGCCCCTCTTCTTGCTTCTGAGGTGGCATAATATTGACCACCGGAGGTCGCCTTGCCGAATCGAAGTTCTCTATTCGCGCCACAGCCTGGACAGGGTCTAGACGCACTTCAGCTGGAACTCGGTCAGTAGTGCCTCGACCCGAAGTTCTTTCCAGATATTCTCCTCTCAGAGCAAGTATAGCTTTGCACGCATCAGATGCGTGACTTCGGTTATCACCATGAATACAGCAGAAAAGGGTCTGGCCTTTGCCAGCCGGTTTCCCTGGCGGCCTCCAGCCGCTGGTCTTGCTTTTGGAGGGTTGCGGAGCTTTTTGGGCAAACTTTTGCGGGGGTGCAATGTTTAGAACTTCTGAACGAGGATGCTTTTGCCCCCTACGCCTGTCATGTTGAACTTCGAAGCTAGGCCCTTGCGGCTGTGCTGAAGTTTTCACTTCTAATTTCACTTCTTGCAGTATCGACGGGGTTGCAGCAGTTCTCCGTAGCCATCCTTCTTCTGACCTCGCATACTCTTCGAAATAAGACATCAACTAAGAAACTTTTCCGGTGAAGTTTATCAAGGAGGCCTGGATGAATAACTCCCTCTCGAGCCGCATCAATTATTGAAGACGTAGTTAACCCTCGAATTTGCCACTTCGTATGAGCGAAGCGCTTGAAATATTGTCTTAAGGTCTCTCCAGGGAGCTGCTTTACCTGGAATAGACTTCCTGTTGACATTGGAGGCATGAAGGTGCCCTGAAAATTGCTTACGAACTTCTTCTTCAACTGCCCCCATGAACTGATTGATCCTGGCTTCAGAGACCAGAACCACCGCAATGCCACTCCTTTAAGAGCTAGGGGAAAACATTTTTCCATAGTGTCTCGCACTCCCCCGCTAGCTTCAATTGCTAGAGCATAAGAACGGACGAATTCTCCAGGATCTTCATCTCCGGCATATTTGCAAAGCTTAGAAGTTTTGAACTTGGGGTCAAAGCGTACTTTCTGCAACTCAGGATGCAGCGGAGACTCGGTGTCAAAAGAAGCATTCTCCGGAACTTCGGGATAAATAGGCTCATCGTCTTCGGGCACTTCAGGAATGGTTGGGGTGGCTTGAGAATGAAGCCTATTCGCGGCTTCTTGCCGCCACCTTGCAACTTCAGCTTGGAGGCTGGCCATTTGAGCGACCATATCACCAAGACTATCTTCATCTTCTCCGGAAGGGTCTTCTGGGTCTTAAGAACTGTAGGGATCAATTCGAAGTGGAACTTGAGGTGGAAGAGGGACTCCGGCTGGCCAAAGTATAGATGGAGTTGGCGGAGTAACTCCGTATGCTCGAGGAAGGGGAATCCCTCCGGGAGTTTGAGGTGGAGGAAACGTCGAAGGTCCTCCGACCTCAACTGTATCTGGAGATCTTGCTCCGAAGGTCCGAGGAGACCTCCGAATAGCATTACTAGCTGCACTCTGCTTAGGAGGCATGATTTGAGAACTTGGTAGAGAACGAAGTTTTTTAACTAAGATTCCCCACGGACGGCGCCAACTGTTGGCGTAAAAGATTACGCTAACAGGTTTCTGAAGAATAGAAACTAACAAATGGAGTGTTTGCGAAGGAAACTATTCCATGCCTCCGAAAGGATAATGACTTAGAATAGCTCAAAAGTGTGTATTGAATAACTTGTATTCGGTTCTTATTACAGGGTAAAACGGGGGGTATTTATAGGCCCAAACATTAAGGAAAAGACCCTTTTACCCCTTTATAACAACCGACATAGTGGAAACTATTCGGTACCCTTATAGGGCTAAAATGGTAAAAGACTAATCTAATAAGAAAGAAGATAAGTCTTCCATCTTAGATGGCAGAGAAGCTCTCGGAAGAGTCTAAGTTCGAAGATATACTCCGAACTAGAGTCCGTCATCATACTTCGAACTTGATTCAATGCATCCCCGAAGTCGTATGCTGGAAGTCTTGGACTTAATCACCAACCTTTGTCCTATTACTGCAATAACCCTGAGGATGGAATATTTTCCCCCAACACCAGTTTTATGACTCCAAGTAGTCACACATTTTATAAGATTTTAATCAATCTTTAAATTGCTGAGGGGCTCCGATCCTCCAAAATTGTGCTCCTAAGTTTTTCTTTGCTCCTAACCATGTTCGAGTATAGTTCGAAGTTGCTTACACCCAAAGAGGGGATGGGAAGTAGGGAGACAATTTTAAAAATCAATATTTATTATTCGAAAAAATTACAATTACATCACGAAAAATCGGTGTCTATGCCGGGAAGGAATCGAAGACCCCTTCGATCTATAGACTTACCACTAAACTCGGAACGACTAGTTCCAAAGTCAGGAGTTCTAACAACTTTGCGTTTAACTCTTCTACCTCCCTTCGAAGCTCTAAAATCTTTCTGTTCTTGTTGAAGTTCAGCCCAAGTTTGAAGTCGTTCAGGGCTCCTTTCCCAGCTTTAAAGTTCTTCAGGTTTTTTCCCTTGGTCTTCAGCAATACCTTCATCTTCGGACCATGCAATGTCTTTAGAAGACGAAGTTTCCAGGTTAACCTCTTTTTCCTCCTCCTTAATATAAGATAATATATCTTTACATATTTCGGGCGCAATTGCACCGGAGCCATCTCGAGGAATCAAAAACCGAGGTCGTTTATGAAGTTTTAAAAGATCGAAGGTAGCCCATAGCAGGTGGAGTTCATCGTTAACGTTTAACACTTCGACATCATCCATACGGGGTTGAAAGCATGATTTTTTTACATAGTCGGGATCCTAAAATGAAGCTAGACCTGCGGGTTCGGTGGAGCCTGGCTGCTCGAGGCTTGAGACCGAGCTTGCTTCTGGCGTTGCCCTTCATCGATCCAAGCCTTGATCGCAGTGAGACCTTTGGCTCTCCATGAAGCTTGGAAGGCTTGCCAAGCTGCGGCCACGTCTTTAGAAGGGTTAAGAAGCTGGTTCTCGTCAAAGGTAATGGGAGCCGCCCCCGAGTCTGGCGTTAGTGATAGCCCTATATCTTCATAGTAGCGAAGTACTCCGAGAGCAGCCACTTGGCCGGAGATCTCTTCATACCGAATGCCTGTTGTCTTCATCGTCTTCGTAGCTCCTTGGATCATTTTTAGCCACCGTAGCAGGGGGACGTTGTCATTCAAAGGTAGAGTCCTAGTAGTACCGAAGTACTCTAGAACACCTAGGAGATGGTTCATGACTTCCGCAGCTACCTTCTTCGATTTCAGCTTATCTTCGATTAAAGCGTCCTTTACCAAAGTCAGTTTATCCACCACAGCAGAGAGCCTAGCTGTCTACGTAGCCAGAGAACTCTTCTGGCTAAGCATGTTGCTAGCCTACTCCGTAGCTTTAGTCTTTTCTTCTAGGAGATTGACTAGCTCAGCCCTCACCGTAGCGTGCTCTGCCCGCATTTTTTCTATCTTTGCCCGAAGCACAATTTGTTCCACTTCGAGCTTTTTATTCGCAGCCTCCAAATTTTGTCTGGCCCTCCACTCCGCTGAAACAATTTCGTCGTGGGAAACTCGACCTTCGGAGATGTTAAGATTCCTCTGGAGTGCAGTAACCTTCTCTTGAAGACGAAGACTTCCGCGTTCGTTCGAGACAGCTGCGGCTCAAGCCAAAACTATTTGCTGCGAAGAGAAAAAATCATGGTGAGCAATTATTTGTAAGTTGAAATTAATCTTGTTTTGCAGATACTTCGTACCTAGTATGCTGCCCGTTCCAAGGCAACGTTAAGCTCCGAACCCTCAGCTTCGCTAAGGATGGCCACTAAATCCGTCTCCCCGACTTCACGGTTAGCTCGATCCAAATGCTCGAGCAGGGTCCAAAGTCCGGTCCTTCTCTCCAAGAAAGGAGCTAGGATGGGGAGCATGGACAGGGCCCTCTCATCATCTTCGTTCGGTGAGGGGTCAGAGCGCTGTGCTGCGTCCTCGAATACCTCGGTAGAATGGCCCCCCTCTATAGATTGACCTCCGTTTGTTGATTCAGTTGGAGTTAATCCAGAATTCGGAGCAGGAAAGGGGTCCATTTTGCCTTTACCTTTTCTAGGTCCCATTTGTGTGACTTCTGGAATCGGTTCCGGAGTTGTTGAGGTCCCAGGAACCGTATCTTCGGGAGGAGCCACTTCCATAGGAGCGGACCCTGCTGAGACAAAGGTATTATATATTGCATAATTTTGCAGGGAAAAGGAACAAAGGGTTCATGCAAAGTTTACCTTCGACGTCCTGTCGGCGGGTGAGCATGGGGCTGCTTGGAGGGTCAAAGGCTACCCCGAAGTCTTCGTCGGACTCGAAGTTCAGGACCGAAGGTTCGACTGTTGGAGCCTCTCTTGGAGCTACAGCCATCGCTTCATCCGGATTCGAAGCTAGCTCAGCAGCGACTTCGACTCCGCCTTCAGTCATAGGGGCTTCTTCACGCGGCAAGTCTGGCTGGACAGCCGAAGTCCTAGCCTGCTCGGAGCTATTCGGAACATCTGGCGCATTTGCTGCATCGCCAGTGTCTGCATCCGCACGGTTTTCATTCCCGTCGATCAGGTTAATGAGGATTCGTCCCTCGTCCTCAGAGGAATCAGTAACCGAAGCCACCGGACTTGAAGGCACTACTTTCTTTGGTTTTTGGGCTACCTTCTTTGTCGGAGTCTTAACAGGAGCTGAAGTCTCGGCTTCCGCCTTCCTTTTCTTCGGTCCTTGCTCCAAGGTACCCAGTCTGGAAGAGGAGGGGGAGCAACTCCGAGTACACCCCAAACTCGGTTGAGCTGCTCCAAATTACCCACTATCTTCGTTCTCCACTCCTTCTCAGCCGGAGTTGGAACTCCCAGAATCTTCTCCGAAGCTCAAACAATTTACTCCAAAGTCATGGGGTCTAGAGAAGCTGAAAGATAAGTTGGCATTAGTCATTTCATCAAACAAATATATATAAAACATGTTGTTTTCGAAGTTACCTGCAGGGCTCGAGTTTGAAGAGATTTTTTGGAGGCCACCCTCCAGATCTTCTTTGAAGGTGATAGGCTAGTTGGCCATCACGGGAGGAATTTGAAGTCCGATGAACTACTCCGCTAGGTCCCGCATGCTCAGGCGGCGACTAATTCTTTGAAGCAGGCTGAGGCGAGCTTCGAGCTGGCCGGGATCCGGGTGAACTAGCGCTTCCCGTCGGAAGTTTATGTCTTGCAGGGGTCCGGCCAGGCGGCTTCTTGCCCCAACTTCGGCATAGAACCACTGGAAGATCCAATCCGTGTACCATCCGGCATTGATGGCCTTTGCAGGAAATCTTAGAGCCAATTCATCCCGAAGCCGGAAATTGATGCTCCCGAAGGCTACCACGATCTTTTCTCCTCCGGAGCCTAGGTAAGTCTTGGGTTGGCAAGATGCCCTGTGCAGTGCTGCGAAGATCTCTGCTCTTCCCTCGCAGCTCTCAGCTCGCAGCGCCCATTCGAAGATGGCAAGGCGTGCTATTGTGTTCGGAGAAAGTTGGGGAAGAGTGACGTGAAATAAATCCAGTACCTCCGCTAGAAAGTTGACTTCCGGAAGTCCTAGCCCCGCTTCGAAGAAAGCTTCGAAGACTACTACTTCTCCAGGCCTTGGCGAAGGAATGTCCTCCTTTCCAGGTTTACGAACTATGATCTCCGAGCTAATTTTTCCCTCTACTGTTGCTGCGAGTGACTCCCTCTTGCAGGTAGATGGCCCCAGTTGATAAGACTGGTCCGAATATTTCGAAGACGCCGGAAGAAGATCGTGAGGACCAACATTTGGGGGATTCCTTGGTGGCGCCGCCACTGTTGCTGCTGCTGCCGTCGGAGCTACCACCATTGATGGCGTCGCTGTTGCCGCTGCCACCACTGCGGACGCAGCCTGCTGCCGGGCTAGGGCCGATGCCGCCCTAGGGACCTTGAAGCTTGTCTTCGCCATGAAATCGCACTGATTGCTAAAGAAGATGGAGGTTAGGGTGTGTTTGTACAAAAGCGGTGAGAAGGGCACTCGAGAAGGGTCTGGGTCCTCTATTTATAACCCAGGCCCATGATTTTTTACCGTTTGTGTTTACCGTTTCGCATTCTTGACCGTTACCCCCTTGCGAAGTTAACGCATCGTGTAACTTCCGTTGGAAGGAAAAAGCCAACGGCTATTTCTTCTAAGTCTAAAAAAGCTTTCGGGCTACTCAAGTTAATTCTAAGATAGTTCGAATGCAACTTTCTTAGAAGTTGATTCGAAGTTTTGCATCTCCGCGTATTTTGGAGATTGATTAAATCTGTTAACCCCTACGCATGATTATTTTTCTTGCGTATACTGCTCTCCTAACGTTACAGATCTAGCGGAGAGGCGTATTCGAGGGGCTACTGTTGGGGGAAAATACTTTATCTTCAGGGTTATTGTTATAACAAGACAAAGGCAGGTGATTGAATCAAAGGTTTCTAGCGTCTAACTTCGGGAGTACATTGGATCATGTCCGAAGTATGGAGGCGAACTCTAGTTCGAAGTATATCTTCGAACATGGACTCTTCCGAGAGCTTTCCTGCTAGCTAGGATGGAAGACTTATTTTCTTTCTCATTAGATTAGTCTTTTACCATTTTAGCCCTATTAAGGGTACCAAATAGTTTCCACTATGTCGGTTGTAACAGAGGGGTAAAAGGATCTTTTCCTTAATGTCTGGGCCTATAAATACCCCCTGTTTTACCCTGTAATGTGGATCGGATACTGAGTTATTCAATACACTTCTTCGAACTGTTTTGAGCTATTATCCTTTCGGAGGATTGAAATAGTTTACTTCGCAAACACTTTGTTCGTTAGTTTCTAATCTCTAGAAACCTGTTAGCGTAATCTTTTACGCCAACAGTCACCTACACTTGAAGATATCCCTATAGAAGACAGAGCAGAGATCGAGGCAAGACTAAAGGCGCTCCAGGACATGATGCTTGGAGGCTACATCAAGACACGCGCAGGCTTCGTGAAGCACGACATCGTCACCCCCGACCCCGCTCAGGTCCAGGTAACGCCGGTATCGCCTCGCTTATCTTCATTAGAAATTGAGCAAAAAATAGCCGCGTCAGTAGATCAGGCCGTTAGCACTTCGCTAGCCAACCGTTTAGATTCGGCAGTCAGCTCTCAAGTAGAGGCGACTCTTAGAAGGTTCGGCTTCACTAAGGCCGTACCCCCGGTTCCTATAGCTAGTGCACCTCCGACGAACATGTCTCCGGCCTCACCACTTATGGCCGAGACCAATCATTATACATATGGACAAACTAACAATACATATCACACAACACCTACGCCAATACCCGCGCTACCCGCACCACGCACGCAGGCGCCCGGGCACGACCACATTATACAAATAGCACGTAGGGAAGAAGCACATGGCCGACACACTGATATCCCACCGCGTGTCGCGCCCCCACATGAGAGGCGCATGCAAACAAACTACCAAGATGATTTAGATGAGCGGATCCGCGCACTGTTTAGGGAGTGTGCCGGCTTCGTGCCCAAGGGATGGGTTAGGGTTTATCGCAAACCATACCCCGATCATCTTGATATAGTACCCTACACCCATGGCTATAGGATCCCTGAGTTCACTAAATTCGATGGCAAGGGTAGCAGGACCACACTAGAACATGTTAGTCAATTTTTGGCGCAGTGTGGAGAGGTTAGCGGGATAGATGCCCTAAAGGTTAGACTATTTTCTCTCTCGCTATCCGGCACAGCTTTCACTTGGTTTTCGGCGCTCCCGCCGAACTCCATCCACATGTGGGACGATTTGGAGCGGAAATTCCATGATTATTTCTACACGGGTGAAACAGAGCTTAGGCTTTCGCATTTGACGTCGGTAAAGCAAAAATCTAGTGAGAGCGCCTCTGAGTATATCAAGCGCTTCAGGGATACCAGAAACCGGTGCTTTAGTCTTAATATTTCAGAAAGGGACTTGGTGGAATTAGCTTTTAACGGGTTGCGTTCTGAACTCAAAGAAAGGTTAGATAACCAGAGATTTTTAGAAGTTAGCCAAGTCCTACAGTAGGCTCTTGTCCAAGAAGGCCGAGCCAAAGATAAGAAATTTATTAAGCCAAATCCACATCATGGAACGCTCTGATGAGGAGGAGTCAGAGGAGGAGGATTTGGCCGACATGTACGCGGCCGAATGGGTTACAAACGCTAAAAACAAACCTATCACTTGCTCTGAGCTACGACCATCCCCCACAAAGAATAGACTTAATGAGGTCAAGTACTCGTTCGATGTGAGTAAATGCGATAAAATATTTGATTTCCTCGTAAAAAGTCAGCTT
Source organism: Zizania palustris (assembly GCA_019279435.1). Classification (NCBI taxonomy): domain Eukaryota; kingdom Viridiplantae; phylum Streptophyta; class Magnoliopsida; order Poales; family Poaceae; genus Zizania; species Zizania palustris. The sequence continues at coordinate 7,435,843 of JAAALK010000082.1, forward strand.
CTCAGGTTACCTAAAGGTCAAGTTATCCCACCTGCCGACGAGTTAAAGAAGCATCCATACTGTTAGTGGCATGATTCACATTCTCATAATATTAACGATTGCAATGTTTTTCGATGGCAGATACAATTGGCCATAGAAGAAGGACGATTGAAGATAGACCATGATCCAAAAATGAAGCTGGATAAAGATCCTTTTCCAGTCAACGCCGTCGACCTCGGCGAGAAGAAGGTGTTGATTCGGCCAGGACTGGTCGAGTCCGCTAAAGGAAAAGATGTGATTGTTGGAGAACAGTGCGTTCGCACACTCGTGCCAAAGCACCCCGAGGTAGGAGTGTGGAAACAGAACATCAATGCACCTTCGGCTAAGGCTCGCAAGAGGCCAAAGGTGACATATAACATGTTGTTGAACAAACATCAGAAGAGGGCCAAAGAAGCAGGCCTGCGCGCTCAGCTAAAGCAGCCGAAGGGGCCAAAACCTTCGAAGGATACCTTTGGACCGAAGGTTGCGAACCCTCCACACGTAGGCTTCGGGCCGAGGTATCATGGTGCTCCGCACGGTGGTTGTGAGCCACAATGCCCGAATCCCCCGTGCAACAACTTCGAACCCCAATGGTCGGGTTCTCCGCAAAACAACTTCGCACCCCAGTGGTTGGGTCCCCCATGCGACAACTTCGGCCCCCAATGGTCGAACCCCGCACCATGGTGGAATTCTTCGACGGGGTTCGGCCATTGGGGCCCGAAGTTGTCGCGTGGAGCAGTCTCGGTCTAATAGAGATGGTATTGCCGAGGCCATTGAGGACTTTTGATGAGGACATCACTTCACATGATACACACATGGAGCCTCCACCTACAATTCAACTACAAGGACCAATCACACGCGCCCGTGCCAGTCGCTTGAACCATGAGGTTAACTCTTTCCTTAGCAACTATGTTAATATTTGTTTGGACGGGATGCTACTGAATACTAGTGATATTTTGTTGCTTAGGAACATGGGAGATGGAATAGAAGAGTTGGAGTTGAAGACGGAGTTGCCCGGATGATTTGAAGTCAAGAATTCGCTGGTTCGGACTACATCAACCACCCTGCACCAAAATGGGCGTAACTTCCTCATACGAAGTCCGATTGGCGTGTTCTTGGACTTTTTGGAAAGCTGAGGAGAAGACGGATCGTTTCCGTTGGTTTCGTCTCATTTGGAGTCTCAAGCCGTCTTGTGTGTTTGAAACAGTCATGCATGACAGAACTGGGCCGTGTTGGGCCATAGTGTGAGTCTGTTCGCCTTCTACTGAGTCTGTTCGCCTTCTACAGGCTGCCCACGCCCTATATATTCTTTCCAGCCGCCTTTAGGGTTAGGTTTTTCTTTGTTTGCATCTACACTTGTGTGTTTAGATCCCGCCACTTGCACCGGACCGATTGGCTGCTGCATCGGCGTTTGTGAAACCTCACCTTATCTTCGTTTGTCTGTGATTTGGCATTCGACTTGTATCCTTCCTTTTCTTGCTTGTGTTCTTGGGTTCGCTTGCAGGAATTAGCCTTCGTGGCGAGGTCAATCGCGTCCTGCATGGTTGATAACCAACGGAGACAGTGGTGTAACGATTGCAAGGTTTTGATCCGCCGGACCGGAGCCTTGGATCGCCAACGTCGAGATTCTCCACCAATCCAAGTTTATCCTTACCTAACGGAAGATCGGGACCAATCCCCCATCAGTTGGTATTAGAGCTCAGATTTCCCGTAGGGTAATCTCGATCTGTTTTTCTTTTACCTAGAGTCCAGAAAACCCTCACAAAAAAATTCCCCACCGAGAACCCCTTTGTGCCTTGCGATTTTAATTTCAGTTTTAACTTTGTTGAGTTCGTGTTCTTGGTCGAGTCTTGTTGCTGGTTTAGTAATCCCTTTGTGTCATTTGAGTAGTAGTTGTTGTTGTGTCTCAAAAAAATCCCCACCCGAAACCCCCCCCCACAACCCTATTTCGTTTTCCACATCGAGTCTTTGTGACCCCCCTTCGGTAAAACAGGCATAACTTTTCGCTCGTTTGGCAGAAAAATCTGAAATTTTTTGAGCGTCTTCCTGACCTAGTTTGGGGGGTATGTTCTCTGTTACTTGGTAGACCTTGGGAGTATGATACTGATGCTACACACCATGGTAGGAGCAATAAGTACACATTTATGTATAAAGGAAAGAAAGTTACATTGCTTCCTATGACTCCTGCTGAAATTGTGAAATTTGAACAAGAAAAAAATGCTAGGGATGCACAAAAGAGCAAACAACCTTCTGAAAATCAGCAAGTAGCTAAAACACTTTCGAAGCAACAAAAAGATAAAGTTGCTTCTCCTTCTTCATCACAAGTTATTAATCTGAAAGGACGTGTCATGCTTGCAACTAAAACTAACCTTGCAGTACGTAGTTTTCTTGGTCTTGCAGGTTTCTACCGCTGTTTTGTGAAAGATTTCAGCACCATAGCCGGTCCATTACCTGAGTTGACCAAGAAGGGAGTTACTTTTACTTGGGAGCTAGCACAAGAACAAGTTTTTGCCACACTCAAGGATCGCCTTACACGTGCACCTCTACTTCAGCTACACGACTTCAGTATGACTTTTGAGCTAGAATGTGATGCTAGTGGTTTTGGAATAGGAGGCGTGCTGCTACAAAGAGGTAAACCCGTGGCCTATTCTAGTGAGAAATTGCATGGTCCATAGTTGAATTATTCTACCTATGATACCCTGTTAGCCCTCACCAAAATCGCCAAAAAAAATCAGGAAGATAAAGAAAAAAATTGGTCAAAGTTTTTGCTCGCCGTTCAGTGAACTTGTTGAATTTTTGTGAGCCACATCCCACCTCAGTTGTAGGTGCCAATTTTTGTGGTTGCATCTCTGGTCATCCTTGTTCAAAAAAATAGAGTGAAAAAAAAGGAGAAAAAAATATATAAAAAAAAAGAGAAGCGGTACTGTTAGTTGCTTGTTCGATCCCTTGTCCGAACTCTTGTCCGATCTCTTGTCCGATCAGTGGCAGGCAGTGGCAGTTTCTGCTTGTCCGATACCTTGTCCGATCTCTTGTCTGATCTCTTGTCCGATCAGTGGCAGGCAGTGGCAGTTTTTGCTTGTCCGATCCCTTGTCCGATCTCTTGTCCGATCTGCAGAGAGCTGATTTTGGCCTGTTTTTGCTTCCATTTGAGTTTTGGGCACATAGTTTCCCTCTATTGCTTGAATTTTCACATTGGGAGCACTAAGGCCAGCAGCTTTGACGAGTACTAGGGAATACTTATTGAACTTGGTTTAACTGTTATTACTATCGCTAACCCTTGCTACTCACTTTGCCTTCCAAGCTACACCTTTCTCTTGGTCAGGACAGGTTCATTTCTTGCAATTGCACACCACCCTCCACTTGGTTCATCACCTGTAGGCCGGTGACCTCACTGCGGCGTGGTAAGAACACTTGCAAGCGTGGGTAAGGCGCTTGACGTTTTGCTTCCACCAAACACCCACCACCCCACCTAGCTATTTTCCATAAGGATTATTCTTTGTTGTTTTGTTTTTTCACTAACATGGCAGCACTTATTGTACAACGTGTCTTGAGCACTCACATGGAGCAGGACGACCAGGCACAACGGAACAATCTGTTTCAGACTTTCTTCGTCGTCAATGACCGTCGTGTACGTGTCATCATCGACAGCGGTAGTTGCCACAATTTGGTGAGCCAGGACATGGTAACTAAGCTTCAACTTCCCACACGTGCACATCCACACCCTTACCACGTGCAATGGTTCAACAATAGCGGTAAGGTCAAGGTAACACAAACTGCTCACATTGAATTTTCCATTGGTACATACTTCGGAGTTGCTGATTTTGATGTAGTACCAATGCAAGCTATGTCCTCTGTTACTTGGTAGACCTTGGGAGTATGATACTGATGCTACACACCATGGTAGGAGCAATAAGTACACATTTATGTATAAAGGAAAGAAAGTTACATTGCTTCCTATGACTCCTGCTGAAATTGTGAAATTTGAACAAGAAAAAAATGCTAGGGACGCACAAAAGAGCAAACAACCTTCTGAAAATCAGCAAGTAGCTAAAACACTTTCGAAGCAACAAAAAGATAAAGTTGCTTCTCCTTCTTCATCACAAGTTATTAATCTGAAAGGACGTGTCATGCTTGCAACTAAAACTAACCTTGCAGTACGTAGTTTTCTTGGTCTTGCAGGTTTCTACCGGCGTTTTGTGAAAGATTTCAGCACCATAGCCGGTCCATTACCTGAGTTGACCAAGAAGGGAGTTACTTTTACTTGGGAGCCAGCACAAGAACAAGTTTTTGCCACACTCAACGGATCGCCTTACACGTGCACCTCTACTTCAGCTACCCGACTTCAGTATGACTTTTGAGCTAGAATGTGATGCTAGTGGTTTTGGAATAGGAGGCGTGCTGCTACAAGGAGGTAAACCCGTGGCCTATTCTAGTGAGAAATTGCATGGTCCACAGTTGAATTATTCTACCTATGATACCCTGTTAGCCCTCACCAAAATCGCCAAAAAAAATCAGGAAGATAAAGAAAAAAATTGGTCAATGTTTTTGCTCGCCGTTCAGCGAACTTGTTGAATTTTTGTGAGCCACATCCCACCTTAGTTGTAGGTGCCAATTTTTGTGGTTGCATCTCTGGTCATCCTTGTTCAAAAAAAATAGAGTGAAAAAAAGGAGAAAAAAATATAAAAAAAAAGAGAAGCGGTCTTGTTAGTTGCTTGTCCGATCCCTTGTCCGAACTCTTGTCCGATCAGTGGCAGGCAGTGGCAGTATCTGCTTGTCCGATCCCTTGTTCGATCTCTTGTCCGATCACTTGTCCGATCAGTGGCAGGCAGTGGCAGTTTCTGCTTGTCCGATCCCTTGTCCGATCTGCAGAGAGCTGATTTTGGCCTGTTTTTGCTTCCATTTGAGTTTTGGGCACATAGTTTCCCTCTATTGCTTGAATTTTCACATTGGGAGCACTAAGGCCAGCAGCTTTGACGAGTACTAGGGAATACTTATTGAACTTGGTTTAACTGTTATTACTATCGCTAACCCTTGCTACTCACTTTGCCTTCCAAGCTACACCTTTCTCTTGGTCAGGACAGGTTCATTTCTTGCAATTGCACACCACCCTCCACTTGGTTCATCACCTGTAGGCCGGTGATCTCACTGCGGCGTGGTAAGAACACTTGCAAGCGTGGGTAAGGCGTTTGACGTTTTGCTTCCACCAAACACCCACCACCCCACCTAGCTATTTTCCATAAGGATTATTCTTTGTTGTTTTGTCTTTTCACTAACATGGCAGCACTTATTGTACAACGTGTCTTGAGCACTCACATGGAGCAGGACGACCAGGCACAACGGAACAATCTGTTTCAGACTTTCTTCGTCGTCAATGACCGTCGTGTACGTGTCATCATCGACAGCGGTAGTTGCCACAATTTGGTGAGCCAGGACATGGTAACTAAGCTTCAACTTCCACACGTGCACATCCACACCCTTACCACGTGCAATGGTTCAACAATAGCGGTAAGGTCAAGGTAACACAAACTGCTCACATTGAATTTTCCATTGGTACATACTTCGGAGTTGCTGATTTTGATGTAGTACCAATGCAAGCATATTCTCTGTTACTTGGTAGACCTTGGGAGTATGATACTGATGCTACAAACCATGGTAGGAGCAATAAGTACACATTTATGTATAAAGGAAAGAAAGTTACATTGCTTCCTATGACTCCTGCTGAAATTGTGAAATTTGAACAAGAAAAAAATGCTAGGGACGCACAAAAGAGCAAACAACCTTATGAAAATCAGCAAGTAGCTAAAACACTTTCGAAGCAACAAAAAGATAAAGTTGCTTCTCCTTCTTCATCACAAGTTATTAATCTGAAAGGACGTGTCATGCTTGCAACTAAAACTAACCTTGCAGTACGTAGTTTTCTTGGTCTTGCAGGTTTCTACCGGCGTTTTGTGAAAGATTTCAGCACCATAGCCGGTCCATTACCTGAGTTGACCAAGAAGGGAGTTACTTTTACTTGGGAGCCAGCACAAGAACAAGTTTTTGCCACACTCAACGATCGCCTTACACGTGCACCTCTACTTCAGCTACCCGACTTCAGTATGACTTTTGAGCTAGAATGTGATGCTAGTGGTTTTGGAATAGGAGGCGTGCTGCTACAAGGAGGTAAACCCGTGGCCTATTCTAGTGAGAAATTGCATGGTCCACAGTTGAATTATTCTACCTATGATACCCTGTTAGCCCTCACCAAAATCGCCAAAAAAAATCAGGAAGATAAAGAAAAAAATTGGTCAAAGTTTTTGCTCGCCGTTCAGCGAACTTGTTGAATTTTTGTGAGCCACATCCCACCTCAGTTGTAGGTGCCAATTTTTGTGGTTGCATCTCTGGTCATCCTTGTTCAAAAAAAATAGAGTGAAAAAAAAGGAGAAAAAAAATATAAAAAAAAAGAGAAGCGGTCTTGTTAGTTGCTTGTCCGATCCCTTGTCCGAACTCTTGTCTGATCTCTTGTCCGATCAGTGGCAGGCAGTGGCAAGTTCTGCTTGTCCGATCCCTTGTCGATCTCTTGTCCGATCACTTGTCCGATCAGTGGCAGGCAGTGGCAGTTTCTGCTTGTCCGATCCTTGTCCGATCTCTTGTCCGATCTGCAGAGAGCTGATTTTGGCCTGTTTTTGCTTCCATTTGAGTTTTGGGCACATAGTTTCCCTCTATTGCTTGAATTTTCACATTGGGAGCACTAAGGCCAGCAGCTTTGACGAGTACTAGGGAATACTTATTGAACTTGGTTTAACTGTTATTACTATCGCTAACCCTTGCTACTCACTTTGCCTTCCAAGCTACACCTTTCTCTTGGTCAGGACAGGTTCATTTCTTGCAATTGCACACCACCCTCCACTTGGTTCATCACCTGTAGGCCGGTGACCTCACTGCGGCGTGGTAAGAACACTTGCAAGCGTGGGTAAGGCGCTTGACGTTTTGCTTCCACCAAACACCCACCACCCCACCTAGCTATTTTCCATAAGGATTATTCTTTGTTGTTTTGTCTTTTCACTAACATGGCAGCACTTATTGTACAACGTGTCTTGAGCACTCACATGGAGCAGGACGACCAGGCACAACGGAACAATCTGTTTCAGACTTTCTTCGTCGTCAATGACCGTCGTGTACGTGTCATCATCGACAGCGGTAGTTGCCACAATTTGGTGAGCCAGGACATGGTAACTAAGCTTCAACTTCCTACACGTGCACATCCACACCCTTACCACGTGCAATGGTTCAACAATAGCGGTAAGGTCAAGGTAACACAAACTGCTCACATTGAATTTTCCATTGGTACATACTTCGGAGTTGCTGATTTTGATGTAGTACCAATGCAAGCATGTTCTCTGTTACTTGGTAGACCTTGGGAGTATGATACTGATGCTACACACCATGGTAGGAGCAATAAGTACACATTTATGTATAAAGGAAAGAAAGTTACATTGCTTCCTATGACTCCTGCTGAAATTGTGAAATTTGAACAAGAAAAAAATGCTAGGGACGCACAAAAGAGCAAACAACCTTCTGAAAATCAGCAAGTAGCTAAAACACTTTCGAAGCAACAAAAAGATAAAGTTGCTTCTCCTTCTTCATCACAAGTTATTAATCTGAAAGGACGTGTCATGCTTGCAACTAAAACTAACCTTGCAGTACGTAGTTTTCTTGGTCTTGCAGGTTTCTACCGGCGTTTTGTGAAAGATTTCAGCACCATAGCCGGTCCATTACCTGAGTTGACCAAGAAGGGAGTTACTTTTACTTGGGAGCCAGCACAAGAACAAGTTTTTGCCACACTCAAGGATCGCCTTACACGTGCACCTCTACTTAAGCTACCCGACTTCAGTATGACTTTTGAGCTAGAATGTGATGCTAGTGGTTTTGAAATAGGAGGCGTGCTGCTACAAGGAGGTAAACCCGTGGCCTATTCTAGTGAGAAATTGCATGGTCCACAGTTGAATTATTC